>NC_061164.1:43623813-43728813 GCF_022113875.1 Hydra vulgaris
TATCTGTTTATGGGATGCCGTTGGAAGCCAAAAATACGCAAATTGGCAAATGTTTTAAGCAAATGGGATACGGGAAACGCGTTACAATTAAACCCGTTATGAGAAAAACACCAAACGAGGGCAAACAGTTTTATAGTGGGATACTCGTAGCCATTCTTGAAGATATAGTGGCCCCGATTTCAATCTCTATTGAAGTTCTGGGTTATAAAATGGGAATGAAACATAATAGGCAAGTATCCCTTCGCGAAAGACGATATAATCATAAAAAAGCTTAGGAAATGCCTAACAAAGCGGTTGATAATGAAAAACAAATGAATGAAAGCGATGTGCTACCGCTATCTCTAGCAACTCAAAAATCAAATGGAAGAACTGAAATTCCGATGAAAGTTGTAGTGGCGAAAAATATTCAACAAGAGAGGATGTAGGCGACCAGATTGAGTGTGAACAAACACGTTTAGATTAAACTATTGTGTCTGACAATAAAGTTAAAGAACCTGGTATCTCACGCAAAAAAGGAACAAAGAGATGAGAAAAAACCAAATCTAGGACGAACGAGGGCGGAGAAAGTAAACGAAGATGTGAAAGCGAAAAGACAGACTCAGAAGACACAGTCAGGGCCTGATTTAGAACAACACGGATAATAGGCACAAAACAATTTGGGGCCCCCTTGTCGAAAAAATATGTAAACGAATAAATGTGTCCTTATTAATCGAACCCTGACGGATGAAAGTTTGAGTTGATCTATGACCAGCTACGCAGAAATTAATTTGGGTTGATAGCTTTTGAAATCAGACATGCTAACCACTAGACCGTCGCGGCCACCAAGAAGATTTAACTGTATAAAAATTGTAAAAATATTTTACATTTAGAAAAAAAAATTCTGTTACTTAAAATATTTTATTTCATAAAAAACACAGTTAAAAAGGTATTGTTTTTCTTTACATTTTTTTAAAATAGGTTTTGCTTCGAGCACTCTTATTACCATACTCTAAAATGTAATCAAAAATATTGAAGTTTTGCAATTTAAATAACTTTTTGGAAATAAATGAATATAAGTTTGAAACCTAAGTTTTTTTTAAGTTGTTTAATAGAAATCAATCAAAAGAAACATTGAAGTTTTTAAAAATATCTCAGAGCATTAATTCAAAGATAATGGCAATAATTTGTTTTAATAAAAAATAACATTACCATGGAAAATTAAATTCTAGTTCAAACTTTTGAAATGTATAAAAATATTAAATAAACAATAAATATAATTAAGCAGAATATATGAATCGCTAACTTGTAAAAGGGGACATATAATGTGAACTTTTTCAAGACATGTCCCCTTTTTCAAGTTAGCGATTCATACATGTATGTAAGTTCACTTAACTAAAGTTTTAAGTACTTCTGTGTTTGCAAGAAATATTTAAGAAAGTATGAAATAAATTTAGACAGTTAAAACTTACATGTATACAAATTAGTATATTTTCTTTCATAAATTGATTCAGAATTTCTTCAAAATCTAGACTTTTTGTAACTTCGCTTTTGGTAGACATTAATGCCTTTAATCATCTTCATAGTTTTCATTTTCACTGTTTTCTAGCTCATTTATGAAGTTCTGAATTTCTGATTCCGACCTTTATAAGTCATAATTTTTATGCTTTTTTAAGTTAACATTTGGCCGATAAATTTTTCCGGACTGTTGTGGACCATATGTTCATAATTTTAATTCAGAAATGCAACAGAACATGTTTTTGAGATTTTGTGTAAAACATAGAGGTGTATTTAAAAACGCCAAAAGGCGTACTTCGGATCTAGCGAGAGCGCCAAAAGGCGTAGTTCGGAGCGGAAAGGTTAAATCCAAACAAATCATTTTAAAATCATTTCAGTTCTTTTATACCTAATAATTTTTTGAATGAAAAAAACTGTTACGTCAGAAAAGTTCTGATGGGCTAAAAAAATAATAAAAGCTGAAAATTAGGGAGCCCCCTAAATTTTAGGGGCTCCCTAATTTTCAGTACCTTGTGGACGATCAGGCCCTGGACACAGTTACGGATAAAAATAATTATAAAGATATGGTCGAGTCGGTTAATATTGAAAGTGAAGTTGGAAAGGTGACGTAAGAAATCGCTTAATAATTTGTTTTTATTTTATTTTATTTTTTTTATTACACCTAGGTTTCTTACAAAACTATTAAAACAACGCGTTTTTAAAAATAAGTGCGCTAAAAGTTTTTTTCGAAAGCTATTATTCTATTTTTGTTAATTCTTTGAGACCACAATGTAACTTTTTCATCTCATAACAATGGCAGTAAAATTTCTAGCAAACAATTTCTTTCAATACTTAAACTCTACGACATTTTCTGTATACAAGAAACTCCGAATAAAACGCCGAATAAATGAATTGAGTGGAAAAATAAAACCAACGGAACTTCTATAATATAAAATTCCCGTATATTGAATATAAGTATGCCATATTATGAAATACTGGAACAAGCCGCGAATGCGGTGTTGCTATTCTGTTCAAAAAAGGAGTTTTAAATTAAAATAAGTTTGATTTTAAATTAAAATAAAAAATAAATTTTAAATTAAATTAAAAAATAAAAAATAAGAATGAAACACATGACAGAAGATAAAAAATTCTTGCTACCAACAAAATTTAAAAAAAAAAAAATAATAAGAATGATAAATATTTATGCTTCCAATATACATCAATATAAGGAACACTTTTTTGAGAAATTAAACCAACACTTTATGACTTTCTTTTATTGGAGACTTATACAACCCTAATCTTTAAATAAGTATAAAAAAATCTAAACTATTTTAAAAAACAAAATAAAGTGAATGATATTTTTAGAACGCTCTTCACGCACGAACAATTTTTCATTTATGAAAAGAAGACAAATTCTTTAAAAGTAAAATAGACCGTGTATACGCCTTAAACGCGTTAATAAAACAATGAAAATGTTCTGCTTTAAATAATGATTTAAGCGACCGTATGCGAATTAAATAGAAAATTAAATACAAAAAGTTTATCGAGAGAGAACCAGACTACTGGCATCTCAACACAAATTTATCGTGAAGCAAACTTTAAAGATAGGTTGTTTAAAGATTTTGAAAAACAAAAAAATAAAAAATTTAAATACAAAAGTAATAATCAATGGTGGGATATAATAAAAACCCGCAATAGAGATGTCCATAGAATCAGCAAAAACTAAAAAGGCAAAAAGAACAAAACCAATAGAATTTGGAAAAAATAAAACTAGCATAGATTATAAAAAGATAAAGCAACTCCAAAAGAAGAAAAAAAAAATTTTGACATAATATTATTGAGGACAAAGCATATATAATTTTTATAAATGAAGAAGACGCAAAACCAACAAAACCACTTTTGGAAATGGAAAAAGATAATGAAAAAAATAATATTAATACTATTAAAAGTATTCAAGATAGGGATTGTAAAGAAGACACAAAAAACTCTCAAAAAACAATAAAAAAAAATTTATAAACATTTATTCAAAAAACAATTTTTCAACGAAAAAAATTAACATTTATTCGAAAAATTTGAAAATACTTTAAATGATGAGCAAAGCTTTCTTAAACATTCAATTTAGCAGCAACAAACTCCACAAAGCCGCAAAAGGTTTTATGACGCAATATTTGAATTAGGAGCAGTTCCTTTAATTAATCGACCGACAAGAGTATCAATAAACACATCTAGTCTTATCGATAATATTATTACAACAGATATCCTTAATAAAAACATACAAAAAGGTATTTTAAAAACTGATATTTCCGATCACTTCTCTATATTCTTAACATTTAACAGTAACACCGAAACTATGATTAAGACAAGCAAAAAAATTAGGCTGCGTCATATTAACAAGGACAATATTAATCAGTTTAAAGAGCAAATATCATTGCTCCATTGGAAGCATATAAAGTTTAACGATGACACAAACTCTATATATGATAATTTTTTCAATACATTATATTCTATCTACGATGCAAATTTTCCATTTATGGAAAAGACAATAAATTAAAAAAAAAAATTTAATCCCTGGGTTATCAAAGATTTTAGAAAATCATCGAAGATCAGGCAAAAACTGTATATAAAGTATTTAAAAACGAAGTCCCCAGAAAATGAAAAAATATACAAAGATTTTAAATATCACTTTGAAAAAACTCGAAAAAATTTGAAATAAAATTATTACTCTAGCTTAATTGATAAGTGTAAAAATAACTCTAAACGTACATGGGAAATAATAAAAGAAATAAGCAGATAACAAAAAGACTGCTCAGGTTTTCTTCCCCAGGTCATCAAGGTTGATAACAGAATCATCTATGAACAAAAAGAAATAGCTTGCAAGTTTAATATTTTTTTTGTTAAAATTGGTCCTGAACTGGCCAATAAGATTCCAATGACGCAAGCTATATTTAGTGATTTTCTAGTACCGATGAATGATTTCATTACGCCTGGGGAGTTGTCTTCTAAATTATCATTTGAAGAATTTGAAATAGCATTTAAAACTCTGAAAAAAAATAAAGCTACTGTCTCAGATGACATTAATGGTAATATAATTTTAAACTGTTTTGAACAATAAAAAGATATTCTCTTTAGCGCGTCAATCAATCAAGGAATTAGCGTCCATTAATCAAGGAATTTTTCCTGGGCGTCAATTAATCAAGGAATTTTTCCTGAACAACTAAAAATTGCAAAAATTACCCCAATTTTTAAAGATAGGGTTTTAAAGATAGGGTGATAGGGTTGTTATTAGCAATACCAATCCTTTTCTATCTTACCTATATTTTCAAAAATATTAGAAAGAAATATGAATAATAGAGTCTATGATTATTTTCAATGCAATAACCTACTATATAACAATTAATTTGGCTTTAAAAAGCACAACTCCACGGAACATGCAATCATTCAATTTGTACGCAAAATTTCAAAATCTTTTGAAAATTCCCAATACACACGAGGTATCTTTATTCATCTATCCAAGGCTTTTGATACAGTAGATTACACTATCTTACTGCATAAGCTTAAGTATAATAGTATAAACGAAAAAACTTTAAAGTGGTTTGAAAGCTACCTATCAATCCTTAAACAATTTGATTCTTGTAAGAATAATTACCAAAAAAATTTATTATATATTACTTGCGGTGTTTCTCAAGGCTCTATATTGTAACCCCTCTGATTCTTGATAATGACTTAAATAAAGCTTCAAATCTACTTAGCATTATGTTCGCTGATGATACTAACCTATTCCTTTCTAATACTGACATCTGCAAATTGTTTTGTAATATGAATGACGAACTTAAAAAAATATTTAGCTGGTTCAAGTGTAACTATTTAACTCTTAATACTAGTAAAACAAAATGGATCATTTTCCACCCGTTTCAAAAAAAACGTTACCTACCCATAAATCTGCCTAAAATATTTATTAACCAAATTGAGATCAAGAGGGAATCTGTCTTAAAGTTAATAGAAGTCTACCTTGATGAGCACATTACATGGAAACAGGATTGATCACGTATGTACCAAGATTTTATATAAATCCAGAGGTTATCTAAATAAAAAAAGCTTGACCCAACTCTATCACTCGTTTATCCATAATTATATAAATTATGCAAATATTACTTGGGGAAGTGCTGGAAAGAATAAGTTAAAGCGTCAATAATACGAATTGCGTGTTTCGTCAGAAATACGCAATTCGTATTATTAATTTTTCCGATCGTTTTACTTATTTAAAACCTTTATTTATCGAAATGAGAATACTTAATATTTATGAAGTGAATTTATATAATACTCTATGTTTTGTATATATGTGGAAAAATAACTTATCTCCTGACGTTTTTAAAAATATTTTTGTTTTGAAGCCAGACAATAAGTATGGACTGACAAATAATAATTTGCTAAATCAAGTTTTATGTCGAACCAAGTTTAATCAGCTTTGTATTTTTTATCGTGCACCTAATCTTTGGAATAAAGTTATTTTGCAAAATTTTGATCTGCCTTCCTCTTTTTCTGTTTTTAAAAATAGGCCTAAAAATCTAATTCTTTTTATGGAGAACGTTTTTTTTATATTACTATGAGTGTTTTGAGTTTGTCTACCTATTATTAAAACTGAGTTTACCTAACTATTTAGTTGCATTGAGATTGTACTGAAACTGATAGCTATGAATAGATGTATAAATATTTATTATTTGATACTGTATTTATTATTGGATATTGCTTTATATTTTATATTGCTAGAGTCTATTAATTTTCAGGTTTGTTTTACTTTTTATTTAGTATTTGAAAAAACAAAACAAAAATTTTATAACGGTTTTTGTAACGCGGCTTTGCAAAAAAAAAATAAAAAAAAGTTATGCATAAATGTTTGTGGGTAATAAACACTATGTATTTGTGTATGTATTTATTTATGTATGTATGCTGGTATATATATGGGTGTATATGTGCTGTTAGTATGTAAGACCTCAAGGACTTCTTCGAGTTTTCGCATTCTTTATTCCTAATTTTTATTTAGTTCTCTATTGTTAACGAAATCTTTATTGTAAATATTATTTATTTTTTATGTCTTACGTTTTATTCTCATAAAGTTGTTATAGAGATTGTAATAATGATTGTAATAAAGAAAAAAAAGAGGAAAAAAAGAGAAAAAAAAGAGAAAAAAAAGAGAAAAAAAAAAAGAAAAAAAAGAGAAAAAAAAGAGAAAAAAAAGAGAAAAAAAATCCTTTGGCATCAACGGCATCCTAATTGAATTTCATCAAGAATACTGGGACATATACGGTGAGAAGCTGGCTGACCTCTTTAACAAAAACATGTTTAACCTAAATAACGAGTTATTTTGGACGCAAAAAACAGCCCTCGTCTCTATACTACCCAAAAATGATAACAGTACACTAATACAAAACTGGAGATCAATATCACTGCTATGCGCAGACTATAAAATAGTTGCAAAAGCTCTAGCATTGAGACTTCCAAAACTGTTGAGAGTGATACTCGGACCAATGCAAATGTGCTCAGTACCCGGAATAGTGTGGTACACACTAAGTTACGTAACTAATATACTCGAAAACTTTGAGCAAGCCTCGGGATCAAACATAACAAAAACAAAACAAAAACGTTTGCCTTAGAAGGCTTAAACTACCTGGGATAAGAAGAATAACATTAAAACACTCAATCAAAAAAAATTTTAATACAAACTGGTCGAACCAGGTAGGTTTAAAAATACGCGGAATTACATTTCTCACAGACCTTGCCTATACAGGCAGAATAAACTGGCACATTACCAAAGAAAACTTCGAAAAAAAAATCAAAAATTTTAAATACCGAAGCATTTCCTTGAAATGCCATAAAATCTTTGTCAACACCCTTGCTCTTTCAAAGATATGATATGTGGCAAACGTGTTCCCTGTCTTAAACTCAATTTGAGACTTTCAGAATTTTATATTTCAGAACTTTTATTTCAGAAATTTCAAATTTCAATTCAGAATGTTAAAATTTTAATTCAGAATTTTAAAATTTTAATTCAGAAATTTCAAATTTCAGAACTCAAAAATATAGATAAAACAAACTCAACCTTCCTTTGGCAGAGCATACACGCTGAACCAATTAAAAGAAATATCCTGAAACTACCCGTTAGTAAAAGGGGTCTGGGCATTATTGATGCGCAAAACCAGTGCTTTGCCATTAGAATGTAATATATACTTCAGATGAAAGAAGTAGACAAGTGCCACCAGGGATATTTCTTGCAAAAGTACGCCGGCATACTATCTAACCAGTTTAGCTAAAACTAAATATCCTCAATGGCTATTCCTTACTGGAAACAGTAATCCAAAATCCCTAAGTCCACTACCGATTTATTATAAAAGATGTAATTGAAAAGATTAAAAGTTATATTGAGATCTTCAACATTACCCAAAAAACAACAAAAAGTATTTACAGACTCATCTCTCAGCAAAAGGAAAACACAGCATTCAACTAATTCAACTCAAATGAGAGGCAAAATTCCAAAAATCACTTCCATGGAAACAGATATGGGAAAGGAACTTAAACTCTTATACCACGGCTGTTACACTGTCGCTAATACTCAGTATATGAAATAATTTTTACTACGAATTGCAAATAATTAATTATCTCAAGAAATATACAACTTTTTTTTATTCTGTAAAAAATGCTATTTATATAACACATAAGAACAGTAGAAAAGTATTATATTAAGTAGTTTTAAAAGTTTTTACTCTAATCACACCTTATTACTTTAGAAAAAAAATGTTCAAAAAGTTTTTTTTTTTAATTTTGAACAGAATATTTTCTTAAGCATTACTCTCAATCTCTCACGATATACAACTTATAATACAACTTTTTTTTATTCTGTAAAAAGTATTATATAAACAATACTTTAGAGAAACAGAAAAAAATGTTATATTGAGTAATTAAAAAAAGTTTTACTTGAATCGTAACTATTACTTTCGAAAAAGTAAACTCAATTTTTTTTTTTTTTAATTTTGAACAGCACTTTTTTTTTTTTTAATAAAACTCAATATTAAATCATTGTGTAAGTTGTTACAGACTGTAACAACTTACACAATGTTGTGCTTTGATGAGAAAATATACAGTGGCAGGTTGCGGTAACTTATTGGTGCACCACTTAAACAACTAGCGTAATTTACTACGCAATGGCGTATCGAGAATTTTTGCACCCAGGGCAAAAATGTAAAAAAGTGCCTTTTTTACAATAAAATAAAAAAATATTGCTTTTTAAAATTAAGCGCCCCTTTAAGCCTTCCAGCCCGGGGGCAATTTCACACTTGGCTCCCCCGCTAAATTACTGAGTTGGTAAAAACAAATAAACAAACATTTTTCTCATAAATTGTTCACTTTATACAAATTAATGATAAAAAAAATGCTACAGAACAAAATTTTATTACAGGCAAGTTGTTTTTTTTTTAATTGTTTGTTTTGTTTTTCTTTTATTTATTAGTTAAATACAAACAATTAGGCGTAATCATTTACGATTTGCCTTCTTTACTCTTTATCGATTAGTGAAGTGTTTGAATAAACAAGTTTTCTGTTAAAAAAAAAGTTTAGAATTGTAAAATTACAAATAGAGCATTAAGAATTTCTTGAAAATGAAACTTACGAAATCTAGTTTTGCTTTAAAACGCGAGCATACATATAATTTTTTTATATAATACGAGGCAACTTGTTGATAAGTTTGTATTTGAATCCGCTATTCGGCGCGTTACGCTATTGAAAATTTATAGGGAAGTGTTACAGGATTTTGAAAAATGTTGTGTGATGTTCTTAACGATTTAAGTAGCGGATTTCAAAAAACATATTGCAAAACCTTTAAAACACAATGCATAAAAAATTATGTCAAAAGCTTTTGTAGTTATCACGCGCAATGCATTTGTATAAAGCTCTTTTTCTCGCTTTTTTATAAAAAATTTTATTTTACCAGTAAAGTATTGATTTTGATTGTTAAAATAATGAAAGTTATTTTACTCGAAAGAATTTGTTTATTTATATTGTTTGGTTATTTAACTGCACATTAAAAAAATAATGAAGACTATTAAAGAAATATATTTTAAGATATGAAAGATAAAAAAATCTAAGGTTAAACGAAAATATGCGCTAAACTTCTGTTTAATTTGATTTTCAAGCTGAGCGGAAGTGACAAAAATGCCCTTTGAAACAGCAGTGATACTCAGCAAAGGTTGTGTGAATATATTTTAATGTCGTGGGTTAATCGCCATATATTATAAGCACGGAACATTTGAAAGAAATTTTATTTTAGTAAAAACACAAGTGAATATTAACTTTATTTTTCAAATCACAAATTTGTTCTATATCAATTTTAAAATATTAAATATAAGTTAATTTTTGAGACTATTTTTAATAAGGGAGTTTTTGCCTCCTCTTTTAGTTTGTTATTATTTATGCTTTGAGAAAGTAAATAATATTTTTATTTTCAAATAAAGTTTAAAATTTTTCTTTTTAAATAAAGTTTATAGACTTAAAAAATTGTGCGGCCGTGGCGCAGTGGTTAGAGCACTTGGTTTGGTAAAATGCACTTCCGCGGTGCTCTGTGACAAGACCGTTAAGTCTTCTTGGGGCACCTAAATAACAAACAAAAACAAAAAATAAAAAAAGTTTCTTGCTATATGAAAAAGGTAAATGAAATATATTATTAGTCACCCTTAGATATAAACTCTCCCAATTTTATTTTATTTAAACCTTAAACTCTCTATATACCTTCTCTTATGTTTGTAAATATGTCAAGGGATACCTCCTCATAAATGTAAACTGCCCAAATTGCAAATTTAATTGTGAACACCCCTAAATTATAACTTTCTCCTAACCCTTTATTATATACGCTATTTCTTGTTGATAGAATTTGTAAATATAATACGGAAAACCCTTTCTCTGTAAACTACCCAAATTGTAAATTCTTTTCATGAAATAGATGTAAATATGTTGTTTAAAAAAAAAAAAAAAAATACTATGGGTTATAAAAGGCAATATAATTAATTACAATAATATTATAAAAGGAAGTATACAACGGTTATTGGTTTTTGTGCTTAGATTTTTGTTATTGAGATGGCTAAAGATTATGCCAGCGAGGTTACTCCAGGTAATGGAGGCGAAAGTAGAGTTTTTTTTTGTTATTTTAATCCTACTTCATCAGGCAATAGCTACCCCCCGTTCTAATTTTTTGGAAACGCTTGCAAAATAAAATCTCTTATGCTACGTCTGGGGTATTACCAGATACTTTAATAACCGATACTTTGAGTTTTAACAGTTCAAACAAGGTTACTGATTTTCTAGAAACTGATGAGGTAATTAAAAATGTATTGTTATTTATCACACAAAAGTTTATTCGAAATATCTACGTTTTAGTTCAGAACATACCATTTGAACTATTAGTCAATGGAGGATCGACAACCATAACTGCATTAGGAAAACAACTAGCCGCTAAAAGAGGTTTTTTTGATTCTTGTAATTGTCAAAAAAATAAAGTTCACGGTGAATATCTATTTACTGGTAACTTTATAATAATAATCAAAAATTGTCAAAACCCTCACATTAACCCGTTGCTTCGATACAAGTGTTTATACACTGAGGTATAAGCACAACGGGCAACCTCAATCCTATTCTAAACCTACTAATTCAACCGCGCCAATCAACGTTAAAGTTTCGGAAAGAACTCTTTTAGAAAAAAATGTAAGAACACATAAAGTTCAACATTGTCAAGTGTGCAAACTGAAATATTTAATGTTCCCGTAGAAGTTAACGAAAATAAAAACTCCATTGAAATTCAACAGCCGAAAGATTTTAGCAAGGGAACAAAAATATTGAGGAGAAAAAGAGCTAAAAAATGACTGAAAATATTTTTAATCTAAAAAAAAAGTAGCTATGAAGTATTCTGTGGAGAATAAACTGAGAGAAACAAAAAAAAAGGTGGAGTTCCCTAAAATAGAAATGATGTTAACAAACGGCAGTATTGAGGACAATCAAGATTTAAATTTTAATTTTGATGGCTATGATGCCTTAAATTTTTGGGAGAAGAAGCTCTAAGATTTTTTTGAAATTTAATACTTTATCTTTATTAATCTTTTTTTTTCCTTATTGTTTTTTTTTTTTCTTTTCTCAAATATGTATAATTTTTCGATTCTTTTGGTTCTATTCTAAAAAAAGTGTTCTGTTTTTAAGCGCGTAAGCTGTGGTAATCCGTATTTATGTAGATCGCGCTTTTGAGTGAAATGTTATGGTCCAGTGCGTCAATCTGTTTGTATTTAGTCATTTTAAATGAAAACTCGTGCTCTAAAGTTATGTTTTAAATGTTTGCGTTTTTTATGTCAGGTTGTAAAATTATTATATTTATGTCTAAGTTACGTGAGTTTTTTTTTTAAATTAGGAAAACTGATCTGCCATGCCTAATAATAATTTAACATGAAACATAAATGGTCTAAACAACCATGTTAAACGAGAAAATATTTTTGGGTTCCTTATAAAATCCTCTTTTGATCTTATCCTTCTTCAGAAAACAAAATCTGGGCTGGCAAGTCTATTTGGAACTCTGGTTCTAGTGGTTTTCTCTAAATCCAACATTTCTTTAAAGTAACAAAATCAGACGGTAAAATGTAGACTCGATCGAATCTACTGCCTTGATAATATTGCCAAAAAAAAAACATACCACAAAATTATCACCAACATCTTTTTCCAACCACAAGTTTCTGACAACAACCGGCAATTTTTTGCAAAACTAGCAGAGGACCAAGATACTGAGAGTTAATTTGTTCCCTTTAAGAAATAGAGGTGCTTAGGCTAAAAATAAAACTCTTAATTAAAGATTGACAAACAAAAAAAACGGTCCTATAAATCAATTTTAAAATGGTGGGACGACTGCAACCTTTTTTTTAGGGCTGAGTTACAACACAAATTGATAATAGAAAGTGAGAAAAAACAAAAAAAAAATCAAATGGATTGAAAAAGAAATCCAAAGTAAAAAGTAATGCTTTTTTTTTGCTCCTGTTTCCAGGAGCGTTCATTTGCACGAATTAAAAACTAAACGAAGAAGAAGAAAAACCTTTAAAAGATTTGTATAGTTTAGAAAAAACTCAACAATCAAAGTCAATTACCAAAATTCACAACAATGACGACACATTGACGAGTGCACCTAGTGAAATACTCAACTCCCTGGATTCATTTTATAAAAACAATTACATCAAAACGAAATTATGCAAAGACAGCCGAAACTATCACGGCGTTAATTTTTGTTTACAAATCTCCCGAATGTTAGTTTGCGCGTGTTTTCACACTTACAGTCATAGTAAGTGAAAATCATGTAAAAATAGCAGTAAATATATACTTCCAATCAATATAAAAAGTTACATTGACCAATCAATGTAAAAAGTTTTTGCTAATGGTTTCTATTGATACAGACATTTTGCGCTAAACTTGAATTTTATTTGTTAGAAAACAAGGCGTATGTTTATGTACCTCATCCTACCTTTTTTTTTAATTATATCTTGAGATTATACATTCACATTGTTAACATAATATCAAATTGATATTTGCAGAAAAAATATTGCAATAATTGGACACTCCAATTATAATTGATTTCTGAATAAAAATTAATTACTAAAACACTAAAAATCTAATGTAACTTATTCAAATAGTCGTTTGAATATACTAATTATAATTCCTAAATTACTTTTTTTGTAGCTGTTTATACATTTTATTCACAGTAGTACCAGTCTTTACATTCCTGGAGATCTTTCAATAATAAAACTCGATAGTGGCTGGATAGCTCAGTTGGTTAGAGCGTCAAACAAAAAGTTTTAATCCGGACTGTTTTAAGATACGAGTTCAAATCCTACCACCGCTAACTCTGCGCTTGAGTAGTACTTGGTAAGCTAAAATGTTGGTTAATAACGGACTCTACTTTGGGTTAGTCTTAGTGACTACATTGAGGCATATTCGTTTTGGCGCATCAATTTTTTTCTCTTAATCTTAATTTTTTTCTATGAATTGTCAACTGATTTGCATGCAAGTTATTATCAAAATAATTGTTGTGTTGTGGGCTAATAAAAATTTTTCTATGTGTTGTTATTAACATGAGAGTATGTTTGATATACAAAAGTACATTTTTTAATTGGAATATATCTATAGACGCAGTCATATTTTTGACATTAAAAGATGGAAACTTGTAATGCGTATGTCCTCCACTATACTGAATCACCTCAAAAATTCTGCCTTTCATTGACTCCACTAGTCGTTGAAGTGTAGTTTGATCCAACTCGGACCATGCTTCAAGGATTTTACACTTTTACTCAGTAACAGTTTTAAATTGGTGTCCGGCTGCTTTAGCGTCATAAACTTTTCTTGCTAGCATTCCCCACACGTTCTCGATTGGATTTAAGTCCGGGCTACAAGCTGGCCATTCGAGAACCGGGATGTTGTGGTCTTTAAAACATTTCATAGAATGCCTAGATGTGAGAATTGCAGCGTTATCTTGCTGAAATATGGCATTATCGTTTATGTTTTCATCCATATAAGTTATGAGAACATCAACCAACATTTTGTACACTTTATCGAGTTCATATTAGGTAAACCACAACACAGAGTCAATTTTCCTGAATAAGAAAGTCCACCATGGTCAGATCTTCCAATTTTTCTTGCTATTTCTTGTATAGAAAGGTACTCGTGAGATTTCTGAGTCACGATATAAATTAATTTGTATTTTTTCAGCTACTGTCGTTTAGATGTGGAAAGTTATTATACGCAAGCGCAGTGTCAAATTCAAATATTATAATTTTAAAGATGGTGACGGCCTTTAGATACCAAAATTTTTTTTGAGTAGCAACAATATTTTTAAAGTTTTACTTAGTAGTTATTATTTGCATATTCTTGATAGAATGAAATAATAATAAAGATAATTGAATTGTTGATTCAAAAATGATAAAAACAATATAAAGATGTTTAAATATATAAAAAACTGTGATTCTCTGCTACATTTATCTGACTGTTAAAAGCGTGGTTTGTTTACATTTTCAAAACTGTTTTTCTAAAAATCTGAGCGATACAATTTAATAATTTTTACTTTTTTATTTCGAATAGTCTTATCTTGATTTGAAATTGTTTTCAGATCTGAGTATTCAATTTTTTTCTGAACAAAAATAGAATTCACCCAACACTACTTTTGTAGATGTATGATGCTAATATATATATATATATATATATATAATATATATATATATATATATATATATATATATATATATATATATATATATATATATATATATATATATATATATATATATATATATATATATATATATATATATAAATATATATATATATAATTATATGTAAATGATTATAATATAAATTATAATATATAATTATATGTGAATGACTATACTATAAATGCAAAAAAAAAAAGGCTAAAAAGTTCTCAAGTTACTTATAAAGTATGTAAGATAAAATATTTATATATAAGTTAAATATAAATGTATTATGTTACATAGTTTATATAGCATTTAGTTTATATTTGTTTTTATAATATAGGTAATATAAACTATAAAATATAGTTTTTATAATATATCATAATCATTTAACTATATATTATATACAATTTGTATCCAATAAATTTGTGTGCATATTATATTACAACACGATTACAACAATTGTATGCAAACACAATTAATGCATATAAATCAAACTCTGAAAAATAATAAAATATTAAAAATAATAATATATGTCCAAGCATAGTATACTATGTAATACAATACAGTATATATATATATATATATATATATATATATATATATATATATATATATATATATATATATATATATATATATATATATATATATATATATATATATATATATTATATATATATATATATATATATATATATATATATATATATATATATATATATATATATATATATATATATATATATATATATATATATGATACACACACCATTTGCCATTAATTAGAGCATTCTTACTTATATATCCTGTTTGCTTAAAATTACTTTAAAAACTAGTTAGCTTTTTAAATATTTTATTATTTCTAATTAATAGGTATCGTGTATTTTATTTAATGGACAAGTTGTTACCATAAAATTTCATTTGTATCCCTAATTATATGTAACTTTATAACAACGACTATATTTTATTAAATTTTTTTTGTTTGTTAAAAATTAATGCTTACTGCTTTATTTTTAAAATTAATGTAATATTTTTTTTAATAATTTAATTTGATTTTCATTAGCATTTATTAACTCTAAGTTTCTAATTTTGATATAGTACTGACGAAAACACAAAGAAATTAGATATTGAAAAAGCCTCATAACGAGTGAAGTAATACAGCATGAAACTCCAAAATCATGGTTGAGATTATCTGAAAAAACATGTTACAAATCTATTTTTATTTAAAACCAAGTGTTATCTCCTCGTCAAATAGCCAATAAGTTAAATATTGAATATTTACATATTTGAAAACCTTATACTGAAACAGATGACATTATGGGTCTGGATAATCTTGTGGGCAACACAATGAGATAAACGTTTTTAATTAATAAAATTAATTTGCTTGATGAAACACGACAGCAAGTGGTGAAATGTTATATTCTCAGACAAAATGAATGTTGAGGTAGATATGCAAAAATATGTTATTGCTTCGTGTTCTGCTATGGCGATCACCTCAAGAGTAATTTGATTTGAATTGTACATGAAAACCAACCAAGAAAGGTAATGGCAGTGTAGACTTTTGGGTCTACATGAATTATGCAGGACTTAAATGCTATTAATTATTTGAAGGTTGACTTAATGCTGATAGAAACATTGAAATTTTAGATTATTGCCATCTTCAATCCCTATTTAAGAAAGGTGGATATGCAAAATATTGAAATGCTTTTTTATGGTTTTTCTTTGGTAATTTATTGTTTTAATATATTATTTAAAATATATACTTAACTTTAGTCTGATTGTTTTTTAAATTAAGATAAAATGTTTAATTATTATTATTTTTTTTGGTATTTAAATCAATATGTTTAGATCTTTTTTTGGATTTTCATAATGCATATAGATTTTACTTGTATTAAAAAAATAAAAATAAAAGCATTTTAGTTTTCGATTTAGTTGATTTTGAATTTAATGTTTTATAAAAAAATCGTGACAAAAACAATGTGTGCTCTAATTTAAGGCCTAAAATATCTTACCTACCTCAAAAAACTAATTTAATATCATGTCGTGGATATATATATATATATATATATATATATATATATATATATATATATATATATATATATATATATTTTAGGCCCCTGCTAAGCCTAAATATTTTAAATCAAATCAAATAAGTGATTCAAGACTTGACTCAAAAAATCTCTATTTATTTTAATCAAATCAACCTGCTTTTATTAATAGTTTATAATGAAATTAGCTCAAGGTCATATAATTATAAATTTTCACAATCTTGAGTAATAACATTATAAGAATGTTATTACTCTAATAACATGAAGTTGTCTTAGAAATTTCAAGATACATTAAAATTTTTTTTTTTTAACTAAATTTAATTATGGTCATGCTTTGGTCAGTTCTAAATGTTTTGCAAAAAATTTCATGAATTGTTAACAAAAATTCCCCTACAAGCTAACTGCCTCTGCCAAAACATGATGACAATGACTTGATAAAATGCTTAGTTTCTCTAATACTAAATAAACCTTCAGTTTTTCAATTTAATTTATTTGTATTGTTGTGCCTAAAAGTTATGACCATATAAAATTAACAGCCCCCTCGATTTGATCAAACTTTGCTCATTTAAATACTAAAAAAATATTATAAGGTATTTTATTAATTATTTTAGCAATAAATAGTTAGAAATGGAAAAAACTTTTAAAATTCGAATGTATTAAAATATGAAATGATTTTAACAAAAACAAAAAGTAAATATATTAAAAATTGTATGTTAGGCCGACTTTCATGGGTCTAACATACATACGTATTGATATTTATAAATATATATGTATACATATATATTTTCTGTTTCAGTTTAAGGTTTTCAAATATGTGAATATTCAATATTTAACTTATTGGCTATTTGACGAGGAGATAACACTTGGTTTTAAATAAAAATAGATTTGTAACATGTTTTTTCAGATAATCTCAACCATGATTTTGGAGTTTCATGCTGTATTACTTCACTCGTTGTGAGGCTTTTTCAATATCTAATTTCTTTGTGTTTTCATCAGTACTATTTCAAAATTAGAAATTTAGAGTTAATAAATGCTAATGAAAATCAAATTAAATTACTAAAAAAAATATTACATTAATTTTAAAAATAAAGCAGTAAGCATTAATTTTTAACGAACAAAAAAAATTTAAAAAAATATAGTCGATGTTATAAAGTTACATATAATTAGGGATACAAATGAAATTTTATGGTAACAACTTGTCCATTAAATAAAATACACGATACTTATTAATTAGAAATAATAAAATGTTTAAAAAGCTAACTAGTTTTTAAAGTAATTTTAAGCAAACAGGATATATAAGTAAGAATGCTCTAATTAATGGCCAATGGTGTATGTATCATATATATATATATGATACATACACCATTTATATATATATATATATAAATGTGTATATATATATATATATATATATATATATATATACATATATATATATATATATGTATATATATATATATATATATATATATATATATATATATATATATATATATATATATATATATATATATATATATATATATATATATATATATATATATATATATATATATATATATATATATATATATATATATATGTATATATATATATATATATATATATATACACATTTATATATATATATATATATATATATATATATATATATATATATATATATAAATGTGTATATATATATATATATATATATATATATATATACATATATATATATATATATATATATATATATATATATATATATATATATATATATATATATATATATATATATATATATATATATATATATATATATATATATATATATACTGTATTGTATTACATAGTATACTATGCTTGGACATATATTATTATTTTTAATATTTTATTATTTTTCAGAGTTTGATTTATATGCATTAATTGTGTTTGCATACAATTGTTGTAATCGTGTTGTAATATAATATGCACACAAATTTATTGGATACAAATTGTATATAATATATAGTTAAATGATTATGATATATTATAAAAACTATATTTTATAGTTTATATTACCTATATTATAAAAACAAATATAAACTAAATGCTATATAAACTATGTAACATAATACATTTATATTTAACTTATATATAAATATTTTATTTTACATACTTTATAAGTAACTTGTGAACTTTTATATATATATATATATATATATATATATATATATATATATATATATATATATATATATATATATATATATATATATATATATATATATATATATATATATATATATATACTCACATCAATGTAATTATGTATTGTGATTATAGGGTAGCCTAGCAACAGCTTACTAAAAGTTAATGTTAAAAAAATATCTTTTAATCTTGAAAAAAAATTGAATACTTATATCAGTAAACATTTTAAGAAAGATCAACAGTTCATCTATCTGAAAAAGTTAAAATTTAAAAATTTCTACGCTCAAAATTTTTTTAAAAACAATTTGAAAACGATAAACAAAACACGCTAAAAAAGCTATTGCTGTAATGACATTTTATTCCTTTTTAGAGGTTTTATATTTAATTTGAAACATTTTATTGTGTACTAGAAGTTACTTTTATTATAATTTCCCTTTAATAAACGGCTAAATCCATATTTAATTGCTAAAAATTAGAAAAATAGCTCGTTGTCAATGAGAATTTTTTTTATATTCGTTATCCGTAGCCATTTTTAAAACTTTTAAAATATGCAAACTTTACTGCGCTTGCGTATAATAACTTTCCACTTATTTAGTAAGTCTGAACGACCGTGTGTCAAATAATTTCCTTTAGGCATTTTGTAAAATGCAATAAAAATGATACTGGCAGAGCAAAAGATCAAATTACAATAAAATTTATCTGTTTATTTGTGTAAAAGTGATTAAAAATCAATAATTACCGTTATTAACCTGATTGTGTTTATAGATATATTGCAATTAAAAAATGTACTTTTGTATATTTAAACATACTCTCATGTTAATAAAGACCCATAGAAACTTTTTTTTTGTGATTTTTATTAGCCCACAACACAACAATTATTTTGATAATAACTTGCATGCATATCAGTTGACACCTCATAGAAAAAAATTAAGCTAAAGAGAAAAAAATTGATGCGCCTAAACGAATATGCCTCAGTGTATTTGTGGCTGTTCCTATGCTAAACCAACAATATCTTCGGATATAAGAAAATTGTATAGAAAAATATAGCATGAAAATTCAAATAAATAAATAAAATAAATAGATAAATAAAAATGTTGTAATCAATTAAAAACTCATTTATCAACTTAATAATAACGTAATAATAAGTTAATAATATGTAACCAAGTAAAAAATTTATCCTTCATAAAAGTATTTAATGAAGCTACAATAAAAGTTTGCAAAAAAATAATGCAGAATAAAATAAAATCCGAACAATTTTAAAGTTTAATAAACATATTTTTAAAATTCATGAATATGAAATAAAATAGAAAACAAAACAAAAATATAAAAGTAAAAATAATAAATAGTATAAACAATTATGAAGATATTAAAAAGATAAAACTGGGAACTTCAAAAACTTTCAAGCATTTTTTTTTTTCTCACAAAGCCTGGTCAAAATGTAATATTTATTGTGTTTAAATATCCTAATAACACAATAATGTACAACAAACATAATCTTTCTTCATAAAATGATCTGAATGCATTTCTCGGTTAAACACGGACAACACTGATGTGTAGCCAATTACAACACGTTACAAGTTAAATTACTTGTATACATTTTTTCATACCGTTTTATATATATATATTTAAACCTATTAATAAATATTATTTTTATGAAATATATATTATCAACCAATAAAATGATCGCAAATTGAAATTTCCGTAAAAGTTTCTGGTCTTCAAAGTTTGTTTTTCGTGAAAACCATTTTTTGCGGAACATTCGGAACCCTAACAGTTTTACAAGTTAATGATTTTAGATGTTTACGCTTGTTAACGTTTCTAAATTTTTCTAGATTCAATCAAATTTTGGGATTAATTTTGATTATTATTTAGTTATGTTTATTATCACGTTTATAAACTAAAATATGTAATTTATAAAAATATTGTATCAAGATAAACAAATATGTAATAAAATAGTTTGTAATTATAAGTAACGTTTTTCTTGTCTTTTTAACTTAGATTATTCAATAATTATTTATATTATTATTTATTTATGTAATTTATTTTGAATAAAAAGAATATGACTTTAAAAAAAAAAATTGTGGTTTAAAGTTCTCAATATATAAAAAATAAAAATTACAACTAAACCATATAGGCATATATTTCATTACGCCTACGCATATATTTTTTTTTTAACGACTTTTATGTTTTTACGACTTTAAAGTGAATTTTGATGACAGTTTTAAATATAAAACATAATTTAATAATAAACTCAACCAGTACGAATTATATTTCTTGCTGGACGCCAACACTCAAGCGTCTTAACAATGCAAGAACATCTAGATAATACATCTAGAACATCTGGATTTAGCAGCCTTGGCGCAGTGGTAGCGCACTTGCCTCAGAAATATAAGATCCGTGGTTCAAACCCCACCTCTAGGCAAGCTTTGCGACATCGGCTGGGAAGGAGGCGTGAACTTTCTATTAATGCTCTTCCGCGGTGCTCTGTGATAAGACCGTAAGGACTTCTTGGGGCACCTTAATCAACTTAAAAAAAAAAAAAAAAAAAAAAAAAAAAGATAAGCAGATAAATGTATTACAAGCGATGAATTTTTGCCAATCTTTGCGAATCTGTTTGGCTAAGAGACTTTATATGAGAAATATATGCACCATAATTATTTAAAGCTATTTTCATTGCATTCCACTTATGATCCAGC
The DNA here is from genome assembly GCF_022113875.1 of Hydra vulgaris. Classification (NCBI taxonomy): domain Eukaryota; kingdom Metazoa; phylum Cnidaria; class Hydrozoa; order Anthoathecata; family Hydridae; genus Hydra; species Hydra vulgaris. The sequence goes on from NC_061164.1 coordinate 43,645,462, forward strand.
CAACAAGTACCGTATGATTTTGCTAAGTTTCAATTCTCGTAAACGATTTGGCGATTGTTCATAAAGACAATGTAACTTTAGTAAGAAGTTCACACAATTAGCAAATGCAGTACATTTTTCAAAAGAATATTTTAAAGCAAGCTCGAGACGATGGTTAAAACAGTGTATTGCTTGAGGCCATGGAGATTTTTTCTTAAGTAATGTTCCTAAACCTGAATGAACACCAAGGTTTACGCTAGCTCCATCTTTTAACCTTAACGTTTAACCTTAAGAGTTTTTTATTCATGTCATTAATTCCAACTCTTGCAAATGCTTGTTCTAGACAGATTTGCAAACCTGACCTTAAATAAATACAACACATATACTAATTCCTGTTCAAGTGTAACAATATCACAACTGCCGTCACTTAAAATTGAATAGTGTCTCGACTTTATAAAACCATCTCTAAATGAATCTTTTGCAATTTTACCAATGTAATCTGTAAAAATACCAGCAGCTCGATTAGTTGAGTAACTATTACCAAGATCAACGCCGTTTTTTTTAATTAGCTCTAGGAAATCAGGGAAATCGGAAAATGGACGTGCTTTTTTTGTCAAGTAGTAAACTACATTGAATTTCTTCTTAAGTGAGTCACGATCTTTTTCACCCATTTCGCTTAGCCCTTTTTTAATATCAATGTTTTTATTTAAATACTCTTTAAAACCTTCCGCACCCGATTTTTAGGTAAAAAAAAAAAATTTTTTTACCTAAAAATTATCAATATGTAGTTATGTTTATTTCTTTATTTGTTTTAAATATTTATATAAAATACTTCATTTTTCATCAAAATGTAAAGTTATGCGCTATTCCTCGAAAGTAGCGATTGTGAAACTCTAACCCTAACCCTGATGAAATGCAAACTGGTAAAATGTGAACTTTTTTGCAAACCATCGTAGTTAATTTAGCAGTATATTTACAGACTTTTAAGCGAAAAAATTATTTAAAAATTAAGTAAAATGAAATTAAGTGAAACTAAACGAATACAAGGAAAATAAGTGAAACGAATAAAAGGAAATTAAGTAAAACTAGACTAATACAATATGAAAATATATATACAGTTGCAAGTCAGGCTGCTTGTCAGTCAATGTAGCAGCACTCCGTTGCGAATCAGGCTATAAGATAGTCGATGTAGCAACACTCCGCGCATGTTTATATTTAAAAAATAAAATTTTTATTTTAATTAAAACTTTAAAATAGATAATTAAGAATTGAAGAGTTTTTTTTTATTATTATTTTTATCATATAAATAACGGTCTTTAATTTTGATCATCGAACCTACATACATAATATCAACTACATCAAAGTTTAGCGTAGTTGATATTTAATGTACTTTTTTTGACTTATTTATATTTTCTAAAATTTTTGTCATATAATATTAAGTATTTGAATCTAGTATTTGTTTTTTCTTTTTCTGTATTTGTATTTACCTAGCTATGTAAATGCAAAAACATAATGAAGTGGCTATCCTAGCTAGATTAACGGCTGTTTCATAAAGGTAATATTTTAAACATGTTAGTTATGAGTGTCTTAATGAAATTAGTTATTTTTTAAGATACATAAAAAAGATCACGATTTTTTGGGAAACTAAAAATTTAAAGACCAGAATTTTTTTAGAAGTTTTCTATTTAAAATTCACGCAAACAGTCCTCAGTGTGTTAGGTCCATATTTAGTAAGAGATTTTTAAAGTTAATTCATTATTTGAGGTTTTAAGACTTTTTGAAAAATCAAAAATGACAATTTTTACAAGAAAAAATAAGATATCTAAAAATATATTTATTAACTTTTTAACTAACACATTAAAAAAAGCAGCTTTTAACCAATTATTTTGATCCTTGGTTACTTAACTGCATATTTTAGTATAGACTTAACTAAACGTAAAAATATTCCAGTCTACACGATATTTAGTTTTAATCGACGCGCGAACAATTCGTGCTGAAAGTTATTTGGCCAAAAATTAACGCCGTGTATGCCTTGTCACACATCAATAAACATTCAAGTGATTATGAAAACCAATTTTTAAATACCCGCCTAAACGGCGTGAAACTAAAAGAAGTCCTTTTTTAATTTGAAAACGGAATATCTCCGGGCTACGACGGACTTCTAACTGAATTTTATAAAACCTTTTATCACCTTTTAGAAAAAGATTTTAAAAAACTTGCTTTGGAAATACTTTTTGTAGAGAAAAAAATAATCTGCTCTATGAAAAAAAAACAGTAGTTTCATTAATTAGATCTTTACTGTAGTTTGTAGTACTGTAGTTATTAGTAGTTTCATTAATTAGATCTTTACTGAATGCAAAAATTAAAGGCCCATATCCTTAATCGGCGCTGCTTACAAAATAATCACAAAAGTGCTGGCCCTAAGACTTGCTAAAGTAACAGGAAAAATTATAAAACCAAAACAAACTTGCAAAATTCCAGATAGAACAACTTTTTCAAATTTATATTCAGTCCGTGGTCTCATAAATTACGCAGAGTTTAAAAATCTACCTAGAAAAGGCCTTTGTAAAAGCCGACCGTGCGTTTCGGCGGCATGTTCTCCAAAAATTCAATATCGGAGAAAAGCTTTTATTATTTATTAACACTCTATATTCAGAAGTTTCGGCATCTTTTCGGAAATTTCGTTGATCTTCTTTCAAACAAAAAGAAGAGTTAGACATGACGACCCTCTCTCTCTTCTACTGTACGTTTTTGTCGACGAAGCTTTTGTTTGTTGATCAGAACAGAATAGAGGGTTTCCCACTACTAGGAACGCCAAAACCCCTTAAACTACAGCAGTACGCAGATGATTCGAACTTTTTTGAAAGGAAAGTAAAATCTGCCCGCTATTTTTTTGGAAAGGTAAAGTTGTTTTAAAAAACAAGTGGTTCAGTGATCCACTAGAGGTTCCGATCCCAAATTTTACCCAAAATTGGACGACATAGAGTAGACCATTATCACCGGTTTTAAAATATTGCGTGTCATCTTTAATACCAGAATGAGTATAATTACCAATTTCAACTGGCTAGTAGCTTTAAACAAATTAGAGAAAAAACTCAAGTTTCTGAAACAACTACGTTTTTTTCAATACGGGAAAAACTATCTTGATAAATACGCTAGCAATGTCAAAAATGTGGTTTTTGTTAGACACTTTGCCCATTCCTAAATGTGTATAAAACATCTGCACGGAGCCATTCTCGAAAACCTGAGGCAAAAGACCAGTTTCAATCCGGTCAAGAGAGAGACACTTTTTTTACCTGTCAAAAGTGGAGGTCTCGGAATTTTATCTCCGAATAAGCAAAGTCTAGCTCTTTGCCTCAAAACATTCCTTCAACTGAAAAGTGCGGAAAGGACCAAACCCACGATTATTACTACTTTTCAAAGAACTGGTTGGCAAGTTCACTTGCAAAATTTACAAACCAAAAGCTGGAATTTTTTAGGACAAAACAATTTTTCAAAACACTGGGACAACAAAACATCTCAGTACTACAAAACAATAACTGAAATATTAGGCAAAAACGGGTCCCTGTTTAACATTCCACTAAAATTTACAAAAATTTTTTTACCTAGAAGTGGCAAAAAACAAAAAGACAATCGTGCCAGCCGAACCTTTCTGAAACAGCTCAACAAAAACAACAACGCCGTGGACTCAATTTTGTAAAATAAACCTTTCCTCCCACGCATGCGGACCGACACAAAATATCCTCTTTCTTTTTTTACACAACAGTCTATATTCTGCGGCCCTGTTAGCTAAAAGCACAAGGCAACAGATCTTTAAAAATAACAAATGCAAAACTTGTGGTAAAGTTGAGGTTCACATTCACATCTTTGCCCACAGTCCTTTTTTTGTTGAAAAAAACGTGAATATAACTCCTTGACCTTTTAAAACAATTTCTCTCAATAAATTCAATTTTCTCGATTGAAACCATCATGAATGCAATATGAAACAGCAGATGCTATCATATGTTTAGCAACACAAAAATGACCAAATGGCAGCGATCAGGATAGTATAAGGAACATCAGTAATATTATTACTTTAAAATTTTCACGTCCGTAGAAACACAGCGGACATTTTCTGTAAACTTTTTTATATTAAAAACGTTTTTTGTCAAGTAGAGAATGGGAATCTAAAACTAAACGTATGAGCTAAATTAAAACAGTGACTCGTAATATCTTCACGTTTAGTGATGATTTCGTATTTTCTATATTTTACAACAACAATATTGCTATTTGTGCTTGTTAGTTAATCGCTGCCAATTCCTATTTAGAGTATATAGTATTATTATATAATTGTTTTTATGGCGTTTGTAATAATTTTATTTTTGTGTTCGTCAGTGTTGTGTTGCTGTATTTTATCAATGCTGTGAGTGTAAAATTTTTTGTTTAAAACTTTTTTTAACCAAACGCTTTATTTTAATTTTAAATGTCCTTTTTTCTCATAAATCGCTTCTGTTTTTGATTTCTCTCCACACGAAGTTCAAAATAAAAAAACATAAAATCAAAAAACGTAACAAAATATAAAATAAAAGAATAAAAAAATAATAATAATAAAAAAAAATAGTATATAAACACACACCAAACGATTTCTCTTTAAATTTATAATTTTTGGATCACTTTCATTGTAATATAAAAAAACATCACGGGATAAAACTGGGTGAAATAAAAATTCCGTTTTGTTTAGGAGTGGTGTGGGTATTTTTAATTGTTGTGTAATTGTCGTTGAACATTTTAAAGTTAGTATCTGCTGTATATAGTCGCAAAAAAAAATGGCAGCGTAGTATAAAAAGGTAAGTTTATTTAAGTATATTTTTTAAAGTTTTGTGATCTCTTACATTGTAATTTATTTAAAAATAGATAAAAAATACAATAAAAGTTTTCTAATTTTTGATCATTTTATAGAAAGATGGCAAAGGGAGATCGACACTGGGCTGTAGCACAACGTAGTTTAGCTGTGGATCTAGTAAAACAGGGTAAGGCATATTGTTAGGTTGAGGCAGAGACTGGCATTCCCAACAATGGGTAGATACAAAAAGAATGGAACTACAGCTTCTTTAGAAGTACGAAGTAGAAAAAGAAAGACGAATACCATCGACTGTAATATCATAATACAAATTAAAAAGAATCGATTCCAGTCTGCCAAAAATTTAGCTAAAAAAGTGGAAAATGAGCACGGCATCATAATCGCTTCTCAAACAATATGTATCAGGATTAAGGAAGCTGGTTTCCAAGAAAGACGTTATGTTTGTTAAAAGTTATTTTTGATATGAAACGGCGAATGGATTTGGTTAAAAATTAAGAAATCATGGATATTAATTTCTGGAAAAAGATTTTATGGAGTGATGAATCCAAATTTAATCTGAAGTCATCTGATGGAGCTAAAAAAGTATGGCGAAAGAAAGGAGAAGCGTAAAAATTGAGCTGTATGAAAGGCACAGTAAAGTTTGGCGGTAACAATATTATGGTTTGAGGATCTATGGCCTGGAAATGAGTTGGAAAACTGGCATCTGTTGACTCAAAAATGGATGCTTTATTATACAGTAAGATTCTTAAAAAATAATCTCAAGTCTTTAGCTCGAAAATTGCGACTTGGCAAAAGTTTTATTTTCCAGCAAGACAACGGCCCCAAACACACCGCTAAAGATACAACGAAATAGTTCACTGACAAGGGCGGATCCAGTAAATTATTTGGGTACATCTGATTTTTCGGAAAAATCTTTAAGCCCCTCTCCAGGACCGTCCCGAAGGATGGAGGGGGTGTCAGGGTGTACCTCACTCCCCTCTCCTTAAAGATATCTTACAAACATTTGAGTTAGCACATTAAGCAAGTTTTGAACTATAATTGGCATATTGGAAATATTGAGGACCTTTTTTTTTTTGATGTCTCTAGTCGTTAGTTGAAAAGCAAAAAAATACATACACCCTACCATGGAAGACCTCATTGGTTAATCTATCAAGATTAACCGAGGTCTATTATTAAAAGAGGCCTATTAAGGTAATCTAATAAGCGCCTTTCTTTAATCAAAAATATGCAAGGTTATCACCGGGGCATTTTACTTTTAGATTATAAAATAACACAAACTATAATAAAATATTTGTATATTATATATGCAATTTTAAATTATATAAAAGGTATTTAGAGATGCATTCTTAATGCCACATTTTAAAAAAAAAAAAAAATTTTAAAACATTCATTTTAGTCTTGCTTATAAATACATAAAAACTGAAAAAAATTGATTGAAAAAAAACAAAAACATTTGCTAATATAACAAATTTAACTTAGCATTTTATATATAAAAATGATATCACCAAATCAGTGTTATTATTGTTTGGCACTATACCAGGATGCTTTTTTTATTTATTTCATGCGCCAAAATGAGTAATATGTCCAATTACATTCACATGAAGTTAGTGGAAAAGTAGCATGTAAATTTTTAAAGTTTTTACAACCAGGAAAATTCATCACTTTTAACAACTCAGTAATATTAATATTGAAACTACCTTTTTAAATTTAACTAAAAGGCTTCACATAAATGCAGCTCACAAGGTTAAAGCATGGGAATTCAGTAGGTCTGTTTCATAAAATTCGCTAAAAGATATAATTGAACTTCTGAAATCATTTTTTTAGGAACTAGCACAAAGTTCTTGAAAACTATTCAAAAAAAAAGTAAACGTTTTCCATCCAACATGTTCAATGTGGAACGGTACTTTCAATATGCTCCTCTAAAATTTGTTGCCTGGCATGAGCAAGTTTAAAAAGTATAATAATTCATTCAAGTGTGCCAAAAAATATACTTGTCATATTGCAAAACAAGGCATAGTGCTAAAAAGATACTTGACATATTACACTTTGTATGAAGCATAAATAACTAAAAAAAGTCTATGACTGTTGCTATGAGCATATGCAGCTTTTCCATTTAGATTTAAAATACAATAGGACAAATCTTTAGTGTGACCATCAATTGCTCTAGCACCACCATACCACAATTTATGATATATAAAACGGAATCCGATATATATTTTTTACCAAAAAATAAAACAATCCCTACTAGTTACACCATTTGTGCAATCTAAAAAATTGATATATTCTCTTATTGAACTTTGAACCAACAAAAAGTTAAAAGTAGTTGTTCTCTAAAATTAAAAGTAGTTGTTCTCTACTTGTCAAAAGTTTCATCAGAAAAATGTTTAAAATTTTTAAACTATTTTGTTATTAACTTCTCTGAAACACTTTTTTACCAGATATTATGGTGTCTTAGATATGTAAGAAGCGTTTTTCGTTGATAATATCTAAGCTGATCTTGAAGAATTTTATCACCAGCATAAACACGGAAATGTTGCAAACACTTGATTTATTAAGAAAACTACGTATATTTACTAGATTCGAGTCATTTTAAATATCACAATAAACTTTAAATATTTTAGGGTGAATGTTGGAAGGTACGCACAGTGACTCAAAACAACAAAAAAATGGCAATAAACCCCTCACCACTTTTGTATAAATTAAGTGCCCTTTGTTAAATAATATTAAAAGACAATGATTTTTATTTCAAAAGTAAAAATAATTTTTTCATAAAGCTTTTATTTTGTATTTTATAGGTAAAAGAAGTGAAAAAATTTGATATTATTTTTAAAGAAATCTGAAAAATGTGAGGTTTTTATTCAACTAAATTAGAAAACTTAAAATTTAAATAAAAATGTATATTTATTTTTAAAATAATATTTTGACTCTATATATTTTAAATATACTAAGAAGAAAAAAAAAAGTCTGATTTTTTCGTTTAAATTTAAAGAATTCTCTAAAAAAAACTAAAAAAATAATTGTGTTTTTTTTGTTTATATGTCGGCTAAAAAAATTTTCCACTGAGTTCCACAAATATATGTATATATTTTCCAGTTATTTAACATTTCTACTTTATGAATGTAAAAGGATTACTGCGGTCTCCTGCGGTATTGGAAGTTATTAAAGAAAAACAAATGATAAAAACCTTGTTTTCCGCCATTTTGCTAAAAACTTTATTATATCAAAACAAATGAAATTGGTGGGAACTTAAAGTTAAGTTTCTTGCTTGTAGAATAGTTTTTAAATCATAATTATTAAATATAGTTTTAAAAAACGTGCTTTTGTCATTATATACTATTTAAAAGTTTGTTAAAATATTTAATGACAATTTTAAAGAACGATTTATTATTCGATAAGTACAACATGTTTGAAAAAGCTTAATTGAACAACTTTGGTATTTCCCGTTTCAAGAAATACCAAATTGTTACATCATGTAATAACACATATTACTTAGTTAACTTTATATTACATTTAATATAAAGTTAACTAAGTAATATGTGTTATTACTTAATATGTGTTATTACTATATGTTATAATATGTGTTATTACTTAGTTAACTTTATATTACATTTAATATAAAGTTAACTAAGTAATATGTGTTATTACAGGACGTAACAATGTGAAAATTGTTAAAAGTCATAACAAGATAAAATTTGAAACAGTGTAAAGTAAAAAAATATGTAATGTAATTTAAAATGTGTCTAATATATTAGTTTTATTATATTGATGGTTCTTAAAAACAATAACAATGAAAAGATTAGATCTTATTCCAAATATACGTGAATTAGGAGTTGATAAATTAAATTTATGGAAGGATTTACTGAATGAAATAAAAAATACTGAAAATATTCGCAAAGAAAACTTAAATAAAGTTAAGCTTGCTTTAGTTATATTTATTTCAAGGTGAAAAAAAAACTAAAACAATGTGGACGAAACTATGATACATTTATACAAAAAGCAAATCGTTGGCTTCAAAGAAATCTTATGAACAATAAAAATAACCATTTTGGTTCTTGAAGGCCCCATAAACAATGGAGTGTTCTTGGAGAGAGAAGCAAAAGAAAAAAAAAAAAAAAAAACTAGCCACTGAACATCATGAAGCTCCATTTTTAGCTTCTGCAAAATTGCAAATGCTGCTAGAGAAAAAAGAGAAGCCTCTGTTTTAAAAAACAATATATCTAATGTTTTAGAGATAGAAAAATTTGATAAAACTTTGGATAAAACCTTTCCCATTAACATGAGTGTAAAGGATGCTCTTGCATTAAAAAGGAATACTGATCTCAGCGATAAATAATATCAAATGATCAGAAACTCAGCTCTTGTACACAACGTACATATTTATCATACCTTGCACGATATTTTTATGGAAAAATTTAAATGCTATCCTAAGAATATACATTTTTCTGAAATTTCTTTAAAGTGTACTCTTCAAAACATGTTAGATCACACTGTGAGTAGAATAACAGAAATGATTGATATGCCTATTTTTGGTCAAAGTTATGAAATATTTGGAGTTTTATATGAAAAAATTGGTTTTGATGGAGCATCAAGCCAAAGTATTTATAAATAGAAATACGATACAAGCAACGCAAGTATAGAACTTAAGCATAAAGAAAATCTTTTCAGTGCAGCTTTTGTGCCTTTATTGCTCAAAGTAGAATATGACGAAATTTGGAAAAAATGAAAATCCTTCAAATTGTCACTTTTGTAGACTTCTTCAACTACAATATAAAAAAGACAGTCCAATTTTATCCAGAGAAGAAGAATCAGATCTAAAAAATCAAATAAATACCTTAAAGACATTTTGCAAAGTTTTTAATATTGCAGGAAGAATTTTGACATTTAATATCAGCTATAGGATTGATTTTACAATGTTTGATAATAAAGTAGTTAGCGCACTTACAGAGACAAAATCCACTCAATCCTGCAATGTGTGCAATGCTAAACCCAAGGAAATGAACAATATTGATTAATTAAAAGCAAAAACTGAGAATGACTTGGCCTTGGGACTCGGAATTTCAGCTTTGCATTGCTGGATAAAATGCTTGGAGTTAATTCTTCATTTGAGTTATAAAATTGAAATTAAAAAGTATAAGCCAAAAACAATTGAGGAAAAACTATCTGTAGACTTAAAAAAAAAGAGATTCAGGTACTCTTCAGAGAACGGTTAAGCCTATACGTTGATATGCCTAAAACTGGGTCTGGAAACACAACTGTCGACAACACTGCCAGAAGAGCATTTAAAATAGTGAAGTTTTTTCTGAAATTATTAAAGTTGATTGTGATATAATTAAAAGATTGCACAATATTCTCAAAACCATATTTTGTGGATATCCTATTAATATCAATGATTATACTGCGCTGAAACAGCTAAATTTATATTGAGTTTATACAACTGGTATGTTATGCCTCCTACTGTACATAAACTGCTACTGCATAGTTCTTCTATATCAAATAAATTACCTTTGCCAATCTGGGTATATTCGGAAGATGCACTAAAGAGTTTAAATAAACAGATAAGGCAAAACACGGCAAAAATATCAAGCTTAAACACAATAATGAATCAGATGCACTACCTTCTAGTAAGATCAGATCCAAAATTATCAAGCATATTTTTTAGAAAACATAAAAGCTATCGAGGAAAAGCGTTACCAGATGATGTTTTTAAATTAATTGTAAATAATAAATTTAATGTAAAAAAATAAAGTATTTTTTCTCTATGTATCAACATCGTTTAAAACCATTTTTATAAAAATATCAAGTAGAGTAATATATCAAAGTTATGTGTTTGTCTTGAAGATACTAAAAACTAAAAAAAAAAATTTGTACGCGTATAGTCACCTTTAACACGCGTAAGCGCGCATTTTACGCGTCGAAGCTGCGCGTAAAAAAAAAAATTGTCAACAAATTTAAAATCTTTGACTTAAAAATAATTATTTTAATAAATAAAATTATTTATTTACGATTTATGTCAGTTTTTATTTAATTTTTGCCGTTTTTGATTGTCCTGAGTCACTGAGCGACCGTGTTGCGCTAAGGAAAGTTGATAAGCATTGATAGCATCACGTGATTGGAGAACAAGCTCGCTATTAACGAAAGTTGCAAAATTGTTGTATGGAGTTTCCATTGATCTGTTGCTTGAAAATAATATGTTTTTTGGGAATATTTTCTGGGTTTATACTTTTTGTTATTAGAAATGTAAGGAAATGGTTTGTCAAGTCAGTCTTTATTATAGCTGTACTAAAGCAGCTATTAGAAAAATTATTAGTAATTATGTTATCCAGTAGGGTAGAGGCACTTGTTGTGATTCTTGTTGGCTTTGTTATTGTTGGAATGAAATTATTTTGTAAAAAAGTATTTACAAAACATTTAACACTGTTATTTGACGCATGGTTCAAAAGATTTATATTCAAGTCACCGACTAAGTAAACATGCTTTTCCTTTTTATTACCTTTTGTTAAAAAATTACGTGAGCAAGCTTTAAAATTTTTTAAATTACCGGCTGGTTCTTTATAAATATCATTAACAATTATTTTTTTAGAATTTTGGTTAATTATTTCAATGAACCATCTCTCGCAATCTTTTTCATTCACACTGAGGTCATTACGTGGTATAACATTAACGGTGTAATGAATAAAAATGCTTACACCTCAAGGACACGGATATTTGGTGGTTGATGAATTCGCTTTCTTTTATTCTGTCATTCTCAAGTTGTTCCTACGCGAACGAACTTCCGTCATCCTTAGTTTGTTTCTGATTTTTAATATATCACTTTTATCTTTAACTTCAATGTTAATTTTTTTCGTTTCACTGTTTCAAACTTTGACGAAATTCTTTCATCCTGCGCAGAAATAAATTTTTTGAACTCGTTTTCTAAAAGTATTACCTTAAGATGTGTTGCGTTCAAATCATTTGCAATATCGTTAGTTTTTGTTATGCTTTAATCTGTATCTTTTTCAAGTTTATCTTTACTCTCCGTTAAAACTTTCATGTTTGAAGAAGTAATAATAGCTAAGTTTTTTTCTTGGTCTATTAAAAGTTGCTCTGTTATCTCCAAAATTAATTTACTTTGATTTTCTAGCATGTCAGCTACCATTTTCTCAATATTTTGCATTGATAATAATTTATTCATTGTTATTTAAATATTTAAAATATAATGTAAAAAAAATATATATTTTAGTATGTTAAAACATACTAAAATATATATCAAGTTTTACAGTTGAAAATAACAATGAAACAACAACTCCTTAAATTTAATCTATAGCATTTATTTCCGTTTTTTAAAGTCTTATACTTGTTATATTGTCTAAAACTTTTGCCTATCTATGTCTGTGTGGCCGAGTGGTCAGCTCGCTAATTTACTAAGGCTAAAAGCCGTGGTTTGAATCCTCTTCGGGATCAAGGGGTTCGAAACTTCTTCGGAACGGTCCCGAAGATACATCTGATAATATTAATACACTAATTTAATAGTAGTAATAGTCGACCTACGTCATTTTTAAGGCTTTTCTATTTTAAAGTAGTTTCTAGACTTTTCTATACGCGGTTTTTTTTTTTATTTTATTTACTAACAACCCGTATTACGATTTGCTTACTGCTAGTATTTTAATAATGTGCTTATAATTACAAGGCTTTTTTGCTCAAGCTGTTTTATTTTAAATTTTTGTATTTATGTTATTTTGTTAAAAAAAATTGACAAGATTAAAAAAATACAAAACATATTGTCGCATCTAAGCGAAAAACTTGAAACTTCAATTTTTTAATTGCGAAAATAGCATATTCTTCTTCTAAGACCATTTAAAAAAAAAAGGTAGATGAGTCAAAAGCCTATTCCGACGTTTGAAATTTTGTGTATATTGATGACTGAAACATAACAAAACAAGTGTTTGTTTTAATTTTTCAAACACTTTTTAACTATTTTTTAACGTATTGCCTGCCCAAACCGAAACCCGTAGTTGATGTATGTACACTCCTTGCGAGTTCTACCTAATAAGTTAGTCGATGTATGTACATTTTCTGCATGTTCTACCTATTTAGTAACTTGATTAAAGTACATACTTTGCATGTTATACCTATTTAAGTCAGGCTATGCAGGGCCGCCGGGAGCCGTCATGTCGCCTGGGACAGCAACCCTGATTTTAGATAAAAGACCTTTTTTTTTAGATTTGATTTTTTCATTTGGCGCCCCTTGAATATCTGCCGCCTATGACAAACTTTCCCTTTCGCCCTCCTCCTCGTAGGCCCTGAGTATATGTGTGCATACTTTTAAATTTATAAAAATTTTTTCATATTTTGAGTTTGCAGGCATTTTGCATATGAAACAATCGTGTATAATATATCTATAAAATAAGGAATCTTTAAAACTTTATTTTAACAGTTAGAAACCTTTTTTTTATAAATTATTATTTTATTGCTATAAATATATTGGCAAGGTTGAGAAAATTTCAAAATTTATTACAGCAAGATGAGATCTTTTACCCTCCGAAATGACATTTATAACAGCGCACTAAACCACTGAGCTATCAATGCTATGCGTTTAGGTAAAAAAAAAAAAACCTGATTAAAAATTTCTTTTAAGCTCTACGTATGCGGAAAAGGTGTGTATGTTAATTTTTTGGCTCTTAAAGCATGAATTTTTATATTAAAAATATAGGAGTAAATAAGGAATCGGTATAGAGATGGTTGGTGTGGAATTGATTAGTATAGAATTGGTAGGTTGGTAAAGACACAAATTTTACGGTTACGGAAAAGCAAGGACATACTTATAAAGAAAAAAGTATAGAAAAAGTTGGTGTGGAATAGACTTACAAAGATCCTTTTTTTGTGAGTACGTTCAACTAGTCTCATTGCAAATCAAGAAATAATAAATTATATAAAAGTAATCCAATTTACAAATATAACCAAAAGAATTCAGAAAGACTCAGAAATATTTTGAAAACAAATGAAAATTTGGATTTTAAAAAGAAAAAAGAAATATCATTAAGATATATAAAAAGAAATATCAATAAAAGTCATTTCCCAGCAAGCACACTGTTTAAAAAAACCTTAGAAAAATGTTGTGAGTTGTGTTAGCACATCATTGTTTCTATGGGCATGCTAGTGTTTTATCAACTTTTAAATAACCTTTGTCTTAAATGTTTAAAAAAAATATTTTCGTTTCGATTTAGAACGTAAGTTATTCGAATGTTTCGTTTAAACTCTACCTAAACGGATAGTTTTAAACGCATATTAAATTCCATTTAAATGATCGTTTTAAACGCCGTACGAATTTTATAAATTAGGCGGACGTTTTATATCAATTTTTAGCATTTAGTATAAGTGTTTTTTTTTTGTTTTTTTTTTTAATCATTCACCAAGGCCCGAGGGAAGCCACTACAGTCTCATTTTTTTTTTTTTTTTTTTTTTTTTTTTTTTTTGTTACAACAATTGTTACAAGTGTTACAACAATTGTACTAAAAAGTGATATAAAACATTCGTTGTCTAAATTTAAACGACGTTAAACTTTTCTTAACTTCGACGTCAAGAAAAATTAAGTGTTGTCTAAATACTTATAAAGGAATTAAACATCAAAATGTTTTTGTTTTTAAATTTGACGAAAATAAATACAAAATTATGGAATTTTAATAATCATTATTGCCATCAAGATCAAGATAGTCTTCACTGTGATCCTTGTCATCTTTGCTTAAATTGATCAATCCCGCTTCTCCATCTTTAAAGTTTGAAAAATAAGCTATTAAATGACTTTTTCAATAAGTTCCACCTCTACGGAAAGGAGCCATTCTAAGATGCGAACCAACGAATGAATGTTTTTTTGATAATGCGGACGTACAATCACGTTTAAATACACATTCTAAAACAATTGAATCAGTATAAAGTTAACACTGGATTTTGTATTAGGAGTCCGCAGATTTTAGCAAGCAGATGCAAAGAACTAAATGCAAAAAATCAATAGTGGTACAAGCGGTGGATAGAGCACCAAAAGATTAATAAAATCGATTACATTGTTTCACTTTTTTATATTCGGCTATCTTTTTTAAAATATTTAGACAATTTAGTCAGAAAGAGAAATATTGTTTGAAAGCCCTATTCATCGTATCATAGATTTCTATTATGCTCTTTAAAAAATATTTTGCATTCGCCAATAGAAATTTATATAATATAAATCCATAGTTTTAATGTTTAAGATTTGAAGTAAAATTAGATTAATAAGAATGTTAAGATTAAAGAATAGAACTATAACCTCATAAATATTAAGATTAAAGAATAGAACTATAACCTCATAAATATTAAGATTAAAGAATAGAACTATAACCTCACTTTGATTTTGATTTTTGCTTAACTTAAAAAAGTTTACTAACAACAAGTTGACATAAAGCAGTGTCTCTAAATGAACGCTTTTTGTATGTTCTTTTTTCATCCATACTTAACTGTGACATAACAAAATTAGAAAATAAAACAGTGTTGTTACAACTATTTTTGTTACAACTATTAAATAATTCAACTGTTGAATAAATCAACTAACAGAGCATCGCGGAAGAGTATAAATAATGCTAACAAGCAATGAATAAGATAAAACTTTTAGAGACAAAAAACTAGGTAAAAGTTATAATAGTACATACTATTATTATTAAATGAACAAACAAAACTAAAGATTGAAAAGTTGTATTGAATGAAAAGATATTTAACTTTAAGAGAGTAAACAAAAAACTAGGTAATAGTTCTAATAGTAAATACTATTGTTATAAAATGAACAAAAAAGATTGAAAGGTTAAATTGAATGAAAGATATAAGGATTTTAAGGTTTTTACTCGGCTAAATCGACTTTTAGTTAATAAGTAGGAAGTCTATTAAATTAATTATTCAACTTTTTTAAGTCGACTAATTTCGACTTTTGACAAGTTAACTTCTAGTCAATTTGTTCGAAGTTGATAACAGCACTAGAAAAAAGTCTTTCAAGAGATTTCTTGATGTAAAATTAGTAGATGTTCTCCCAACTTATGAAAGAAGGCAAAACTACAAATAAATTATTAAAAAACGGATTTCGATTTCCAGAATAGAATCGAAATATAAAATCTGCTTGTCCAGTAAAAAAGCAAAACATACTTTAGACATTAAAACAAACTTTTTTTAGACATTGAAAACGCAACTATTCCACACTGCTCCTCCATCCAGGTAAAAAAGAGATCAGATATCAAACTAACAAGATTTTTTTTCATTAGAATAGAGTTTTTTTGTGCAAACTGCTTCATTAAATTGTTTGGTGATCGCACTAGAGACAGAAGGAGTTGAAAGTAATGTATTTTTTTTTAGTCTTTTTTAACTTTTACATCATTACAAAACACTTTTAGGATGATCAGAAACTCTTAAATCCCTTTATTATCTTCCTACAAACTTACTGACTCAGTAAGACCACTTATGATAATATTATCAGGTGGACAAGGAAAAATCCGGTCAGCTTTAAATTGAGATTTCTCTAAAACCATAAATGCTTTTTATTTCAATTTTTTTATTATTAAATGTGTTTACATAAATTAAAGTTTCAACTTAATTTTAAGGGGCTTGATAGGTTGCTTGGCAAGAAATCGAACTTCATGGCGGGTTGATGCCACCATTTAACAGATTTTTTCTTTTTTCACCATATTGGTGGCATTAATCCACTTTTTTTGGAAGTTCTTTTTACTATTTGTTAGTCCACCTGTCTTACGAAGAACTCCTTTAACTATTGCCCAAAAATCTTCAATCTTGCGCTCTTCAGAACGATTTTGAGGATTCGCATCTTTAGGAACAATTTTCACATTATTATCTTTGCACCACTGTAAAACTTTTTTAGAATAGTGAGAGGCAGCAAGATCGGGCCAAAAGAGACATCGGTATTTGTGTTTTTTTATAAAAGGCAAAAGTCTTTTTTGGAGGCATTCTTTGATGTAGAGATTGGCAGTCAAGGTCTTTTTAGTGACAAAACAAGAGGACTGCATACCACAGCTACTAATTGCTTGCCACACAAGGAACTTGGATGCAAATTTTTCTCGTCGAATATATTTAAATTGATCATCGACAGGTTTATCTTTGTTTCCGCCTTGCATATACGTTTCTTTGTCTTCAAATATGCACATATTTTTATCCGCCATTATTTTAACCAACTTCTTTGCGCTTCAAATTCCTTTAATTTCCCAATTTAAGCTTCTCTTTGGTGTATTTTTTTTATGAAATGCTTTAATTCCAGCATTTTTAAGTACTTTTTTGATATAAGAACGAGAAGTCTTAAATTTTCTTGCTAGATCTCGTTGTGACTGATTTGGATTTCTTGCTATTGAACATAAAATCGACTTTACCTTTTTGGATTTATGGAAAGTTTTTTTTCTTCCACTTCCAAGTTTTCTTTCGAAGCTTTGAGTAGTCTTGAACTTGTTTATAATATCTATGACTGTAGATTTTGGGACATTTGTGCGTTTAGCAATCAAGCGATAGGAAGTCGATGGATTTTTGCAAAAAAAATTCACAACGTTTTTACGCACCTCAACTTGTTTCCAAAACATTTTGCAAATCATTAACTTTTAGACAAAAATTTATCAACACCATTTAAGATAAGGAAGTAAGGTTTAATTAAAAAAAAAATTTAATAAAAAGCATTTGTGGTTTTAGAGAAATCTCAATTTAAAGATGACCGGATTTTTCCGTGTCCACCCGATATTTAAAACTCTTTTCTTCACGTTGTTTTCTTATGCAATTTCGGCAAATAAAGCATCGTTTTTTAGGCAGTACTTTTCTTCTCTTCGTTAATAAAACCTACTCAAACGTCATCACTACAAATATTATTTTGATAGGAGATGCTTACATTCTCTTTTTTTTTGGAAAATTAATTTTCTTTTGTTTTTGTTTCTTTTTTTTTTTTGTTTGTTCTTTTTTTTGCTTTTTTGTTTTCTGCTTCTAAATACTCAATTCTTGAGAATTGAGTATTTAGAAGAGACGAGAATATTTATTATAATTTTCCACACCAGACATACAATGCTCTGCTCAGATCGCTGTGATTTCCTTAGCTTTAGTATAAAAATTTGCTTTTTTTAGTCAAATTTTTATATAATTTATCAATTTAAGAATCGCACATTTGTTAAAAAAGCTATAAAATGCTCAAGTGGTTATATATTATTTTTACGTATATTATTATTGTAAATCAACAAAAAGTAGATGCTTTCTGAGTTAGCCTGTCTTTTTAGTTTGTGTATAACATATTTCTACTTTTTACTTCTTTTGTACTTGCCTCAGAAACGTAAGATCCGTGGCTCAAACCCCACCTCTGGGCAAACCCCACCTCTGGGCAAGTTTTGCGACATCGGTTGGAAAAGAGACGTAAACTTCCTATTAAATGCTTTTCCGCCTTGATAAGGACTTCTTGGGGCACCTAAAAAAAAGAAAGAAAGAAAGTATTGGTTAAAAAACACATTTGAACGATTAAATTAAGAAGTTAAATAGATTTAAACAATTTAAACTAAAGCAATTTATTGATTTATATAGTCAAAAGTTCCCTAGCAAGGTTGCGGCGAGTAAGACTCAAGTTTCGACAGCACTTATTTTAACATAGCGACGATATTTACCTCCTAGAAAACATTCGTGCTTTATTTTTATTGCTAACTATAATTTTAAATAGTTCAAACTTTGCAAAATGTTTTTTTTTCACCTTTCATTTATCAATAACGTCGTTAAATCAAGAAAAATTTTTAAAATACAATAAATGTTTATTCTTTTTATAAACATTTTTAGTTGTTTGTAACTTCCAGGCTAATTTAATAGACATTGAAAAATACCTGTTGATCTTTAAGAAAGAGGGTGCAAATTGTATTTAGTCTTTAACAAAGCTAGCTTGTTGAGTCACTAAATGTCATATGCTTACCAAATAACAAAATAATACAAGTTGAAAAAATTTCGAAAACAAATTATCTTAGTTGCTACTTATAGTTACAACAAAAAAACTCAACAAAATACCAAATAAATTGTTTTTCAAAGAGCGCTTTCTAAAACTTTATAATTCACTTTACAATATTTTACCATAAAATTGTTTTTAACAACTGCCTAAATAAGACGTAAAATTTTACCAAATAATTGAAAAAATCTGGCCCTAGATGCACAAACTTTCCCTTTAATCTAGCTATAATTTGATAAAAAATTACATAAAAAAAATAAAATTATTATTATTAAATTGTTATCAAAATAACATAAACTCTATGTGTGATATCAAAATTTGCGTTTGGGGTGCGTCATTGTGTGATTTCATTTTAACATGATAATGATATCACGAACTTCTGAGTACATGATGATTTTTTACAATCATAAGTTGTTCATGTTATGATATTAAGTTTCAATTCAAGTTAAAATAATTGGATAATTTCATTTTGATAGTATTCTGATCTCATAAGCGTATCATGATCTCATAAGCGTATCATGATATAATATCTTAGATGAGTTCAAAAGTCTCTTCAACCTAATGCAATTTAAAAAAGATTTCAAACATCAATGAATTTAAATTATTGTTAATCTTTGATATAATGCGTTATATTTCAACACTAATATTTATATTATGTCATTAGTTATATTGTAACTAACGTATTTAAAATTCTTGTTATGTACTTAGCTACTCTTCATTTTTTATATTAACGATTTTTTAGTGTAAATTTTATGATGGGGCTTGATGATAAGACAATTTATGTCTTCTGCTTGCTCCAGTTCTCTTATTAACACGATTTATTTCATTGTAAATTTTAATATATGACAAAACTCATTGCTTAAAAAAAAAAAAAAAATGAACATATGGTGTTCCTTCCCACAATCATCCATATACGGACCACTTCTTTTTATTATATATATAAATCTTAACAAAGCATCCAATTTAAAGACCATTTTTTTGCAGACGACACAAACTTGTTTCGGTCATGTGAAAATGTAAACATAACTTTTAATAACATAAACAGAGAACTTAAAAAAACTTTTCTAAATATTGATAAAAAAAATGGATACTTTTTGTCCTAAATATAAGAAATAGATACTGTCAGTAAATAAGCCTGATCTCTTTATTGTCAAAGTATCCTAAAATTAGAATAAATGACAAAATTTTTAGAAGCTTTTATTGGAGAAAATCGGAGATCACACCGATAACATTTCTAATAAAGTTGCAAAATGTATTAGAACTCTATACAAATCTGTATTTTAAACAAAAACCGAATAACATAATGATACTAGTCTTCCATTCGTTGTCATAGTTATGCAAACATTATATGGAGAAGTACACATAAAACTAAACTAAAATTTTATCGGCATCAGAAACACGCAGCTAGCATAATAAATTTTTAAAAATTTCTTTAAACTCTCAACCGCTTGTGAAACAAATGGACGCTTTAAATTTTTATCAGCTAAATGTATTTAACGTTTTGTACTTTATGTATAAATGTAAAGAACTTATGTCCGCCAATGTTTTTGTAAACCTTTACAAAATTAAACCCCAAAACAAATATAATATACGTAATAATAACATTCTAGAAAAACCTATTTGCAAAAACAAACAAGCTCAATTTTGTATTTCTTTTCATAGACCTTTTTTCAAGAATGAAATAAAACGTTCTAATTTTATTTTTTTATCTAAATTGACCTGTTCCTTATTCAACGATCTATAAAATAAAGTGACTTTTTTAACAACGAAATGTTATTGATATTTTTTGATTTTTTAAAAATATTTTCAGTTGTTATGCTGCATATTATTTTGTTATGATTAATCGTGAGTTTTACTACTTAAATAGGTACTCTGTTTAACTTGTTATATATAATGGTTATATATTTTAGATATATATATATATATATATATATTGATATACACGTATTTTATAAGGTATATAGATGTTTTTATCGTAGCAGAAAACAGAGTTTTATATTGTTAAGGGTTTCGTGGTAAGGTCATAACGATATTGTTCAAGTCCTGCCCGTATTATATTATAAATCTTAATGTAAATAACATTATACGGTAAATAAAATTAATAAATAAATTAAAATAAATAGATCTTGCAGTATAATTATGATATCATATTGCTGACTGGTTAAGTGAAAATCGAATTTCTACTTAAAACAATCAAGTTAAAAAACATACGCAACAGTTTTTAACCAATTAAAAATCTTGTAAAAATTATTTACAATAGTAAGAATTATTTATCAGACAAGTCATAAAAACGACGAGATGAGATTTATGAGTTGAAGCCTGACAAACTTAAATTATGCATTTTCTTTTTAATCTTTTAAAGTATCGAAATTCTGTCAAAATAGTTTTATAGTTAAACTTAATGAAATTCACCATTACTTTCTTTATTAATTATTATAGTTATACATAGGTAGTATGATATTTACTTTAAATCTTTTTGCAAACAATCAATACGCGAAGATAAGCTTTCATATTTTGAATTACCTTTACGTTTAGCAGCTGTTTTCGGAAGGATTTAACTGCGTAACAATTAACAAGAACATTAGAAACAGTAGAGAATTTTGAAAACAGAGCGGTGGTTGTTGCCAACTGTGTTGGTATATCAATTTTTAGCAATGTCAAAACACCAACAATAATGTAAGATATCCAAAAGAAAAAAAATGCAACCGCTGATAAAAAACAAACTTGTAAATACTCTTTTTCTAAAAGATTTGTTTTAGTGTTTTGAGGAAATTTTCGTGCCTTTCGGTATCGAATTTCTTTTGTGCTAAAATATAACGATATGGCAATGACTATTCCAGGTAAAATATTGCAACAAATAAAAATAGTTAAAATAAAAGAAAAAGAGTTTGATTTTGTCAATTTCCAGTCCAACGAACAACGTTTCTTATCAAGATCTAGTTCATATTTTGACCAACCAATAATAGGAAGCGTTGCCCAAAAAAAACCGTACGCATAACATACAAAAATTAATGTTATTCTGCACAAAAACATTTTATGATATTTTAAATATTGCCTCGGGTATTTTATTGCAACAGTTCTAATAAAAGAAAGCATTGCCAAATGAGTTATATTGGTAATAGCAAAACCAAAAGCTGCAAAACTGCTTGCGATGCATAACGGAGTACTTTCCACTAAATATTCAGCGGCCATTACTAATTGAGGTGTTAATCCAATCGTCGATTCTAATAAATTCGTAATAGAAATGCTGACAACAAACAAATGCGTTAGCTCTTTTCGTTTTACTTTCGTTAGAATTATATAACAGGCAGTCATGTTTAACACAATTGACGTCATAAACACTGCGGAAATAACATTTTGAGCTATTTTATTAGTATTCATATTCAACCTAGAAAGTTAAATGAGAAAATTGCTCTTAACATTGATAGTTTTTATATTTAATGGAAAAAATCATTACATAAAGTTTCTACTTAAAGTTTTTAAAATTATGGTGTTTAGAAGTTCCTAGATCCTTGAGCCGATAAGGCAATTTTTTTTTTAATTTACTTTAAATTGGAAAAGCGAACCATATTTTATTTACTGGGAGGTAATAATTGTTAATAGAATTATATATATATATAAAAAAATATATATATATAAAATTTTATCACTTTAAAAAGAAATAAAAATAGTTAAAGCAAAAAAAATAATAAAAAAGTTGTTTTTGGGTAAAAAGTTAAATGAGCTAGAATTTTATATTTCTGCCGAATATCTAATTTTTGATTGGTAAAATCACAAATTTACAGAATACAGCTTTTTAAGAGTAAAAATAATAAAAAAAGTTATTTTTGTTTATGGTAAAAAATATTATTTAGTTAAATGAGCTAGAATTTTATATTTCTGCCAAATATCTAATTTTTGATTGGTAAAATCAGAATACTGCCTTAGTAAGAGTAATTAAATTTTCGTATAAATAAAATCTTCCTGTAAATAAAAAGATCCGTTTGTTTTAAAAGAAAAAATTTTAGATAAAAAATTAGTTTTACATAATACCTTTTTTAATCTCGATTTAAATAGTTGTGCTTTTATGTAATGAACAAACTATAAAAAAAGGTTCATCTACAACTAAATCTTACTATTATGTTAAACGGTAAAGTAAAAAGTGCGGCTGGTATTAATTTAGATAATGAAGCTTATTGAATTTTTGGGAATGCGTAAAAACTTTATGTATTTTTAACTAAAGCAGGTTGTACTATGTAAGCAATATTATAAAAACCTGTTTGTTTAATTGCTATGTTGAAGATTACAAAGTTTTCATTTAGTTAACATTTTTTTACTTGCAAAAATACTTTTTCTTGTATTGTGATGATTAATTTACAGATTAAAAAATAAAAAATTCCAATAAAATTTATAAAAAATCAGTCTCTTAAACGGAACTAATTCAGCCTATTCGTTCGTTGTGTAAATATAACAACTAGTATTGCTCATGTTTTAAAAAAATATTAATTTTTTTTTTTTTTTTTTTAAAGTTGATTAAGGTGCCCCAAGAAGTCTATACGGTCTTGTCACAGTGCACCGCGGAAGAGCATTTAATGGGAAGTTCACGCCTCCTTCCCAACCAATGTCGCAAAACTTGCCCAGAGGTGGGGTTTGAACCATGGATTTTACGTTTCTGAGGCAAGTGCGCTACCACTGCGCCACGGCTGCTTTATTTAAATTACTTAAATTACTTAAGAGCAGTATCAAGTATCAAAAAAAGAAATTTCCGCAAAATTTTACATTTATCACAAACCAACTCATATATAAATGAGCCGTTCAGAAGTTGAAGTGATAAGGTCCATTAAATAAAAATGAAGAAAAATGTTTTGAAAATATTAAAATTAAAAATTATTATGAAAGTAATCAGAAGCGACTTTTTTTTTTTTTTTTTTTTGCAGATTATCGTAACTAATATAAATGAATAGTTCACTTAATAAAAATCTTTATACCAAAAATCGCGTTATTTTCAACACACCCAATCATCTCATCTTAAAAACCAATTTCCTAAGACGAGATTTTTTTAATAGAACTTGAAAAAAACTTAAAATAACAAAAAAATACTCACAAAAATCAATTAAAAAACAAAAAAACAAAATTGTATCTTTAAGGATTATACTAAATTAAAAAGTAATTATCTCAACCATAAAAAAAAAAAACAATAAATAAATAAATCTTGCTTATCTCTAAAAAAAAATCTCTAAAAAAAGTTTGCAATACTACTTTTTAAAAAAATTTTCGCTCTTGAAATACCAACATAAAACTTCGTCGAGGATGACTTAAAAAAATGCATTTCTTTAAAAAATGCCGCATCTCATCATGAGCGTCTCAAAAAATATCATCTTAATAAACTTCACCAAGTACTATAATAATTTAAAAAGCATGACAGCAACTTATGTATTATCTCATATAGCCCATGGAACTAATAGAAGATAAGCATAAAGTATTGAGGATATGATAAATTTTTGATGATCTTGTTTTGTTCTGACGTAATTACAAAATATTGAATTGTAAAAAATCAAAACGGGTATTTTTACCCGTTTACTTAATTTTTTTTTGAGTGAAACAACAAACGGATATTAACTATACAATTAAGAAATTAAAATAAGTAACACCGTCGAACTTGTATGAATATATTTAACCTAACATATTCTCAAAAAAATTAGTAGTTTACCCGTAAAACAGGTTATACCATCTTAGGAACCTGCTCATCTTATGCAAACTTCCCTTAATCATATTGGCTTCTGAACGGCTCTTACAAGTGTGTATAAAAATTAGGGACTTAATGACAAAAGCTTGTATAATTCTTGTTCTTCCCATCATTATATATATACATATATATATATATATATATATATATATATATATATATATATATATATATATATATATATATATATATCTTAATACACAAAACTTGTAAATTCTATATATTATATTAACGGTTGAATAAAAAGTGGTTTTTTTCAAATAATTAAAATGTTAGTTGTTGGTTTCTTTAAAATTAAACTTTTTTCTTCGACAAAAGCAATAACATAAATGCCAATTGGGCACAAATGTCTTTTATAAAACGTGTTTAAACATGTTGAAATGTTTTTTAAACAATTAAAAAATATCTTGAGCTCACTGGGTATTTTCCAAAAAAGGTTGTTCTTAATTTTATAAATATTTACATTTAATGTAAATGCTTCTTTCATGTACCTATTTAGAAAATATACCAATATTGGCAAAATACAAATAAATAACGCTTTATTGGAAAATAGTTTTATAATAATAATATTGAAAATTATAAAGCAATAAAAAATTATAGTATAATTTAAATAACAAAAAACAACAGATTCTCTAGCAAGGATGCGAAGTCCCTAAAATACTCCGGCTTTAAGTTTCTATTTTTTCCTGGTCTCTGATGTCTAGGAGCTCTAAAATGTTAGGTAACTTATGATCTGCAATAAGAAAAAATTCATGAGACTTTATGACTTGGAACCTATTGCTTTTTATCCTGGAGGCCAAGAGCTCTAAAAACCTGGGCACCAATATTATTCAAAGACACCAAGTCTAAAAATTGATTATTTAAACCTAAAAGTTTTTTTTCTAACCAAAAGTAGTTTACAAGCCTTTTTACACATTAGAAGCTCCTAGATACAAAAAACTTAGAAGAAAGAATAAACTAGATATACAGTTGTTTTGTTAATTACAATTACAGAATTTTTTATAAATCTGCATTAGGATAGAATTTCAAAACTTTCGTTTTACGAAATTTCTCTTCAAAAGTGTTTTAAGTTTTCTTTTTGTTTAAACTGTCAAAATTCATAATTCACAAATTAAAAAATTTTGACAAATCATTCTTAACACTTTTTTTTGAACGTTCTATGAAAAAAAAAACGTTTAAAAAAATGTAAATAAAGGTAAATACTTTGTTTGTATTATTTTTGAAAAATATTTTTCTACAACTTTTATAAATTGCTCAACATTTTTGAATACTAGATTCTTATATTCAGGATAATTTGAGAGTAACTAAAGGCTCCTTTTTTAATATCTTTACTTCCAACAAAGCTGCAACAACCGCTATTTGAAATTAGAAGAGAAAAGATTAAATTTATAGAGCAAGATAACGATTAACATACAACTTAAAAGATTGCAAATTATATGAATAAGAAAAACAAGATGAAGAAAGCAAATTCCAAAGACTGATGTGCGAGGAAAAAAACTAGAAGAATAAGAATTTTTGGAGCACTTAAGAACATTCAAAGTGAAAGTATTAGACTTAATTAAATGACAAGTAACACAATAATGAATTTAAGCAGATAACACAAAAAACGCTCTATAGAGTAGTCCCCATTATAGTAATTTTAGAAATCTATAAATTTACGTAAATAAAATAATAAAAACGGTATTGAAAATGTTATGGATTTTTGTAAAAATCCATAACATTTTCAATACCGGGATTTGCGGATTGAGAAATCCTGGAAATGAATGGGAAAAGCGCAATTGTAGGAAGTAAATCATACTATTGAGTACTCATTAAACACTTAAAAATGATTAATTTAATGATAATAAAGCTAAAATATTTCATTCATTAATGAACTTAAGTAATTTAAATTTTAAAGCAACACCTTACAATAATAGCGCAGTATGAATAAAGATAAACTGAAAATAATATAACTATGCATGAGTATATATGAGTTATATTTATTTTTGAAAGTGTCACCTTGAAAAACCTAAAGCGACAATCATTTCATTGCTAAATCCGTGTTCCATTTTTTGAACATAAAAACCCAGCGGCGTAGAATGCTTGTCCAGATTTATTGGCCGTATAGATAGTATATAATCATATGTTTTTTGAAGGTGATTACATCTTGTGCTACAACTTTTAAATAACAATATTTTTTTTGAGTTTCAGAAAATCTACTTTCTATTGCCAACCCATTTTCCATAACTTTATTTACTTGCTCGCTAATGGTTTTGACGTTGTTATCACATTCGTGGCTTGAAAAAGTCTGGTTCAACAGAACATCACTTTCACTACTCAAATCTGCTGCTGTTATTATATCTGCTGAGTTCAAGGTTATCATATTTTTTGCTTTGGATACTTGTATTTGGTACAAAGACTTCTAGGTTTTTTGATGAAATAATCTTCCAATTATGAAGATTAAAAACTAAGCTACTTAATGGTGTTTTCCTCTCTTTAATTTGGTTAGTCAAGTTTTATACAATTATTTTCTAATTTCAGACTGTTTTTGTTTTATTTTTGTCAATATGAACTCTAACGCAATGTTAGCGGAATTTAAATTTGTGTCTCGTTGACAAAATATTTTCACAGTTACTGTAACGAGAGTCAAAATTCTTTTTTGTTCATCCTTATTGAACCATCAATGTTGGAATCCAATTCTAAATCTAGAAATGCCTTTTTAACAAAATATTTTAACTTCTCAAATCGATCTACCATATGGGTCCGCGACCAATTTTAAGAAGAGAGCCATTTTTTCTTAAATAAATTTGAAAAATTCTAACGATAGCCGCAAGGATGCTACTGTAAAAAACTGTATACCATTATCAACAAATTATCATTTAATAACATCCAACAACATTTAAATGATTTATAAATTTATTTTTAAGTATTGTAAAGTAAATAAACCTGTAAATAATAATAGCAAGCAATTATAAAAATTAACAAAAAGAATAGTGAGATTTTGTGAGTTAATTGATTCACAGATTGGTTTAAAATCAGGTTCATAATTTGAGGTCTTTAGTTTTAGACAACTTTCAGGGCTAACAACATTTAAAGAAGATCTCAATTTACTTTTAATAATGTTCATGTTGCTAAATTTCTGTTAACAATAATATGTAGATCTAAACACTGTTTCCATTTATCTATTTTCCTATTCTCTTGCGCAAACTTTTTTTCTTTTTTTTTTCCAAGTTTTCTAGTTCTGTTTGCAAAGTTGTAAATTTTGAAGACCAAACCTCTTTTGATTTTAAATATATATTAACTTAATTTCGAATTTAAGTTTATTGACCCTCTAAAAAGATTTAAAATTTATTTCGTTGGTGTTTACAGTAAGTAAACACCAACGAAATAAATTTTTGGGTGTGTCAAAAATAGCAAAGTAACTTTATCTTTTCTGAAGTCTGAAAAACGAATGGCTAAGGAATCTTATATTTTTTCATTAGCAGCCAAAAAAGTTTTTGTGTTTTTGACAAACACTTTCTGCTTTTCGATGTTTTTTTTAAATGGAAGAAATAAATTAAATTTTTTTAATGGAAAAAATAATATTTTTTTTGCTAATATCTTGAATAAACATAGATAACTGACTTTCAAAAGAAACTACATTTTCTAAAAGCAAATATAGTTTATGTTGTATAAACGCAGTATTGCCTCGCCCTATCAACTTTTTATTAAGGTTGTTACAATGAGCTGTCATATCCAAAGCAAATTTAAATTTTTTTAACCATTCATTGTTGTTTAACTCAAGTATTCAGAACCTTTTGACAACAAAAATATTTTAAAATGTTAAATACATTTTTCTGTCATGAGCAGTTTTTGTAGAAAGTGAAATATCTTTGATTTTTAAATTATTTCCTCTTATTTTTTAAAATTACAAAGAATATTATGACATGTTTAAAAAACAGGTTCTTACATAATCTCCATCTGTAAAAGGGTTTCCACTCTTTAATATTTCTTGAGACTGATGTAAGACTATTTGAAGACTGTTGAATACTGATGTAAGACTATTTGAAGACTGTTGTTAAGGATGAACTTTGTGTATTTCGCTGCAACTCTAATATTTCAGCTTTTCTGTCGTCACTAGATGAATATCTTTTGGCAAAACTACAGTGTTTTATTGAAAAGTGACGTTCAAGATTTCACATTTTATTATTTGAAAACATTTTATATTAAACATGATGGTAACCATTCGTACCAAAATGGTACTTGGTATGAATGCATACATTTCATTTATTATTAAACATGATGGTTAAACCAAGTGGTACTTGGTATAAATGCAGACATTTCTGTTGATTCAGTTTTTAAATTGCGATTTTCATCAAGAATTTCCAGTTTTTTTTTTGTACCCATGGCAATGTTTAACGTAGTAGATTAACATTTATTTCTAATCTGAAAATACAGTTTTGACACGGGCTGTATTTTATTTTTAAACGTAAATTTTTGCTTTCAAAATGCACTTTACATGCATTGATTCAAACTTTTTAAACACATTGTTGACATAGTTGCGTGCAAATTTTATTCACGCAATATTTGCAGGCACTATTGTGGAGCTAAGCTTGTGTTTAAATGAAACGCCAATTAATTACAGTATCTCATTAATAACTACGCACTTTATCTTATTAAAATTTTATTTCACTTTAAAGCGTTACAATTTTTTTCTTTATTGAAAGCAATTTTTCATGTTTCAATAAAACTAAAACATTTATAATTTAGAAAAACTAAAGAGCCACTTTCTTCGGATAAAAGAGTCGCGGGTTGCGAATCCCTGATCATAGAGGGCTGCCGACCTCTAATCATCATCTTTTTTTTCATCATTTTTGTTCTCTAAATTTGCAAAGACAGTGTTCTAATCATCTAAACTTTAATCAACTTCCAAGTAACTGGCGTCTTTTTTATAAAGTACTGAAGTAATTACCAGCTTTAGAGCGACGGCAAATCATAATTGTTGATTAATTTCTAATATTTTTCCAAGTTTCTTTATAACACCTGCACAATCATTTGTAATACCTTTGATATTGTCTTCAAGATTTATTTTAAACTTGCGAAGCCTTATGTTTCGAAAAGAAACGCACTTTTCTTCTGGCATAGACCCTAAAATGCAAATCAAACCTAAATTCCAATAGCTTTTAAACTCTTGTAAGTTCACATTCATATATCTAAAGTTTCCAAAAGAAGTCCACTCATTGAGCGTTATAGGAAATTTAGACGCTAATGGTGTTTAAATGATTATTTCATTTACAGCCTGACTTTTAATTTGCTCGTAATAGTCTAACACCATTTTTAACATCCTGTGCAATATATGTCCGCTTTTTCTATGCTATCTTTCTAAATCGACCTCTGACTTTTACTTTAATTCCTTCGTTCTTTTTAAAATCACTTACTCTTGGTCTGCAAAGCGTGCTATGATGCTCTTCAGCGTGCTGAACTCGTCCTTGCGAGCCTTGGTAATGTGGCCTTTGAATAGCAACTAACCGGAGGCGGATAAACCACAATACTATAAGACTAGATTTCTAGTGAGTTTTATTAAAAATTTTTTTGAACTTATAAATTTATATACTATAACCAAGTAAAACATGTTTGAAAATCTAAGTATGAGACGTAATTAAAATACGTCTCAAATTTAGATTTTTTTAACGTTTTTTACGCTTTAGTTTACACTTTTAAAAAGTACACCGTTGTAAACCTAAAATTAAAACCAATATTTATATTGTTTTTTTTTTAACTTATTACAGAGCACAAAAAATTAAAAACTATTTCAATAAAATTATTATAAAAAATTATAAAAAACGATTATATATAAAAAAAAAATTTGCTAATGTTTTTTTTTTTTTTTACTTTTTAAAATGTCACTTTAGGAGATTTAACCTAAAGTTAAAAAAAGCTATATTTCAGACGTATTTAAGTTACGTCTCGAATTTTCGTCTCGAAATTTACTTACATTGCGTCTCAATTGGGTAAACTTTAAAAAGTTAAAAAAAAAGAATTTAAAACTTTACTTTTTTTTTCGTGACAAAGTAACCAGATGAGACAAGCTGTTCTATAATAAAAACGAGACAAATGATGATAATTAACAATACAGCAATAATAAACAAACATTTACTGCATTATCAAAATTTTTTTCTAGTTTATGGTGCTTTTTTTTTAGTATATTTAAGGTGGTTTAAGTTCTTATTTTAGTTCATTATAGGTGCCCTAAAAAGTTCTTACAGTCTTATCACAGAGCACCGCGGAAGAGCATTTGAAAAAAAGTTCACGCCTCCTTCCATACCGATGTTTAAAAACTTTCCTAGAAGTGGCGTTGAACTACGGATCACTAGTTTCTGAGGCAAGCGCGCTAATCAATATGCTGCTCAAGTCTATTTACATAATATTTAGTTTAAAATTAGAGAATGTAACCTTGTTGCCAATAGTAATCGATTGAGACGTTAATGGAAACAAAAATGGTATTTAAATCACGCACTCGTTTGAAATTAAAACAAATGGATATAAAAAATCACGCACAAATTTGAGTGCAAAAAGTTTAAAATTAAATTAAGATGTAATTTTAAATAAAATAAAAGTGCTTTACCTTTTAGAAAGCGCTAAAACTTTATTTTTTACAATATTTTAATTGTAATATATATGTGTGTATATATATATATATATATATATATATATATATATATATATATATATATATATATATATATATATATCGACTCTGCGAATCGGCAGTTTTTGTTTTGAATCGAATCTCGAATCAAAGCAGGTCTTGATTCGCGATTCAAATCACATTTCGAATCATCATTTTTAAGACTAATTCTAAACATTTTTTATTTAATAATATATATTTCAAAATCAAATAAAATAAAACAATTGTATAATCTCTTTATTGATGCATCTCGCCCTGGATTTTGAAAGCGCCAAAGCGCAGAATATCTAAAATACCCACAAAAAAAAAAAAAAAAAAATAAGTAAGGATTCGATTTTTGAACATTTTCAAATCGTCACTCGAAACATATTTTTGACTCGATTTGATTCGAAATTTCGAAGCTTCGCAGGCCCATATATATATGTATATATATGTATATATATATATATATATATATATATACATTTATATATATATATATATATATATATATATATATATATATATATATATATATATATATATATATATATATATATATATATATTTATACATATATATATATATATATATATTTGTACATATATATATATATATATATATATATTTATATATATATATATATATATAAATATTTATACATATATATATATATTTATATATATATATATATATATATATATATATATATATATATATATATATATATATATATTTATGTTTAATCGTACATATTTTGAGTTTTTATTTTTGATACAAAAAGAGACTGAGTAAAAAATAAAAAAGTGTAAATAGAGAGAAAAAATAACCATAACAACTCGAAACAGTTAAAAACTAAATATGGGGTCCTTCAAGGTTCTATTTGTGATCCTCTTCTATTTTTATGTTATGTCAACCTTCCTAAAGCCTCGTCAAAGCTAGATTGCATATTTTTTCAGACGACACCATCTTGTGTTATTGTTTTAACTAAATCAGTGACCTTTTTATAACCGCAAATATGGAACTAATACAATTTAATACATGATTTGTAGTTAACAAGTTGTCATTAAATCAAAATAAAACTAAATAGATCTTGATTTACTCCAACCAAAAAAAACCTTTTCCATTATTTTTAATAACCCTTACTATTGACAACACACTTATTGAACGAACCCGAAAGTCTAAACTTTTTGGTGTGCTTCTTAACAAAAACTTATCATGAAACTCTCATATAGATTCCACTAATACAAAAATTTCAAAAAACATTGGTCTACTCTATAAAGCAAGACCTTATCTATCAATCAAAAATTTAAAACTATTTTATTTTTCTTTATACACAGCCATCTACCATACGCCAAAATAGCATGGGAAAGTACATCTAAAACTAAATTAAGTTGTTTGTTTAGAGGACAGAAACTAACTTTAAGAGATATTTTATAAAGACTGATGAATGATTTAAAAATTTGCCAATCAATATATTACAAAATATTTTGTTTATGTTATAAAAAGAAAGTTAAAGATCTATTTAGAAACCAACTGCGAATCTCTGAAGAGGTAATAATTGAAAGAGCGCATCGCATTAGGAAAATAAATGAAAATAAATCTCGAAGAACTATATTTATTAAACTGCTAGACATTCAAAATAAAAATAAAATCTCAACGCAATCAAAAAAACTTAAAGAAACTTTGAGTTTTTTTTGATTGCGTTAAGATTTTAATTGATTGCCTTAAGATTTTTTATTAATGAAGACTACGCGAACGAAACGAAGTAAATAAGAAAAAAGCTATGGGAAGATTGTAAAAGATTTCGAAAGGAAGGTAAGTTTGCTATTATCAATTATGATAAAATATTCGTCGTAAATATTTTTAATTTTAACAAAGTACTTAATTGAGATTTGTGAAATAGTTCTGTACATTTTTTATTATGTTAGCACATTTTAATTAACTGCACTTTACACAATGACTAACGAAAACAAAAACAAAACAAAAGGTCTTGAAACGCTGCGTTTCAACGTCTTTAAAATAATATTTTACTAAATGTTTTTTACGACTCTGATGCACAAATTTTTTATAGAAATAAGTTTGATTCGAAATATTTTGAAACAGAAACTTTTGAAATTGAACTTGAAACATTAAAAAATAATTTTACTGCAATACGCATAAATATAAGAAGTATAAATAAAATTTTTGATAAACTAAAGCATTTCCTAATAGATTACAATTACTCATTCAGTATGATTTGCATAACCGAAACGTGGTGTTCTGATGAATCATTTAAAACGAACTCAAATTTTCAAATTCCAAATTATAAACTAATATCTTTTGAAAGAAAAACAAACAAAAGGGGAGGAGGGATTGCAACATATATCAAGTGTTTAAAGTAAGACAAGACCTCTCCATCTCTGATACTGATAGCAAAGTCTTTACTATTGAGATAACGGGTAATAAATCAAAAAATATTATAATTTCCACTTGCTATAGACCTCCAGAAGGTGATATAAGAAAATTTTCAAATTTTTTTAAATGAAATCTTTCTCAAAACAAAAGACAAGGGAAAAAATGTTTTCGTTTTAGAGGATTTAAATATTAACAGTCTAAACTACAAAGAAAATGCAATTATTAAACTCTTTTTTGATATTCTGTTTCAATTGTGTATCCTCCCAATCATCAACAAACCAAACCCGGGTAACTCCAAACTCCGTTTCTGCTATAGACAATATATTAACAAATACATTTCTAGAAACCTCTTTAAAAGCAGGAATTATCAAAACCGATATATCAGATCAATTTCCCATTTATTTTTCATTTTCTCAAGATTTAAGAACCTATAACAATCCTAAAACCAAAATTTCTAAAAGGAAAATCAATCAGTTCTCTATTAAAAATTTTAAAGACTCGCTATCGGTAGTAAATTGGGATGGAGTGTATCAAGAATGTAATTTTGAACACACAAACTCTGCATACAATTTATTTATAAATATTTTTCTAGATCATTACAATAAACATTTCCTTGTTGAAAAGAAAGAAATTAAGCTAAAATATTTTAACTGTCCATGAATAACTAACGGGATTAAAAAATCATCAAAAACAAAGCAAAAACTATCAAGTATTTAAAAAACAGAAACGAAAAAAATTAGAAAGAACTCAAAAAAAAAATATTATTCAAAACAACTACAAAAGAGCAAAAGTGATATTAAAAAAACCTGGAACATATTGAAGAAAATAATAGGTAAAAACCATACAAGATCAAATAATTTACCCGATAAAATTATCGTTAACGAAACTGAATATATCGACAAAATTTCTATCGCTGAAAATTTCAATAGTTTTTTTGCAAATATACGCCCTAATATGGCTTCAAAAACACAATGCCCTGATTTCTCCTCCGAAACCTATATCACAAAACTAAAATTCTGTTTAAATATTTTCTCTGGAGTAAACCACTAGAAATCGCAATAAACTTGCTTAAGACGAATAAGGCTCTTGGGATAGACGACATTTGTAGCTATATAGTTGTAAATGTGTTTCCGGTGATAAAACAACCAATCTATGAAATATTCAAATCGTCAAATATACAGGTTCTGTACCGAATAAATTAAAGATAGCTAAAGTAAAACCAATATTAAAAACCGGGGATTCATTTACACTAAACAATTACAGACCTATCTCAGTTCTTCCAGTGTTTTCAAAACTTTTGGAGAGATTAATATACAATAAACTGTATAAATATCTAACAAATAAAAAAACCCTTAATGAAAAACCGTTTGGATTCCAGAAACAATATTCAACCGAACACGCTATTCTTGATCTTATAAATGATATAAATGACTCCTTCGAAAACAAAAAATGCGTCCTTGGAGTCTTTGTTGATTTATCTAAGGCGTTTTACACAGTAGATCACGCTATCTTATTTAGGAAAATGGAAAAATATGGGATAAAAGATGTTGCGCTAAACTGGTTCAAAAACTTTTTACTAGACAAAAAACAATGCGTTGTTGCACATAAAAAAAATTTTCAAAGTTACTCAAAATAAGATGCGGTGTCTTCCAAGGTTCCATTTTCGCACCTCTTTAGTTTTTAATATACATAAACAATCTTCCTTAAGACTCAAGTAAATTGGATATCATAATGTTCGCAGACGACACTAACTTATTTTATGCATCCTCATCTATTGCAGAACTGTATAAAACTACAAATTCTCAACTTGAAAAAATAAACAAATGGTTAAAATTTAACAAATTATCACTAAACACAGAAAAAACCAAATACATTTTTTTTCTTTCTAACCATATAAAAATACCTCCCAATTTACCTTCGCTAAATATAGATACTAAAGAAATAGAGAGAACCCAAGCAACTAAATTTCTTGGGATACTTATTGATGAGAACATCTCATGGAAATCACATTTAGATATATTAAATACCAAAATATCAAAAAACATAGATATCTTATACAAAGCTAGTTCTATGCTGTCTCCTGATAATTTAAAGCTCCTCTACTTCTCGTTCATACAAAGCAGCTACATATACTCTAATGTTGCATGGACGAGTACACATAAATCCAAACTAACCACACTATATCGGAAACAAAAGCATGCTGCTAGAATAGTTTTTAATAAGAATAGATTCTCGCAAGCTGAACCACTTTTAAAAAATTTAAAAGCTTTAAATGTATATCAAATCAATATATTCCAAAAATTGTTGTTTATGCTTAAATATAAACTTGGATTTGTTCCTTCTCTCTTTTTAAAGAATTTCTTTTAAAATAGCAAAAACAGATATCATACCAGAAGAACAGGAAACTTTAACGTACCTTTTAAAAAAACTAATCTCTCACGCTTTTCTTTTTTGTACCAAACTAATATCCAAAAACTCTCAACAGGAAAAATCGAATAACTTAAATACTCTGAAAACGTTATTAAAAGATCTTATTTTAAACACTAACAACTTTATGAATTTTTATTAACCCAAAAACATTTCAAACTATGTATAAAACTAACTTTCTCCGAAACCAAGTAATCTCTAGTAACTCTAAAAAACTTTAAATAACTCAAAAACAACAACAACAATAAAAAAAAAAAAATAGTATGCTTATTTATCAACACGTGAACTATAATACCTATTTAGCAAATCGTGTACCTACTTATATTTATGTGTATTGTAATAAAATTAAAAAAATTAAAAACTTTTTGACTACATTTTTTGTTTTTATTTTTTGCAGTTTGCATTTTTGTTTTTATTCTGCCGAAACTCATAACATTATTTTTTAAATATAAACTTATTTTAAATTGAAGTATTTAAAAATATTATTTCCGCATAGCGGTTTCTTGATGACAAGGCTATCGGTCTTCTGCAAGTTTCCCGCTTTCTTTAAAATAATTTTAATACGTTACAGTTTATTTTATTATTTCTTTGTAAAACATATATAAATTTTTTTAATTTTACTATTTATCTTTACAAATTCGTAATATATATTATATATTACGAATTTGTAAAGATTAAAAAATAAAAAAAATAATAAAAAAATATTTATATATATGAAATTGGAGCTGTTCTAAATTGATTTTTAAAAAACTTTTAAAGAACTAAGTAAAAAAGATAAATAAATTTAGCACTGGAGCAACTGGAAACTATATACCCTTGAAAAAAAGAAAATTATTTCAATACTCTATTGTCTTGTGGTCCTTATATGTATAAAAGATTGATACAAAAAAATTCTTTAATATCTCTTCTGAAAAATATATTATTCTGAAAAATATATTTAATTCCTTAAAAGCTAATCTTAAAAAACTCATTTTAGATACAAGCAATTATATGGAAATTTTTTGATATCTTCTGAGTAATTAATATATCAAAAATATGTCAATCAATTAACAAAAAAAATTACTTAAATATAAAAGCGAGTATCTAAATGTTAATCAATAAAAAAAAATAAAAAACTTAAATTTATAAGCAAGTAAGTATACATACTTATATGCTATACATACTTATATGCTATGTTTATATTATGCTTCATGCTTCGTAAATCGACTAAATATATTTAAAAAATATAATAAGTCATACATGAAATAGTTATGAGTATCTCATAAGATTATTAAAAAAAAGGCTCTTGAAGAAAAGACTTCTCATGGTTTTTTGCGAGTTCTTTTTTGACTAAATAACGAAAGGTTACTTTTTTTTCGACTTCTCAAAATATAAATTGTAACACTATTTTACTTTATTATATTTATTTGTACATCAAATATATCTTAATAATGTTTCGATTACTTATTGAACTGTATTTGTGATAAAAGTACATTTTGTTAAAACTTGTAAAAACTTTGTAGTTGTAAAAATATATAGAAAAAAATAGTTGTCTCCAACTGTTGTCTTATTCTGTTTTCCCTGTTGAATATGCTGTAAATTATTTTTTTTTAAATGTTCAGTTTTCAGGCTCTTCCGTTTTTTAAGATTGTTAGATGTTTATTAGTTTTAATAATTATATTTCTGACCCTCCTGTATATTAAGCTATATAAATAAAACTGAAATTACATAAAGAAGTGTTTGACAGGTCTTTTGCGACAGGTCTTTTGTGACAGGTCTTTTGCGACAGGTCTTGTGTGACAGGTCTTGTGTGACAGGTCTTGTGTGACAGGTCTTGTGTGACAGGTCTTATGTGACAGGTCTTGTGTGACAGGTCTTGTGTGACAGGTCTTGTGTGACAGGTCTAGTGTGTAGTTTTTTTAGAGTCTTTTTAAAAGAAGAGTAGCTAGTTTGACGAAGAGTTGGGATGAAGATGTTTGTGATGAGAATAAGAAATTTGTTCTTTGAGTCTGCGCAAAGGAGCCATCTTGGTAGTTGGCTGATGCAAATTTTTTAGCAATGGGTGCTGTTATTCAAATTGATAATACAACTGTGAAATACCCATCATGACTGCGAAAAAAGAAATAGGTCTGACGTTCATATAAATTGGAAGGGTTAGACGTAGTTATGCAAGAAACAAATATGCTTTTAGAGTGGAAACTCATTACATATTACACATTATCAAAAAACTGAAACTTTCTGAGTTTAATAGATTGCAGACTTTCAAGATGTGCATATAGGAACAACTATCATGTTAGTGCAAAAATATTGCCATAGTTCGAATTCTTTTTCTTATCTTTTGTGAACAACGGGCGCTGTCTAAATTTTTATTCGACAATTTAATATATTGGTACAATGTTGCTGTGAACAAAAATGCTAACAAAAAAAGTATGTAGTTATCAAGTAGGTATCAAGGGATTAAAAAAATAAGTTTTTTGGCGGAAATTTTCACAAACTAAAAATTTAAAACTGACAATAATATTATGTTAAAACCACCTAGTGCAAAGTATCATACCAAGTAGAAGTCAGCGTTAATAACCAAAGATATATCCCAACGGAGTTCTGCGTCTAGTGAAACAAATCAGGCATCGAAATGAAACTCAACCATTATGCTTTATTTCTGACGTGGAAATAGATGTAGGGATCAATTTTATTGAAGCGGGCAAAGGGCTGTGGAAAATAGTACTGCAAAAACGTATCATAAATGTTTCTTGCTCAAATTTCAATTTAACTCCAGAAATTATACTTTATTTTTTTTAAATAGTTTAGTACTTAATCTTTACTATAATGTAAAGATTTCAGCTATTTTTATTTAAAAAGATGAATTTTGAAGCCCTACTGATTTATATTTTTATAAACGTTGAATTAGAACTTATTTCCTTCATCACTTTAAAAATTACTTTCTGTAAAACTTTTTATAAATAAGTATAAAGTGTTATACATTTTTGAAAGCATCATGTTATGGAGATTTTAGAACAAATTCATATTTTTAATTATATGGTTTTGTTTACTAATAATTAATTGAACTATAAAGTGAGCTAGAAAATAAAAGTCCTCAAAGTTCACCGATATTTTTAGCAGTTCCCTACGCTTCCTCACGCTTCATTGTTATAATGGGTTTGTAGCTTAGGTGTCTATAAAATAAATTTGTTAAAAACCAGGCGCGGATACGTGCGATTTCCAAAAATATAGATATAAGAGTGTTAATACTCAAAAAACAGAAAACCGCTTTTTATCGTGGTTTCAGACAATATCTGTTTATAACAATTGTTTTGCATAAGTTATTTAGTCAATTTTTTATTGAGATTTAATTTTGATGGACACGCATTTTATTATTGGTATTATTGGTTCTTGTAGATAAAATAAAAAGGCAAATATACTCTTTACGGCCATCTAAAGTTAACAAATGTTTTAAAGGAATACAAGAGACATGAACTTTTTTTAACAATGATAGATGGAAAAGTGGTTCAGGTATTAACGGATAAGCATTTTTTGTCTACAGATATAACATATGGAGCTACGCTATGACAAATGAACAATTTTACTCAAATGTCTGCTGGGCTTGAAAATGAAAGTTCGTATCAATAAGGACTTTCGAAATTATATGCCTGGATTCGGTGAATGGAAATGATGTTACATATTTCATACAACCTGTCTTTTCAAACATGGTCAGCTAAAAATGAAAAAAAAGGAAAAGAAAAAGATATTGACACGGAAACGTTTTCGTGAGCAGCTAGGGTTAATTGTTAACAAGCCGAAACATGTAGTGGTAATACCATTGATGGTAGTTCTCAGCATTATAAAACGACAGCAAAAAGGTCTAAGAACTTGATGAAGATGTTATGCAGCTTTTGAAAGTCCATCTATAATTTATTCCATAAAAACTCACTGTATAAAAATTGTTGTTAATAAACTATTCTGAATATTTCTATAATAAGCATTTTTTAAACTCTTAAAAATATTAATGTAAACGTTAAAATATATGCAAATTAGTTGATTACACGCAACAATTTAAAAATCAAAAAAATAAAGCAATTAAGCCTAATGTAAGAATAATGTTTATTAAAAAGTTTAAAAAGCACGTGTTTTTTTTTTTGTAGCCCAAAACTCGTTTGCTATTTACATATAAATAAATTTAATGTGAATATATTATTTTTGATGGACATGCATTTTATTATTGGTATTATTGGTTATTAGAAAATTATTATTCTAATATTCCAATTAAATTAGCATTTTATATGTTTTTTGCAGCTTCGAATACTTTCAAAGTTTTTTTAAGTAAAAACTTTGAAAGTATTCGAATATTTGAATATACAAATTTATTTTAAGTATTCGAATTTTTGAATATCCAAATTTAAATATACATATATATATATATATATATATATATATATATATATATATATATATATATATATATATATATATATATATATATATATATATATATATATATATATATATATATATATATATATATATATATATATATATATATGCAGTGTCGGACAAAACAAGTGCAACCAAATAATGCTAATTTAGTTTCTTTATATAAAAGTGCTGCATTTTTTCAATTTAGAGAATTAACTGTTTAGAGACAACGTTCTTAAAGTTTTATTCATCACAAAGTTCATTATTTGTACACGAAAATCAATAAATTATTCAAAAGTATTAAAAAAAGTTGATTCTTTTTAGACAAAACAAGTGCAACTCCACAAAATTTTGACCGAGCTGTATTTCGCTATCAAATTTCGTGGCGAATCCTTTGTTTTCAATCACAGTCTTGCATCTTCGAGGCATAGATTTTATCAGGTGGTTAATGAAACTTTGTGGAATCGCTGCCCAGGCCTTTTAGATTTGTTCAAACAGTTGATCTTAATTACGAACAACTTCACGATTATTCTGCGGTTGACGATCTCCCACAGGTTCTCAATAGGGTTGAGATCCGGAGATTGAGGCAGCCAATCCATCACCGATAGGTGGTTGTCTTGAAACCACTGCTTAACTACTTTTGCAGTGTGTTTTGGATCGTTGTCTTGCTGAAAAACTCATTTTATTGACATATTCCATTCAGCATGAGGTAACATAACATCTTTCAGGATATTTTTATACATGAAACGGTCCATTATTTCATCGATTCGATGTATTTGACCTAGACCGTTAGCAGAAAAACACCCCCAGATTATTACATTGCCTCCACCATGCTTCACAATTTTATGGCAGCAATGTAAATCGAGGCGTTTTCCGGCCGGTCGACGTACACGGCAAACGCCATCGCTCCCCATGATCTTGAACTTCGGTTCATCACTGGACAGGACAGTTTGCCATTTCTGCACATTCCAGTCAATATGAGATGTAGCAAACAGGAGTTTTTTCTTCTGGTTCTTTAGTGAAATAAGCGGTTTCTTTGCAAGGCGTCGAGAAAACAATCCGGCTTCATCAGCACGTCGTCTGATTGTTCGGTCCGATACAGGCAGCTTTAATTGCTTTTGTATCTCGACTGATGATATCCAGGGATCCTTCTTGACGGATCTGACGATCATAGAATCCTTTCTAGAAATGGTGGAACGCGGTCTTCCACCTTCGTTATCTGCTGCCAACTTCCACGTAGAACGATATTTGGAACATAGTCTTGATACGGTCCATTTTTTTACGGGATTTTATCACAAAAACTTTTTTGTAACATTACACTTCTAAGTTATAATACAAGACTGTGGGGAGCCATTTTTGCACTTGAAGTCATAAAAATAATAAAAATAAATAATCACGCTTCTCAAGGCTTACCGTGTTACATTTACCTTGTGATGATACAATAATGCTCTGTGAAACACAAAGTCTTGATTGGATGTGGACTGATGTAATGAAACACTTGTTGTATTTCACTTCTTGTGTTGATGTTCTTCGATAAAACACTTTCATAAAACCCACTTCGATAAAATGTCTTGATAAAACTGACTGATTGACTTATATATATACTGACTGAATTACATGTTGGTTTACGTGTCACTTATATACTAAAATGAACCTGTGTGAAAATGTTCGGGAAGATTCTAGATGCTTCTTTTTGATGCTTCTGGAAGCTTCTGGAAGCTTCTGGATGCGTCTGGATGTTTCTGAATGTTTCTGGATACTTCTCGATGCTTCTGGATGCTTCTGGATGCTTCTGCATGCTTCTTATAAAAACTTCTGGAAGCTTTTGCATGCTTGTGGAAACTTCTGGATACTTCCTTTAATTATTAAAAAACTTCCGTGACGTGACACGGACCAGACTTAAGAAAGCAAAACAAACCAAAAAAGTTGCACTTGTTTTGTCCGCTGCAAAATGGCACTTGTCAACAAAACTCTGCCTATATATATATATATATATATATATATATATATATATATATATATATATATATATATATATATATATATATATATATATATATATATATATATATATATATATATATATATATATATATATATATATATATATATATATATATATATATATATATATATATATATATATATATATATATATATATATATATATGTATATATATATATATATCTATCTATCTATATATATATATATATATATATATATATATATATATATATATATATATATATATATATATATATATATATATACATATATACATATATACATATATACATATATATATATATATGTATATATATATATATATATATATATATATATATATATATACATATATATATTTATATATACATGTATATATATATATATATATATATATATAAATATATATATATATATATATATATATATATATATATATATATATATATATATATATATATATATATATATATATACATATATATATACATATATATATTTATATATACATGTATATATATATATATATATATATATATATATATATATATATATATATATATATATATATATAATATAATATATATATATATATATATATATATATA
The DNA here is from genome assembly GCF_022113875.1 of Hydra vulgaris. Lineage (NCBI taxonomy): Eukaryota > Metazoa > Cnidaria > Hydrozoa > Anthoathecata > Hydridae > Hydra > Hydra vulgaris. Next base: position 43,688,411 of record NC_061164.1, read on the forward strand.
TATATATATATATATATATATATATATATATATATATATATATATATATATATATATATATATATATATATATATATATATATATATATATATATATATATATATACATATATTTGTATAAATATATTCTTGTAAAAATTCGCTAGTTATTAAAACTGGCGAATGTTTACAAGAATACTTAAAAAGAACAGGTTATAAACGCCAATTCATTGTGCATTTATCACCTCTAAGTATATATTTATCTTTATAATGAAGTTCAAATAAAACAGAAGGTTTTGTTGGAGTTCAATCTGAACGATTAACAAATCGTATCCAAAGTTAGTTTAAGTTTTGGTCTGTTGGAAAATGAAAAGATGCAATTTGTTTGTGTTTGTTGCTTTAGTATCCCGATGTACATTTTGGTGCAGCACGTTTGTTGACCTTTTTTAATATAAATTCTTTAAAAATTAGTAAATTCAGAAATAACAAAATTTTTAATAACAATATTTTAGCGTATTTTCCATTTAAAACTTTCAAATCCGGCCTCTTAATTTCTTCCTCAAAAATATAAGATAAAAGGCCGTGAATATAGTAGGCTAATATACATATATATATATATATATATATATATATATATATATATATATATATATATATATATATATATATATATATATATATATATATATATATATATATATATATATATGTGTGTGTGTGTGTGTGTGTGTGTGTGTGTGTGTGTGTGTGTGTGTGTGTGTGTGTGTGTGTGTGTGTGTGTGTGTGTGTGTGTGTGTGTGTGTGTGTGTGTGTGTGTGTGTGTGTGTTATATAAAATCATTCATTAAGCGCTATGAAAAATAAAACTTCAAATAGCAAAAAAAGAAGAATGAACGCCTACTGTATACTGAATCATCCAACAAGTTTTTATATGAATCTGAAAAGAATACTTAATTTCTTACCTAATGTTTACACTAATTATTTAACTTTAGTGTAACTATAACAAACTATATTCTACATAATTTATAGCTAAAATATATAGATTTTTATGCGTATATACAGACATTTATATAAATATATGCATTTATTTATATCTATTTAATTATGTGTCTGGGTATGTATTATTTATAATTTATAAAATTTAATGATGTAATCAAAACAAACCACAACACGCAATATGTATACCAGTTTGTATTGATAAAAACTATATACACAACTGATAGATTTTTGAACTTGGCGATCTGTTTTCTGATATTCAACAGTAGTTAGTGCAAGTGGATTTCTGACTTTTTGCATTTTTTATTCTGTTCTGCTTATTTTAAAAAGAATAACTCTATACAATTTTTTATATAGTTTTAATATATATATATATAAGTGTAGTAAATGAAAAAAAGCTCAATATCATATTTTGACTTTAAGTTATAAAGCTCCGAAGTTGTGTTTTCTGTTTGGATATATTTATGTTTTGTCGAAATAATTTATTTTTATGCTTTATTTTTGATGCTACGTCAGAAGATAATTTTCAAGAACATTTTTCAGAGTTGTTAACAAGGCCAAAAGTAACAAGGCCAAGGCCACAAGTTAGAAGGCTAAAGCCAAGGCCAAAAGTTAGAAGACCAAGGACAAGGCCAAGGCCAAAATTTGAGGTCAAGGCCAAGATTAAGAGTTTCAAGGCAAAGACGTACGCAAAGATTTTTTAGACTTAAGACTTCAATTTTTGCAATTCTTCACAAAACTGTAAGTAGCAAGTGCTGTGAAAATGAAACCACATTTTTTAAAAATAAACCAAGGTTATGTTCAGAATTCAACAAAATCAATAAAAAATATGTATGTTCTCTCAAGGCCAAGGTCAAAACAATCAGGACCAAGGCCAAAATTTTCAAGATCAAGGCCAAGGCCAACAGCTTCAAAGCCAAGGCCGAGGCCTATATATTTGGCCTTAAGGCCAGGCCAAGGACTAACAACTTTTACTTTTGTTTCCTAAAACTGTTTTATTTGGTCCCTTAAAATTGATTGGTTAAATACTTTTACAATTTCTTCACTTAACTCAAATTTTTTTATTTAGGAAATTAAGAAATCTAAAATAACATTTTTTTTTTGTTTAGAATTTATTCTATATATAATGTAATGAAAAGTAGTCTAATATTTTCTATATTTTTTTGTTGTATTTACAACTGAATTGAATAGTAATTAGATCTGAATAGAATTTTATCATTATCAGACGTAAAATAGTGCTGTAATAAACCTGTTACAAAAAAGCATTTATTTTAAAGTCTTAATAAATTTCTCAATAATGATCGGTAGCTTTAAGACGCAATATTACTATCAAATAATAAGGAAGTCGTTATGCTGCTAGAATTTTTTCAACGTTATTTTTTAAGTCTACAGACAGAATGTAATGTTTCTTTTACTTAAACTTTTTAAACGTTTTTGTTAGTATAATGGCGTATATTTAATGTTTATACTTGAATTAAAAAAAAAGCGATTGAATAAAAAAATAAAGCGCCCTAAGTCTAACTAATAGCGTTAAGTTAAACCATTTTCCTTGTTCTTTTAGAGGTTCGAGTTAGCGAGAATTATCTGTATTTCAAACTTCGTGAATTAATGTTACTCAAGTAAAAGACACATACACGAATTTTAGACGACGCATAGCAATGTTAAGTTTTACTAAAGAAAATTTAAATAATAAAAACAGAATTTTATTCTATCAATCTAAGAATGATGTCATCTTGTGAAGTATCTAAGAATGTTGTCATCTTGCGGACTCCAGAATCGAGCCAAAAGTATAGAAAATTTTTCCAAAAAGCAGATTTCACGGTTAGTCTTTAATTGGCCAAAAAACTTCAAATATATATTTGAAGTTTTTTGGCCAATTAAAGATATATATATATATATATATATATATATATATATATATATATATATATATATATATATATATATATATATATATATATATATATATATATATATATATATATATATATATATATATATATATATATATATATATATATATATATATATTTTATATATATATATATATATATATATATATATATATATATATATATATATATATATATATACATAAAAAAAATCACAATCTAGTCACAAAAAAAAACCTTGTTTTACAACAAGGTTTTTTTTTGTGAACTACAACAGGTGTGTCTAAACTTTTTTATTCCTTCAAAAATAAACTTGAGTACTCCCGCAAAAATGTTATTTTTACAAAACAAAAACAAATATCTTTTCTTGAATTTGCTTACACCAGAGAGCTACATTTAAAGAAAAATGAGAAAGTTTAGCCGTAGCAAAACATTTTAAGGGCTATTATGGTTTTATTGCATGAAATGAAAATGTTCTCAGATTAGAAATTAATAATTGTAACAGAAAAATGAAAGAAGCATAAGAGATACAATGTAATTTCATAAAAAATTCAAGCATATTTGTCTTTAAATTCAATGGTTTGAGTTTTACTTCAAAAATAACAGTTGCACAAATTCACTGAAAAATTTTTTTACATATAATTTAAGGTTTCAGGTATTAATCCCTGAATAAGGTCCCCTAGAAAAAAAAGTCCTTAAGAATTAAACGCTCCGGAAAAAATCCCTCCGCAATAAATAATTTATTCTTTAATAATTGATTTTTAAAATAATTGTGTAAAGATCCAAATCCCGTCTAGATCTAAAAGCAAAATCCCTTCGTTGATATATACGCACTCCACTGCGCCTTGCTCTATTTGAGTCATTCAACGAATAGACACCACAATGTGCCGTAAAACGATTTTTGGAGGGCTTTTTTCCTGGGGAAATATTACACTAGGAGGTTTTTTCCAGGTTTTTTTTTTTTTGGTATGACCTTTTTTTTTATTTGATTACTTATTAACAAACTCTTTAAAGGGTAGCAGGAAAGAAAAAACCCAGCCGGCTCTGTTTCTTTCATTTCGGTTGTTAAGAGCTATAACAAAAGGTGATTCTTTGTCGGGTTTTAACTTTAATTTTATTATTTGTTTATTTTCAATCTTCGCATTAGTAGCGTTCATCGTGTTTGGAATAGATTTCTTAAGTTCTTCTTTGGAGCTTGATAAATCTGCTTCTTTAGAGGCTTCGATATGAAAAACTACAACGTTGCTGTACCTTTTTACTCTTTATTTTGCCTCGGCAACAACAGCATTCATTAAATAAAGCTGATCGATTCACTGTTTAGGTGCGGTACTTTCACTATTGACACTAGCCCATGATAAAGAGGTGGAAGCTACAACTTTAGCTTTCTTTAGAACATTTAGGCAGTAAAAGGCAATTTTTCAACTCATCGGTTGTTTTGATTAGTGACTTTTATTAACTTATTATTCTTGATCAGTTTTATATACATTAACTTCGGTTGATTGATTATTTACCATGTTTGTTATTATTATTTTAATTAAGTTTTTTTTTTATTTAAAGTTTAAACAAACTTTTTATTTTTAGTAAAACCCGTCCGTTCACCACGCGTTGAATATATCGTATTTCCTGGGGAATTTTTCCAGGGAATTTTTTTCCTAGAACCCTTCAAAGTATCATTTAAAATACCATTTGTGTTATTTATTTTAATTGATTCCGAGAATTAATTAATTCCAAAAATGATTTGCATCACGTTAAACTATCTTGCTTATACTGAAAAAGTAAGAAAAAGGAGGTCGAAGATATATATTTTTTAAATTTCTGTTTTTTTTAAATATATAAATGGGCAGACGGTAGACAAAACATCAAAAAATATGTACTTTTTATACGAATATAATATGTACACAATAATAATAAAGTATTCGTACTCTTCAGACTTACTATTAAAAAACTGCTTTGAAAATGAAAGTATTTTTTAAAACCACCGAAGCCAATTGCGGTTCAATTGCAAAAATCGGTGCTTCAAGGCTTCACTAGATACAAACAGCCTAATATATAGGATATTTTAAAAATAATATAGTTATATAAAGAGAGTTTACTATCAAAATACACATTATCAAAATGCACACACATAAGTAATTTTACTTATAAATATAATATATAACAACAGAATAATTATGTGCAGCTTTAAATATTTTTAATTTGAAATAATGTTTTTTTTGAAGTTACCAAATAGTTTTTAATCATATATATGTATATATATATATATATATATATATATATATATATATATATATATATATATATATATATATATATATATATATATATAGATATTTATATATATATATATATATATATATATATATATATATATATATATATATATATATATATATATATATATATATATACATATATATATATATATATGCAGTGCTTTTTTTATAGAAAAAAAAGTGTCGGAACTTACTTTTATTTTTTTAAGTCAAAAATAAAGCAAATGTTAGCTACTAAATTTGTAAATAAATTTTATATATAGATATAGCAGTGGCTAGGCTTCCCCAACAACAAGGGAATAAATTTAAAATTCGTTTCCTAATGTATAGAGTTTTTTTTTAATTTTAATAATGAGATTTTTATAATTAAATTGTTTTGTGTATAAATAAAACCACAAAAAACAAATGCGGTTCAATCGCGACAATTTATACTTCAATGCTTCACGCGATGCAAACAACTTAGTATATAGGAGTTTTAGAAAATAATATAATTAAATAATAACTTTTTAGCGAAATATGGTATAAGTAATTTTACTTATAGTATTTATATATCGTATTGTAATTATGATGTGGCGCTTTAAATTTATTTAACATTTAAACTTTTATATATATATATCTTATATATCTTATATATTTTATATATCTTATATATCTTATATATTTTATATATCGTATATATATTATATATCTTATATATATATATATATATATATATTTATATATATATTTATATATATATATATATATATATATATATATATATATATATATATATATATATATACTGGGCCGTAGAGAGCCAAACCGGGCCCCGGGGTAAATTTTTAGGCGGGCTTTATTTTACTTTATTTTACATTAATATTCGTATCCATATTGAAAACATCAAACTTAAAGTCTATGACGTGTCTTTACTTAAATCAAAACCAATCTTAAAGTCTAGGACTAGATATGTCTTTAATTGGTTGGTCAACGAATACTTTCATTTTTTTTAACAAGTTGCATTTGTTAGAATTTTTTTTTTTTTTACATTATTCACCTTCCAAGGCCGAGGGGTCACTATAGTCGAGGAGGCTACTCATTTTTTTGTGTTTTATTTTTTATTTTTTGTTGTTAATTGTGGTACAACCCTCTCTCAACTCTTTAACTCAGAAACACGAACTTTGGCAAGCAAGGCCGCTGCGATGAGTAACTAAGTTTGTTTAGCAAAAAATTTTGTTATAAAAAGCTTTTGAATTAAGTAGCCTTTTCTATAATATTTTTACTGTAAGTAATTAACTTGATATTATATAAAAAAGAAGAGAATGTAAATTAAAATAAAAAGTATTAAAGACTCTAATTTCTGTAAGAGAGTTTTACAGACAAACAAGTATATTCTTTGGTTTTCATTTTAAAAAAAGAATATTTTGAGTTCTAAGTGTTCAAAATAAATAGATGTATTTAATTGTACTGCAATTACCCAAAATAAGCTTTGCGAGATTTTTTACTTGCAAAAAGTTCGATAACTGCATCAAAGCCTAGTTTCCTTGCAAGTGGCGCCTCAATCGCTAGTCTTCTTAAATTAGAAAGTCGATCTTGAAACATCGTAGAACGTAAAACATTTTTAACTCTTGCAAGCGTGCTGAAAGAGCGTTCTGCTTGTGCAACGGTAACTGGAAGTGTACAAAAAATTCTAAGAACAACTAAAATGTTTGGGAAAAGAGAATCAAGCTTCAACTCATGGAGTGTGTTTAATAGTTGAAACGGCGATAATTGTATTATGCCAAGATTTGATGCGCGAATTGCCTTTAAATGTTCTAACTCGTCTATTAAATCGACAGAAACATCAATGCTGTATTAAACGCAAATAGATGAAGCTTTCTCATGCAGCAGATCTTTATCTAATGTCATGTATTTCCATACAAAACCAAGTGTTTCCTCAAGATCTTTGGCTACCTCAAAACGCTAATTCATATTACCAATGAGAGAATCTAAAAGAACATAAAAAACATCGCGCTTGAAACAAAATTCTGCACTGGTGTTGCCTAATTTATTATTCTGTTCCTCATCTGAAAATCTAACTTTTCGGGTGCGTTTTTTCTCCGGGAATATGTCATTGGAAATCATACCTAAATTTTCGGCAACAAGTTTACATTCATTTAAAATTGAATCCCAGTTGTTTCTCAATAATAAAAGGTCATCAATTAAGCTTTTTAAATTTAAAACCTCCACATCCAAAGTTGCATCTCTGGATTGCAAAACTGTGTTTTTGTAATTGATGCTTGTTAGAACTTTAAACCAAGTGCTTGCGAGTATAATGTACTCAAATGAACTCAAGTATTTCTCAATACGTTTGATATCTGATTGAGTCTCGACACTAAGATTTAGCTTCTTTAAGTCTTGCATAGCACTCTTTAAACCAGAAATATGTTTTGCAAAAGGTTTTAAACATTCAATCCTGGCTGACCAACGCGTATCTGATATGCTATGCAAAGAGCATCCAATGTATTCTTTTAAAATTTGCCATCTTTGCGGGCCAGAGCTGAACAAGTTATAAGTCTTTTGCACGACACCGAAGAAGTTTATAACCTCTGCACAGCACTCTGCGGCATGGACACCGCACAGATTTAAGCTATGACAAGCACATGGAGAATAAATTGCCAATTGGTTCTCTTTAATTATCTCTGCTTGTGTTCCTTTATATTGACCGCTCGTGTTGCTACCGTTGTCATAACCTTGACCACGACAGACTATCATTGGTATATTGTGTTTTTTAACAACACTGCAAATTAATTCAGCAATAGTTTTCCCCGTTTTCTAATTGCAGTCAACAAACTATAGAAATTGCTCTTTAACTTCGTAGAGACTATTTTCTTCATTTAAATAAACATAACGCAATATAAATAGTTCCATATGCGCTGAATCAGGGATTGCATCAACAAGCATTGAGTAAATTTTTGCTGCTTCTTGTTTACTTAGAATAACGTCAAATACTTTTTTGGCACAACATTCTATAAACTCATTTTGTATTTCCGGTGAAAGGTAATTTCTTGTTGTCTTCTCTTCAATTTCTGCAACTTCATCACTTTGTTCAGATAGTCTTTCAAGACAGAATCATAATGGCTCAAGAGGTCTAAAATGCCCAAAAAATTTCCATTTGCTGCAACTCCATCTAAATCACTTGTTCCTCTAAATCCCAAACCTCGTTCGGCAGAAACAATGTGACAGCTAAAATTCGGCGAAGAACCTGTTTCCACTGTGATGTCTGATTCTTAATGGTCTGCAGCAGCATAATATCGACAGTGGAATTAGAGTCAATACTTTTTTCCAATAGCCGCCATTTAATATAACAATATTTATGGTTGCTGCTGTTTTGATGCTCTGGAATTTTGTCATGTAATTTTTTCCATTTTCTTTGAAAACAATACCCAGATATAGTTGTTAAATGTGAGCGACTTGCTGTTGGTAGTTTGCTAAAAAGGCGACAAGGAAAACAAAATATCGATTGTTTAACTTTGCTCCAAACAACCCAATCACGGAGAACATATTCTCCATTTTTTATACTTGTATGTAATATACAAACAGAAAATGAATGACCGTTCACATCTTTCGGAAATTGAGATGGGATCTTTTCTGGACCCCTACGAACTGCTTCCTCAATTTCAGAAGCATTTGGTCTTTCATTTTTTAGACTACCTACATCAAGTCAAGCAGTTTTGCTTTAGTAATTTTATTATCAGTTATATTTGATTTATAATTCTCAGAGATATTGTTGATAGGAACTAAAAGATTGCCGGGCTCCAAGTCATCTTTATTTTCTATGTTATCAGGATCTAGAAAGTCGGCAGTCACATTAATTAAACCTGCAGCTTGTTCAACAACGTTGTTGTTATTGTAAAAATTAGCTTCTACATTATGATATTCATTTTCTAAATCTTTCTCTTTTGAAGACACTGAAAATCCATAACTTTGAAGTAGAGTTTGTTTTTCATTTACATTTTTCAATCTCGACAATTTTTTTTTCCTTTTTTGAAATCCAGATTTGTGATGGTAGGTCATTTTTTATTCGACTACTAAATAAGATTTTATATAAATTGGCATTAATTATCATTCCGGTAAATAAAACATTATGTATATGATATAATATACCATAATAAAGATATGTCATTGATATATCGATGGTATATATTAGAAAGCAATATGTGCAACAAACACTCCTAAACAATAGCGTAATGAGGGGAGACCAAAACGGAAATAGCCCAAGTCGCGAAGGCTTTAAGAGGCCCAAAAAGTTGAGGAGCAAAAATATATGAAACCAATTTTAACATAAAAAGTAATAATTTTTTAATTTTATTGAAAAAAGCGCATTTATTTCATTTTTGCCTCGGTCACAAAAATATTCGCTACGTCACTGATCTTAAGCGTCATATAATTTATTAAATAAAGCAATTTTTATAATTGAATGTTTTATATACAACTGATTAAACTTTAACATAAAAATAAACGAAACTGTAGAATCAAATAGACAATTTTTTGGCATTCTTTTTCTTTTATTTTAAAACACCTTGATTTAATGTTCTGCAAATGATCTAAAGTACTTAAATTATACAAACTATAAATGCTTGTTGGTTTAAAATTGGTTTAGATGGCATTTACGTCAATCTAAACGTTTAGGAATCTATTTTAAACGTGTTCTGAATATTTAATTTGCGTTGAAAACAATTTCCGTACGGAACTAACTTAAATTAGTTTCGCACAGAATGTGTCGGACATTTTGCATCTTTCATTATGATTAAAAATTAGAAAAAAGAAATTTTTTTTTTTTATTATATTGTGGCTAATGAAGCAGCAAAAAAGTCTTGTAAGTCCTTCGATAATATTATATAAGCGATTAAAAGTAATTTTAAGTACAGTAACAATGTATTTTGAAAATTCTTTTTTTTAGTTATTGCTACCAAAATAGCAGTTTCAAAAAAGTAGCAGTAGTCTCAAAAAAGTATGATTTTTAGCATTTTTTTAAACTGTTTCTTAAATTGTTTTTTTTGTTTGGTTTTTAACAACGTTATAAAACGTCTATAGTTAACTCTTAGCTTCCTAATTTTACTACTTTTACTAAAAGCAGAAAAATTATGAAAAATAGTTACCAGTTAAAATGCATAAATTTTCTCTAAAAGTTTTAGAGAAAAATTATGCCTTTTAAGTGGTAACTATTCTTGAAATAACTAATTAAAATTATTATTGTTTGTTTATATTAGGACCTAACATCTATTTGTTTATGATAGATGTTATATTGATTGAATAGCAATATTATAATATTTATACTTTTGGTGCAGTCAGTGCCAATCAAAAATTGTGAGGTTCAAATAATTATATAATTGATCTTCAGTTTTAGTGTAGTCTTCTAGTGTAAACATTCATTTATTTTCTCTTTAGTAGGAAAGTTAACATGGTTTGAACAATAATATATATAGCTATATTACATAATTTTCTAAAATCTGCGCAAATATATTTTTTATTGTTAATTAATTTTTGCGTGTTTAATTTCATTTTATATTTTATATACAGTCCAGTCAGTTCAACTGACTGGGCTGTATATAAAATATAAAATGACTCATGAAAAGCCTAACAAGCCTGAAATTTTACAGGTCGAAATAGTTTAGTATGTATATGTATATCATCCCTCGTAATTAGGAAAACCAAAGTCAGCGAAAAAAGCTAAAAAACTAGACGACTAAACTTATTTAAAACACTTTTAACAAGTTTAGTTACAATTTAATGTTATTTGTTGATGTACCTTCAACCAAATTAGTGTTTACATTTTAGCAAAATGTCATATCGCCAGGCTGTTTTGTTGGAAGAACCAAAAGCTTGATATTTTATTGAATTGTTATTTTAGTTTGTGATATTATAATTTTTATTCACAAAATGTTAAATAATTTACTTTTTAAATTTATTTGTCATTGCTTTGGATAAGATGTTTTGTTATTCCTTTTACAGATTGTTTTGAGGATTGCAAAAGTTTTAAAAATCAGAAACTGAAGAAGGCATTGATAATCAGCAAATATCAAAAAAGCACAAAAGTACTGATTAAACAACTCTTTTAAAGGTTTTATTTTAGTTTGTTAATGTTTATATAGAAACTAATAATATATAAACTGAAAATAATAACATATAATTAATCCATAATTGTGCATTATTCCAATCTAAATTAATTTTTTTTTTCAATTTCTTCGGAGTCAGTATTACTAGTTTAATGCAATTACAGTTGAAATAGTTAATTGTTGAAAAATTGCACTAAAAATTAAATAAATAGCTTGTTAAAGCAAATAATTATATATATATATATATATATATATATATATATATATATATATATATATATATATATATATATTTGTTATTCACCTCCCCAAAGCCGAGAAGACCACTACAGACGAGGAGGCTACTTAATTGTGGTTATAGCCCTCTCTCAACTCTATTACTCCGAAACACGAACCTTAACGAACAAGGCCGCTGCGCGGAGAAACAAGTTGAGCGCGGTGCTACCAGCGACATGGTGGGGATCGAACTCGGAACCTCTCGCTTATGAAGCGATTGTTTTACCACTACACCACTACCGCATGTATATATATATATATATATATATATATATATATATATATATATATATATATATATATATATATATATATATATATATATATATATATATATATATATATATATATATATATATATATATATATATATATATATATATATATATATATATATATATATATATATATATATATATATATATATATACATATACATATATATATATATATATATATATATATATATATATATATATATATATATATATATATATATATATATATATATATATATATATATATATATATATATATATATATATATATATATATATATATATATATATATATTATAAATTTAAAAATAATAGTTTTATTTAGTTTGTTCAAATTTTTATGTATAAAAAAAAGAAGCAAATTTTAATAAGTAAATGATAGACCATTTTTACGGTATAGTAAAATAGTTTTTATTTTTAAGTTGAGGAAGAATTTTTGTTAATTTTAATGCATAAGGTACGAATATTGACAGGTTAGCTAATTTGATGTTACAATAAACATGAAGTAATTTGATGTAACAATAAATTATGTGAAGTTTTTAATTTGATGTAACAATAAAGTATGTGAAGACCTTAGTGCTAGAAGTAGTTGCATGCATTATTCATGCATGCTATATTATAATATAGCATGCATACATGATGCATTCAAGTATAAAAAAAAAAGCTACAAATGTTTAATTATACAAAAAGATTATGGATGTGGTACCGCAAGTATATTCAATTGATTATGCAAGTAAGTTGTCCTACTTTACATCTTTGAAGGCTAATAATAATTGTAATGAACATATCTCAAACAATATAGACTCGGATTTACATTTTAGTTAAACCATCACCACTTCCACAGCCACCTTGTCTCAAGCATTCAATTGCATTCTAAGATATCTTTATTCAAATCAAGTGTGACTACTATACCAAAAGACTGTAGAATGGACCAATCAAGTAAGATGTCTAATTTTAAATTTTTTTTATGGAACTCCTTTTTATTTCAGATAAACCTGTTAGTTTTATGACTTATGAACATATTTAGCAATGTAGTCCTTTTAAGATAGACTTTTTAAAATCAAATTTACAATGCTTTAGTAAATTTTCATTTAAAATAACTTTGCATAAATAATATATCTATATAGTTATTTAAATTGTAGCTAACCCATCAGTATTTGCAAAGTCTCCTTTTCTGTTAGCCTGAAGACTGAGTTCTAAAATACAATTATTCACATAACTACTATATCAAAGCACAAACTAATGGATTGATCAAGTAATACTTAATTTTTAGCTTGAGTTGCATGTTAGTACATATATGATTTTGGTATATAAATTTTAATTATTATGTTTATTGATTAGTTTTTAACTTTAAGAATTTTAAGAATTACAATTTTATTTTTACATGTTTATTTCTATTGTAGTGAAACTGTCGGTATCTCCACAACTTTTCAATTCAAAAGAAAGTTTCAATCAAACAGGATACTGAGTGTGTCTACTGCTCCTCAAGAGAATGGATAATGGGAGTTATCAAATTTTATATATATATATATATATATATATATATATATATATATATATATATATATATATATATATATATATATATATATATATATATATATATATATATATATATATATGCTGTACAGATATTGTTATAAAGTAATAGAATACTGTATAATATTGTATTGCTATGTTTAGGAAGGACACTGCAGTTGTCCTGCAGTTATGCAACTTATTAACCCATAACTGCGATAACTGCAAGTTTTTTTAATAAGGTTTCTATTATATAAATGTTATATTTTACAGAGTTTTAAAGAAAAGTTCTCTATCAATTGCTACTACAGTTACTCAATGTACACTGTACTAATGTACAATCTTCTAAAATCTATAAAACTATGGATTTATAAAGTTGTTAGATGAATGATTTATATGAATAGAATGAAGATGTTTATTGAGTTATTTTTATTATTTTTAGAAAAGAGATTGTATGACTTCGGTATCCGCAATACGGTATCGTGCATTGGTTTCCATCTTAGAATGGCTCCCTTCCGTATAGGTGGAAATAGGAAAGGTTATGTCCTTTTTTCTACAAAGAAGCTTAATCGGTTCAAGCAAAGATGATGATGATTATTATGAAGCCGATCATGATAACTAATACGATAATGCATATAATAATAAATAAAATGATTTTACTTGTGTTTTAGACTTATTTAAATTAAAAATTATTTGTTTAACGTTTGATTTGTTTATGAGTATTTAAATAATGCGTTCAGCGTTTAACTTTTTTTGACGGTGCTTATTTAATTCAGTTTAAATAAAAGAAAAGTTTAATTCGTTTATAAGTATTTTTATTTATTTATGCTTCTTTAAATAAGCGCCGTAAAATAAAGTTAAACGTCGTGAACTTTAAATCGAAAGATTTAGATGGAGTTTAAATAGCGTTTAAAACGAACCATTTAGATATGGTTTAAAAGGAACATTCGATTGACCTACGTTCTAAGTCGAAACTAAATTAAATTTAAACATTTAGAACGAACATTAACTAAACGTTGATTAAATGTTCGAACGTCCGCTGGGTATTTACATGTCGTGATTTAAGGTGAGTTTCCACTCATCCGTTTTTTCGCGGGAATAGGAAAAACAATCACGTGGGCATGCGTATTATAAGTTTTAAATTGTCCGGAGTAAAACTTCGCATGCTCACGTGATTATTTTTTCCTTTCCTATCCCGTTCCTGTAAAAAAACGGATGAGTGGAAACTCACCTTTATATTTAATATAAACATACAAACTTGGAATCTGGAAGAAGATCATATCGATCTTGTCGCCAGAACCATATAAACTTACAATATAGATATAATATAATACAAGTAGTTTATAACAAAATAAGAATCCAAAACATTTAAAATAAGAAATGTTTAAAATAATATCTCAAAAATACTTCAATATATTTTCCGTAGAAAAAATAATATTATAATATATATAAGGTGCTCGATAATCTATACAAAATTGATTAAACTTTGTTTGACAAAAAGGTTCTTTTAAATAGTTATTATTTCGCAAACTATATTTATTCTTTACTTTAAAGGTAAATAGATCATTAAAAACATGAAATAAAGGGTTATTCATACAACAAAACGTAAAACATAAAATATTGTTACAATTTAAGTTCATAAACGTTTAATACATTCATATCTTTAAATAGAGGTTTTTTATTTGAAAAACGACTTAAAAAATATATTATTCGCATTGCATGTTTCTGATGGCGGTAAAGACGTTGCAACTTACTTTTACCTGTACTTCCCCAGGCAATACTTGCATAGTTTATATAGCTATGAATAAATGAGTAGTATAGTTGTTTTAAATTATTTTTATTTGGATAATTTCTGGCCTTATAGAGGATACTAATACTTTTCGCAACTTTTGTTGATATATAATCAATATGAGCTTTCCATGTCATATTTTCGTGAAGATAAATACTTAGGAATTTTGAAACAGAATCTTTTTTTAGTTCTACTTCATCAATATAAAGTTTAGGTAAATCATAAGGCAAAGAACGTTTTTTTGTTGAGGAGTGGAAACGGGTCCACTTTGTTTTGTCAATATTTCAGGTTAATTTATTGCATTTAAACCAATTAGAAACTTGATTAAGTTCTTTATTCATATTTTAAAAAAGTTTCTTAATGTCTTTGTTTGATAAAAATAAATTAGTATCGTCGGCAAACATGATGCTCATAAGATTCGAGGCCTAATTTAGATCTTTGATGTATACTAAAAAGAGAAATGGGCCAAGAATAGAACCCTGTGAAACACCACATTTTATTTCAATTAATGTTTTATTTTGAAGATTAATAGGAAGCAATTCTTCTCCGTGGTAGACGAATTGCTTTCTATTTGACAAGTAGCTTTTATGACATTTGATCATTTTACTAGTTATTTTGTAGAACTCAAGTTTTTTAAGTATGATATCATGATTGACTGTATCCAAAAGCCTTTGATAAATCGACAAAAACACCATGTGTATATTGTGATTTAGCAAAAGAATTAGAGACTTCACGTGTAAACTGAATAATGGTTTATTCAGTTGAACATTTTTTTTAAAGCCGAATTGATTTTTATATAGTAAATTATTTGAAACCAGGTAGTTGTATGTTTTTTCGAAGATGATTTTTTCTAATATTTTTGAAAACGTAGGAAGGATAGAAATAGGGCGATAATTATATAGGGCGATAATTATTTACGCTTAATTTTTCTCCTTCTTTATAAATCGGCAATTTTTAATAGATCAGGGAAAACCCCTTGTTGTATAAATGTTTGGAAAACTTTAAATATATTTTCCAAAATTTCATAAATTGATCACTTCGCCGTATCAAAATATACAAGTTTTATAAATCTTAAATGCATTGTTCATCCTGAATGCTCAAATAATTTGAGCGACCACCTACCACTATCAATATCAGTTGAAGTTAAGTACACCGAATGCAATACCATTGAACTAGCAGAAGATACTAATATTACTAGCTACGCTTGGAACGATTCTAACTTTATAAACTCTTACAATGTTCATTTAACCAATCGCTTTAACAATCTTAATTTTACTAACGATTATGAATACGACCTTCTCCAAATCTATAAAAAAAATTACTGACAGCGCTCAAATAGCTTTTAAGGAGACTTTAAAAAATAAAAAGCAATGTTTGTATTCAAAATCTTGGTGGACACCTGAATTAAGTCGGTATAAAACTATTCTTTCAATTCATTTTAAAAAATGGAGAGATTCTGGTTTTTCTAAAGAGTTAAACTCGGTATCATTTAACCGTTACCAAATGGCTCGTAAAAACTTTCGTAAAGCCGTCAAGTCGGCTCAAAATAATAAAATTTGCGCACAATATATTAAAATTGAAAAGTTAAAAAATACTAAACCAAAAAACTTTTGGAATGCTTTTAGATGTTTAAACAAAGACATAAATTCTAGATTATTTACCATAAATAATAAAAAAGACAAAGAATCTATTACTTCAGAATTCGCAAACCACTTCGAAAGAGTACTGAATACTCCAAAAATAACACATCGTAAAGAAAATCAGAGAATTCCCCCGTGTACAAAACATGATGATGTAACAATAACTGAAGAAAATATAATTGGGGCTATTTCAAATTTAAAATTAAAAAAATCTCCTGACTCTTTCGGTATCTCAGCAGAACATTTGAAATACGCAAAGTGCGATACTTTAACGAAATGGCTCATCAAATTTTTTAATTACTCCATTAATTATGGATCGACTCCAATATCAATGTCGACGTCAACTATTGCACCCCTCGTTAAATCGTACAAAAAGTCTTTAGATAGCCCGAGCAACTATCGTGGTATTAGTATTATACCAATTTTTACAAAGGTTCTAGAATACCTGATCTTAATTATATGTCCGGATATTAGAGATACTCACTCCCTACAATTTGGATTCAATGCTAACTCTTCAACGCTACATGCTGAATTTCTAATAAGCGAAACAATTAAACATTACAACAGCAACCATTCCCCTGTGTATCTATGTTCTTTAGATGCAGAAAAAGCTTTTGATAGCTGTAACTGGGATATCCTATTTGAAAAATTATATTTCGATAAAAAATTACCACTATGTATAGTTAACACTATCTCCTCGTTGTATAACAATAGTAGCGCAACAGTCTCATATCAAGGTTGTAAATCAAACTCTTTTCCTCTAAACCAAGGAGTAAGACAAGGATCAATTCTTTCGTCTCACCTCTATAATATTTACACTGAAAGTCTTCTCGAAACTATTAAAAATCAGGGTATTGTTGGCACATCTATAAACGGTAACTTTACTGGTGTGGTAGCCTATGCGGGTGATATAATACTTTTAAGCTCTACCTTATCTGGTCTCAAAAAGCTTATAAAAACATGCAATATTTACAGTAATCTAAATTGTATTAAACTGAATGCCGAAAAGACTGAGTTCTTGATCTCAGGTAAAGCCCAAATACAAACTAATACTATGCGGTAGTGGTGTAGTGGTAGAGCGCTCGCTTCATAAACGAGTGGTTCCGAGTTCGATCCCCACCACGTCCCTGGTAGTACCGCGCTCAACTCGTTTCTCCGCGCAGCGGCCTTGCTCGTCAAGGTTCGTGTTTCGGAGTTATAGAGTTGTGAGAGGGTTATAACCACAAATAAGTAGCCTCCTCGTCTGTAGTGGCCTTCTCGGCCTTGAGGAGGTGAATCAAAATAAAAAAAAAAAATACAATAACAATTTCTGGTAATAAAAAAAATCTTCAGAATAAACTTAGACATTTGGGATTCACATGGGATACTAAACATTCAGTTTTTGCTTCACTCGGTTATTCAAATGTTGATGAAAAAATATCAAACTTTAGAGCTGTTGTTCAAACTCTTATTCAATCTGGAATCCGGTTTGCCCACCCCAGTTCTATTTCCTATATATATAAATCATTGGCAGTCCCCACCTTAACTTATGGTATGGAGCTATGTGATAATAATCCTGGTCTGATGAAAAAGCTAGATATAATTGGAAGGAGAGCGCTAAAATCGTTTTTAAATGTTTCAAAACATAGTAAAAACTTTATGAATTCGTTATTTAAAATCCAGGAAATTTCAAAAAGTGTTCAACAAAATAGTTAAACTTGTTCCTTCGACTTCTTAATAACAAAACAACTGCAGACATTATCTTTTCACAACTGCAACACCCGTTATTTCAACATTCGTTTGTTAGTGATATTCAGGAACTATGCCATCTTCAGATATTAAATTTTCAAAACCTAATTCAAAATAAAAAGAAGGTAAAAATACCACTTTCTAAAAGTAAAATTCCTTCCGAAGTTGAACGAAACTTGAAGTATGCAATAGAGTGCTGGAATGCAAAAGAACAAAGAGGAGTTTTCAAGCAAATTCTGGAAGAAAACGTTTTTAAGCAAAGTCATCCGAAATAACTTTCTTATTTTTTTCTTTTTACCTTGTAAATTGGGTGTTAAATAAATAAAATAATAATAGCAATCTATAATAATGTTCCCGTTTATTCCATCCGAACCAATTGCTTTGTTTGTTTGTTTTTAGATTTGAAGGCTCTTTTAAACTTTTCAATCGATAAGTCTAGGAATAAGTCATGGGAAAAAAGTAAATTATTTGAAGTTGTCAAAAAATCATTAAAGGAAATATTTGTAGATGGAATCCTATCAGCCAGCCTACTTCCGATATCAGTTAAGTATTTATTAAATTCTTTCGCTATTTCATTTGGTTCATATACACATACATTGTTTATCTTAATCATTTTCGGAAGGAAATTTGAACAGGTTTTCTGTTTCCCCTTTATTTCTTTCAATATTTTCCATATTTGCTTTGAGTCATTTTTATATTTAGATTTAGTGATTAGATTAGAGTAACAATTTTTTTTTAGGTTTTTACGAATTTTTTCAAATAGAGTTTTGTGATTTTTATATATGCGTAAATTAGCATAAGATTTTGTTTTTAAATATATTAAATACAAATTTTGTTTAACGTTTGAAGATTTTTTAAGACCCCTGGTAATCCAAGGACTACTTAAGGTTTTTGGTTTTAAGGTTATTTCGGAAACGGGAAAATTTGCATCGGACACCGTGAAGAATGTATTAAAGAACTTATTATAGATTACATTTATGTCTTCATTAAAATTTATATGTTTCCAATTTAACAATAATAATTGATATTTCAATGCTTCTAAATTTTTTTGTTGAAAATACGTTTTCTTATAGTTTGACTTTTATTAATGTAAGGAGTTGAAATTGTGTTAATTATTAGAAAAATAGGGAAATGGTTTGATATATCTGATTTATAATGCCTGTTTGTATGTCATTGTCATATACATCTGTTGTTAAAGTATTGTCTATAAGGGTGGTTGAGTTTTCTGTTATTTGAGTAGGCCGGTTGATAAGCGGTATAGCTCCTGATACAAATATTTCATCATAAAATTTTTTTATTTTTTTTGTTTTTGCTATATCGTAAGCAATCCATATTTAAATCGTCAATTACAAAGTTTTTTTTCTTTTCTTTGTTACCTTAATGAAAAATGTTTTGCTTTAAGTATAAGCTTAAATTTTCTGACGCACCACCAGGTGGTCTATAACAACAACTTAGTAGAATGCTTTTGCTTTTTAACTTTTTGCTTTTATTGTTTAAAATTTCAATTGTAACGATTTCTTTATCGCCATCAGAAACGCACAATTCATTCCTAACGTTATGCGCTGAGTTTTGTTTTACGTAAATCAGAATTCCTCCACCGCGTTTATTTAATTGTGTTTCTAATAAAATTGTTTCAAAATTAGGAAGATGGAAATTAGAGTTATTATTAAACTCATTTTGTGAACACAAAGCAAATAATATCAAAATAGTTTTTAGTTTCTTCTATAAAATGTCGAAGATTTTCAAAATATTTGTTCATACTTTTTAATTTTTTTGTTTTCATCGCCATTTTTAGGAAGAATCTCTTTTAACTCACAAGCATAATGATAAGAACAATCTATTTTTAAGTTAATAAAATAATTAATATCTGCATCTGTGTTTTCATCAGATCCAATGTATTTGTTTCTAAAGTTGAAAATAAGTAATTTATAGTCATCAATTTTGTATTTTTTTTGTGGTAAATAAGATTTAAAAGATTTTCTTATACTTCTAAGGCGCGCGTTACAAGTTTGGTATATATAACTTTAGCAAACTTACCCTCAGCTAGAAGTTCTTTTGCTTTTGTAAATAGAAATCGTCTTGTTTCGATTGTGCGATTGCTATTGTCTTCGTTGAGATATTTTTTTCGTTCCATAGCTTTCTTTTTTTATACTCTTTTAATACGATTTTTCTATATTTATAATAATAATATAATAATAATTGAAGCTGTGTTCTTGAGAGTTTTAAGAAAGAATCTAACAACTGTAGATGTTAGATTTTAACAACTGTTTTTCGCTAAATTTTTTAAGTTTATTTTTAAAATCAATTACTGAATTAGCGTTAACAACTTCACTGTCCAAACAATTCCAATTTTCAACTATACGGTTAGTGAAGAAATGATGCCTCGGCAAAAAGTTTTGAGCATACTGCCTTCGCAACCTTTGATTGTGTCCTCTAGTTAGCCTACCCAATACTTCTGGTTCACGATGCCAATTGATGGTATCAATTTTGTTCATGAATTTGTACATTTGGATAAGATCACCTTTTTCCCTTCTCTTTGATAGATTTTGTAAGTCCATTTTCTCTAATCTTTGCTCGTAACTGTCTTTCTTTTTTTTGTAGCCAAATTTTGTAGCTTTTTGCTGAATTTTTTCTATTATCTTTAATAAAATATGGGTTCCACACTTGAAAAGCATATTCTAAGTGTGGCCGAACGAGTGACATATATAACAATTTTGTTGATGTTTCATCTGGATAGAGGATTGCGTGCTTTAACATACCCAATTTTTGATTCGCCTTACTTACCATTTTTTCAATGTGGTCTTCCCATTTTAAATTGTCTGAAATATAAACACCAAGGTCTCTTTCCAATGACGTTACTATTAGTCCATGTTGAATAATCTCTGTTTCTGTAGCATTATATTTTAAATTATACTTTATTTTCGGATTATTACGACCAAAATGCACGATTTTACATTTATCTTTATTAAAACTGATAAGCCATCTTTTAGTCCAGTTAAGATGTCAAGATCCAACTGTAGAGAATTATTTTTTTTATTTTTTTCTAGAACTGCAATTATTTTTAAATCGTCTGCATATAGTTTTGCTTTATTATTCAACTTTTTTGTTACATCATTTATATAAATTATAAAAAGTAAGGGTCCTAAGACCGATCCTTGTGGTACCCCACTACGAACTGTTTCCCATTCTGATTCAAACAGTCTAAAAACAACTCTCTGTTTTCGATTTGCTAAAAAAGCTTTACACCATTGCAACAATTTTCCGACAATACCAAATGACTTGAGTTTCAAGAGCAGCCTGGAATGCGGAACTGAATCAAATGCCTTAGAAAAATCTAAAAAGGCAACATCAACACATTTTCCACAATTTATTGCTTCTGTTATTATGTCTAATGTCTTGAGAAGGTTTGTTACACAATTTTTTGATTTGATGTTGTTCTGGTATTAATAACTTATTTTTATTTAAATGGTTCATTATTGTATCCTTAACAATACTTTCCATTACTTTACAAACAACAGAGGTCAATGAAATTGGACGGTAGTTACCTGCAATGCATTCAACCTATCCCCATTTTTAAAAATTGGAGTGATATTTGCTTTTAACCAGCTTGTAGGCAATGTTCCAGTTAGAAATGATTGGTTAAATATCATACAGAGTGGTCTAGCTAAACTGTCAGCACACTTACTTAAAAACATTGGATGAATTCTATTGATACCTGGGGACTTGTGCACATTTAGATTCAATAATCGTTTTTTAATATCTTTCTCATTAAACAATAGGGTTGGGCAAATTTTTTCTGTTATATTTTCACATGTAGGCATATTAGTTAGGCTTTCGTTTATGAATACAGAATTGAAAAACCGATTTAACTGATTAGCAATAACTTGACTGTCAGTTGATATTTCATTGTTTTCAATTGAAATTGCTCTTATATGGTCTTTAGCTTTTAGTTTACTGTTAATATAAGCATAAACTTGTTTTGGATTTTTTTTTGATTCTGTTGCAATTTTATTTTCATATTTTTGTATTGTAATCTTTACAAGTTTTTTAACTAACTTATTTTTTAGTTTATATTCTTCCTTAAGATCTAAATATTTGAAATGAGAGGTTTTGTATCAATACCAAAGGTTACGCTTAAGTCGAATTTCGTGTTTTAATTCTTTATTCATCCATAAGGATTTTTTGCTTTCAGTTGTTTTTTGATTAAATGACGGTATGAAATCTTTACAGCCGTATTCAATAGTTCTAATAAAACTTTCATAACACTGATCAACATTAAGTCCAGTAAATTCATGACTCCAGTTAAATTCATTTAAATATTTTGAAAATTCATGATAATTTCCTTTCATGTATACTCGCCTTGTAGTAATACTTTCATTTTTGCGATTATGTAATTGATAATTAAAATTAAAATTTAAAACATGATGACCTCTTTTTGTTTTCCCCAAAGGATCCATATGTACCAAGCTGAATATGCGAAAAGGAGAAGCTGTAAATACTAAATCTAATATATTTGTTAATTTTGTGCCATTTAATTGAAATGTTGGTTTTTTTACATGTTGTGTGAGATAACATTCTTCAATGCATTCTAGAAACTGTCTCTCTTTTTCTCCAATGCAGACACTTTCATAACAAGAATTCCATATACTATTCAAGGATGGAAAATTGAAGTCACCACATATCAAAACCTCAGTATATATTTTAGTTTTTGAGAAGTAATTGTAACTTTTTTTAATAGAATTGATTACATTTTGAAAGTTTACTAAATCATCACTTCCTGGTCTATAAATACAGCCACATAATATACATTCATTGCTCATTTTAATGGTTCACCATATCTGCTCAATATTTTTATTATTATAGGGTTCATTATTGACTTCAAATGAATCAATTAAGTCATTTACATAAATACAGACTCCACCACCTCTGCTATTCATTCGGTCTCTGCGATAAAGGTTATAACCAGATATAATATTTGCTGAGGTATCATTCCACCATGTTTCTGTTATGAAAATTATATCTGGAGAGCTTATTTCAATTTCAGCTATAACTTCATTTAATTTATTTTTTTCAAATGATGTAGCATTGGTATATAAACAATTCAAACTATTTGAGTTGTATCCAGTACTTATAACTGGCTTTTGTGCATTATCATTTATTTTAATTTTAAAATCTTGGATACCGGTTACAGTTCTTTTAAACATTAGAATGTTACTTATTTTGTTTGCCACTTTATACTCAAATTGCTATGTTTTTTTTAGTCAGTTTTACTACTTTATTACTTCTTATACCATAATAAAATGAGCTATTGTTCATGTCTGAATTTCCGTTTAAATTTTTCACATCAAATCTTAATTGCTTCGTTAAAATTCTTTCTGCTTCAGTCATGTCAGTATTAAAGTAAATATTTGGTATTTTATCCCTGTTACGAAAAGCTGCTTTTAGCACTTGGTTTCTTGCATGCACGTTATCAAGTTCTAAAATAACTGGGGACTTTTGTGACATATCCCTCGATCGTAATCTTGTAATTCTTTTGATTTGCACACTTTCTAAATTTATATCTTTTATGACTTTTAATACCTCTATTTTATCATCTTCTTTTCGTTCATTTAGATCACTTTTTGCGGAATGATTTAAACCAAAACAATAACATTGTTTTCTCTTCTAGCTCTCTCAGCTGTTTCAATTGCTACTGTATTTATAATATCTATTTGTAATGGAGTCTTTACAGTATTTTTGCAGGCGACGACATTCCACGCCTTATCATCTATTATACATGGATTGTTTTTATTCGAAGTGTTTTCCTCTTCCAATTTTATTATTCTTTCTTCTAGATTTTTTAATTCTTTCTTCTTTAAAGTTTAGCTTTAATTCTAATTGTTTAATTCTCTCTAATAAATCGTCTAGTTTTTTTTCTTATTCTTTTTTAGGAGGCATTGTGATTGCTGTTATAGTAACTTTTTGTTTACTTTTTTAAAATAATATATTTTGTTTACTTTTTTTAAAATAATACGTCTGCCATCTTTAAAACAGCAAAAAAAAAAAAAAAAAAAAAAAAAAAAAAAAAAAAAAAAAAAAGTTAAGAAACTTTACCACGATAGTTCTTGTTTTTTTTTCCAGATTTGTGCTTCTCCCCAGTTCTGTGTGCTCTTTCGATTGCAATGTTTTTTTTAATTCCGAGTTTCTCCTTTAAGAACTCTTTAACCTTCGATTCGCTAGTTTCTTCTTCTCTTTCGTAAAAGCCATCAAAACGAAAGTTGTTTCGTCTACTTCTATCTTCTAATTCTGCTAATTTAACTTTGATAATTTCGGTGCTTTTTAGATTCTCGTTGTCTTTGTTGTAATTATTG
Organism: Hydra vulgaris; assembly: GCF_022113875.1. Classification (NCBI taxonomy): domain Eukaryota; kingdom Metazoa; phylum Cnidaria; class Hydrozoa; order Anthoathecata; family Hydridae; genus Hydra; species Hydra vulgaris. The sequence goes on from NC_061164.1 coordinate 43,713,206, forward strand.
AGTTTTACTTTTAGGTCATTTGATTCCTTATCAATTTGTTCATAATTTTCATTCTGGAAATTCATTGCTTGAGTAACTTCAGCTACTTCTCTCTTCAGTTAAGAATTTTCCTATTTTAATTTTTCAATTTCGTTGTAAAATTTTTATTCTAATTTATCAAATCTCTCTCCAAAGGTTTTTAGTAGTGTGCTTTCATGACATTCCAAAAATTGTTAAAGGTTTTGTCATTTTCGATATATTTAAAAATATAATAATTTATATATATATATATACATTAGGGTGTTCCAAAAAAAAAAATTTTCCTCAAGTTTTGTGTGTAGTTTTGTCTGTTAAAAGTGAAAATAAGAATATTTTAGAAAAATTTTGAAGTTTGACCCCCCCGCCCTTTTTTAAAGTTTTAACCCCTCTGCCGCCCACTATTTCAAAATTATTTACTTTTAATTTGATTTTAGACTAAATATATAAATGTATTATTGCAATTAAAAATGTTTTGTATCAATATTGATCACTATTATAATTCTAAGCTATCTATCATAGCTAATATTAGTAAATATAACTTGTTTTAATTCAATGATTCTCAGAAAATTATTAAATAATATTATTCAAAATGCTTGAAATGAGAAAATTTTTTTATGATGAATATTAATGTTACATACATATTTCAAATAATTTTATAATCTGTAGCTACTTTTTTATCTATAGATATAATAGCATATATAAAAAATATTTGATCAGTTATGAGCATTAGTAAATTGAGGAAAAATGATATAAATGAAGTTTGATAATAATGTTGTTAAATTATTATCTACTCTTAAAGCAAAGATGTATAGTCAACTACCGACAAATGAAGATGTTGTACGCCATTTTCTTTATCTAACAAGATTTGAATTGAAATTATCTGGTAAAAAAGGAGTTGGATCTGTAGTTTGGGAAAAAGTTATTGCTTTTTAGAAAATGGCAGGAATTCCAATAAAACAGAAGAAAGATATTGTCAGAATGGTATTATATCTGTATCATCTTAGAGGGAACTTGATTAAAAATGCAAATAAAAAATGTTATGCAACTCAACTTCTGAGTTTTACTAATAAGTTATCATTGTTGTTTGATATTGCAGCATCAAATGCAGAAAATTTAATAAGTAAAGATACCTCGCGAAGTATCAATAGTCAGATCTCAGATATAGACTTCTCTCAGATCAGCGTCACTTAAAAAAGCAATTTTTGTGCGATATTTGGGTGATTTTTAGGAAACGATTTTTGGGCGATTTTTTGGGAAGGGAAATTGTTGTGTGTATCCAGGATTCCTGATACAACTAGGCGAAGTCAGGCAACAGCTACCATAGATGCTGTAAAGGCATGAAAACTAGAAAAAACACTTGAGGCAATGATTTTTGACACAACTCCATCAAATTCAAGTTGGATAAATGGTTCTGCAAAGTTAATTGAAGAACACTTTAACAAAAAGTTGCTTTGGTGCGCCTGCCAACACCATATTTTTGAAAGAGTTTTATCTTCTGTTTACTTAAAGTTTTTGGAGAATGTAGATCTTTAAATTATGAGCCATTTAGACACTTTAAAAATGAGGTATGGCCTAAGCTTTCATTTACTTCAGATACTACTTTTAGAAAAATAAAAATCGAAGAACCAGTATTAAAGACCAAAGTAAAAGTAATAACTTTTTTGTCTGGTTTACTTAACCGGAAATCTTGAAAAATGTTAAGAGATGATTATCGAGAATGTTGTCAACTTGCTTTGCTATTACTCAATCCAAAACAAGTAAATATACAGTGGCAAAAACCTGGAGCCTTCCATCATGCTAAATGGATGTGTACAATTTTGTACACATTAAATATGTTTGATTTTGCTGACCTGCCAGTGTATGACGAAAGTTTTATAGAGATATTGTCAACGGTTTTGTAAATTTCCTTTACTATTTTATAAGAAAATATGGCTTACGTGCACAAGCACAGTCGATGCCCCATTTAATGACTTTGAATTCTACTAAGAAATGCTTATTTATAAAAAAATTGACAATGATGTTGCTGTTGCTGCCCTGGAAACATTTAATCGGCATCTTTTGTATTTAACCGAAGAAATGTTCCCTCTTTTATTATTTTCTGATAAGGTATCTGATCAAGATAAAACTAAAATTACTAAAACATTTCTGAAAAATATAAAAGAAAACTGTGAACACGATATAGGTTTTCCACAATTTTCTCTTCTGAAGCAGAGTACTTGTTTGACTGATTCAATTGGACCAAAATCAAGTAACATTCTAAATTTATTCGGATATTCAAATGAGAACGGCGGTTGGTTGGTAAAACCTCCAAAGTTTTGGAAAGCTAACACAAATTTTAATCACATGTTTGAGCATATCAAGTCACTGAAATCTGTTAACGATACAGCAGAACGAGATGTTAAACTAATTCAAGAATATGCAACATCTATTACAAAAGATGATGAGCAGAAACAATTTCTTTTACGTGCAGTAGAACATCACCGAAAAGTTCTTCTTTACATAAATAAACAAGCAATTCAAAAACTTAATTTTTGAAAATATGCTTTAAACAATTTCTTTTATTATACCTTAAAAATATTGTTATTTTGTTGTTATAATTTTAAAAATATGAGATTTTTAACTTCTTAGTACTTATTATCATTGTGCTTTAACATTTTTAACTTATACCAATCATTTCTTAGATTCTTTGTTTAATAATCGAGTATTTATCAAGTTTTTTGTTTTAATTAAAAATTATAATTTATAAAGTTCCTTATTTAGGCAAAAAAAAATCATACGACAAAGATATTATTAGAAAGGATGGGGTGGGGGATCATAAACCAGGTGAAAATTTATTTTAAATAAATAATCATTTTTATTTATTTTAAAATATTTGAAATTATAATAACAGTTAATTATATTGGATATAAATATATATAAAAGGAGTATATCAAGGGTCGAATATGATTTTTTTTTGAAAATAACTATTGATTAAGTTTTGTCAAACAAAATTACACAAGAAAATTATAAAAAATGCGAAAATAGTTCATCATAAAAAATAATTTTAGTCCGTTGTGTCATATATATATATATATATATATATATATATATATATATATATATATATATATATATATATATATATATATATATATATATATATATATATATATATATATATATATATATATATATATACATATATATATATATATATATATATATATATATATATATATATATATATATATATATATATATATATATATATATTTAGTAATGCATCTAGGATAGGGCAGGCAGGGCACGTGTCATGGGCGCCAACCTGAATGGGTCGCAAAAGAGGCTCGGTTGCAATACAATAAGCGAGGAATATATAAAATAAATTAGGATTTAAAAAAAACTTTAAAGTAATATTAAGTTTTAAAACAAACTTTAAAACTTTATTAGTTTATCTTGTAAGGTGGTGTATTTCCGCAGCCTCTCTGCACAAGTGTGTGCAACTTATGCGTAAGTGAGAGCAACTTATGCACATTTTAATGAAACTAACAAAGAAAAGTAAGACAGACTTTCTTATTTTATTTTAAATAAATCAAAACTGAAATGTACACTGGCGCCTGGTATTGCTTGCATGGGCGCCCTCTGAATCACTGGATTCGTCTTCTATAAATGTATTCTAAAACATTTTGTTGAGATATATTAAGGTAATTAAAATATATTAGGTATATATTAAGGTAATTAAAAATATATTGCTTTTGTCAATTATGTATAGCAAATTCTTAATAATTTTAAAAATAATTAGCTAATAATTATTCGTTCTTTTGAGAAAAAGAAGGAATGTGGTACTGCAGGTCAAAAACTACATTCATTAGAGGCAAAGAAAAAGGCAGCAAAATTTTGACGCATTTTTTCAAAAATCGAGCACGAGCACGACTTCTTCAGATAATCCAGAAGTTTCTATAAGCGCAAGATCTCAAGAATTAGAAGATACAAGTTCAAGCAAGAAAGAATTAGTTGCGGCATTGATTAATGGCAATGCAGAGAGTTTTAGTTATAATTCCAAAATCCTTGCCACTTCTGAAGAAACAGAAGTTGGGCCTAAGTTTGACAAAGTAATGAAGATTGATGACGTTGAAGATATTGATATCCGAAAACGTCCCAAATTTATAAATGTCCCATACCTAAAATTATAAAAGAACACAACATCGGATTTCTTATGTTTAGTGAAGAAACAGGAAAAGCAATAATATCTGATCCATTGAGAATTTATTAAACATGGTTTTAAACAACTCCAAAACATCGAAGGTCCTTTTCTGCCAACTAACAATTGTTCTATGAACAAGACCTGGTTCTTTTAAAAAATTAGGAAATGGTCACGGTGAGCAAGTGATGCGTTCATGATTGGTTTACTTGCCTTTTAAAAAATCTCCTTTGTTTGGAAGGCGAGTAAACCATGTTTTTTTTTTCCTTTTGTATTTGCTGTCTTCTTTTTTCAAAATGCGAAAACAAATCTAATTTGGAAAAAGAAAGCGGATTTAATCATTGGAAAGCGAATAAATGTACATAAAAGTTCAAAAAACCATAGATAATGCTTTACCCAATGGAAAGAACTAGAAAGAAATTTATTTTACAATAGAGGAATAATTGATGCAGAACCTCAACAACAAATTCAAAGAGAAAATCAAAAGTGGTGTGATATTTTGAAAAGGCTGTTGCACTGCATCAAATACCTTGCAATCCAAAATTTAGCTTTGCGAGGATACTGAGAATCACTTTAATCAAATTCTAACTAAGGAATTTTACTTGGTTTACTGAAACTAGTTTCCAATTTTGATCCTGTTATAAAAGACAAAATTTGCGGAGAGCCATCCTGAATCCACTACATATCTTTCACCCAACATTCAGAACGAATTCATTCACATCATAGCACATACTGTTTGTGCTAACTTTATTGAAAAGATACAAAGCAAAGTATTATGGGCTAATGTTAGACTCAACTCCAGATTTAGTTCATTGCAAACAAATGTCTGAGGTAGTTAAGTATGTCATGATCGATATCGAGAAAAAAACAGTATATATAAGAAAATCTTTCTTTGGCTTTATCCCACTCAGCAATAAGAATGCAGCTAGTTTAGCCCAAACAATATTGGAGCAAATAGAAAAAGACGATATAAATGTAGAAAATTGCAGGTCACAATGCTATGACAATGCTGCTGTTATAGTTGGCTACAAGAGTGGTGTGCATCAAAGAAAGAAGAAAAAAAAACAACCTAGCCATATTTGTCAATTGAGATAATCATAGTCCTAATTTGCTTGGCGTACATGTGGCTAAAGAAGAAGTTATGATGGTTACTTTTTTTGGAACCATCGATGCGCTTTACGTTTTTTCTTAAGATCAACTCATAATGGAAAAAACAAAAGATGCTGTGCCTATTACTTTGAAGTCCGATTCAGATACTAGGTGGAGTGGCAAACCGAATCAGTGAAACCTTTACACACCTGCATTGATGAAATAGTGGAAGTTTTTTAGAATTTAATGGTAGACAAAAGCGCGTCAAATGAAACGAAAAACGATGTAAAGCAGCTTTATAATAGAATTTTAATCTATGACTTTCTCACATTGCTAGGGTTTTGGAACAAAATCTTGGTCTAATCGACTCTGTTCAAAAGAGGTTGCAGGACCTTAAAATGAACTTTCATAATGCAGCTTTAGATTTGAAACCGCTTCAAGATTATTTTCAAAGTGAGAGAGAAGTTAATGACTCAATAAAAAAAGGACTTCAAATTTGCAACGAATATGGGGTGTTGAGTTTGAAAAACATCAAAGAAGAAGAAAAAGAATAGATGGCGAAATGTCTAGAGATGTTAGGTTAACAGCAAAAGAAGAAATGGAAAAAGTAATAAAAAGGAATGTCGACCGTCATTTTCAATGAATTGAAAATAAAAAGCGTTTGATTAATGGAAATTGATAAAAAGTTTGGATTTTTTCTATATGCAGAAGCGTTGTGCTTCAATACGGAAATCAATCATTTAAAAGATCAATGTAAAAATTTGACGAAGTCTTCAGTTCTGATGTAGATGGACGAGAACTGTACGGAGATATTTGAACTGTGCTTACTAGCTGTAAGAAAAAAAAAGTCCCGAGCAACTACTAATGTTTACAGTTGAAAATGGAGACGAAAACATTTTCCCTATTATGCGTATGGCATTGCAAAAATTGCTGGCAATAGCTGTGTCTGCACCCAGTAGCAAAAGATCATTCAGTAAACTTAAACTGATTAACTCTTACTTGAGAAGATCGATGGGCCAAAGTCGTATCTGTAATCTTGCTTTACTTTACATTGAGCGAGAAATTACCAAAGAAATTGATTTTGACAATGTTATTAAGAAATTTGCAGCAACTGAAGCTAGAGAAATAAATCTGTAATATATGTTACATAAACAAATTGTTTATTTAATATGAGTAACAAAGTTTTATTGAAAGTTTGTGTCATCATTTATTAAAAAATTGTAATTAAGTACTTTATGTGGGAGAGAATTCTCTCCCACTCCCTGGGGCAAACACCGATCTCGCACCCTATAAGGGGTGAAAAATAAAAAATTCTAACTCATTTTCTTTTGTACAGAATTATTTTTTTTTAAGGGAAAAAAGCATATTTGCAACTGATGATTGCATTTAGCATGAAATTTATAGTAGTAAAAAATATTTAGTTTTATTTATAAAAATAAAAATCTAAATACAGCTCTGTTTTAATTTAAATCATTTTAATTTATATATACATACATACATAAATAGGTTAAAAAAATCATTTTTGGTTTATTTAAAATTGATATCTGTAAGACTTTATATTTAAAAAAATGCATTTTTTAGGAGAAAAAAACACGTATTTTAAGAACTCCGTTAAAAATATGTATTTCTAGTTTAAAAAATTAAATACTTTTGAGTTATTTATCAATTTCTTCTTTAGCTTTTTTCATTTGTGTCTGGCAACGAGCATAAGATTCTGTTTCATGTAATCCAACCTGTGGCCTCTAACAATGTCCTGGATCAGTCTGATATTCTTTTCCGCGCAGTCATTGACACATTCCTATCTCCCTTGATTCTCTTCTCTACCTTTCTAACAGGAACCTTAGCTACCTTGAACAGAATCCAGCTTTGAGAACCTACCAGTTCAGAAAACTCCGTTGATCTCGTAATAACCTTAGCTTTGGTTTTCCCATACAAAACTGCTTAGGGACGTTGCAATAGGTCATTATCTCAATCATATTTTTATTAACTTTCTAACGTCATTGTCAGCTAGGGAAATTTTAGCTAACTTTTCTGTTAAGTACCAAACATGCCGCTGCATAATTAAAAGAAGAACTTGTCCTAGTTTTTGGTTAAAGACTATTATTTCAAATAATGACTTAAAGGCAACCAAATTATTTAAAGTTGACTTGTTCGTCATATAGGCTTTTAAAAACCAAGGTTTATAGAGTATAGAAACAATTAATACTACTACTTTTTTCTCTTCTTCATTTATCACATGGGCTACTTTCTCAGTCATCCTCAGTAGGTATAAAGCATCTGCCAAGATCTTTATAAATAAATTATCATTATTGAAAACGTACTCTTCACTTGAATATAAAAATTATTGATAATGCACTTTAATAACAAATTTACCTAGCTTCATGACCCCTGGTATATCTTGTTATATTCCTTGTATATCTCCTCCTAAATAAAGACAGTTAGTTCACAGAGTTTCTGGTAGTCCTTGCTGTTTAATGTCTTTATGGTCAATGCACTTATTTAAAACTCTAAGGCCTCTTTCACAATGTTGTACAGAGATAATCCAACCTGGAGCTCATTCTAATTAAACCTGATGATCTATTTCATTTTTTCCTCTCTTCCTTGACGCCTGGCCAGGATTCTTGCAATCTTACATGTAGTGCTCTCTTAAGCCCTTTGATTTTTTATCCAGTAAGAGCTTCCATAATATGAGAGTAGTCTAACTTATACATGTTTCGTCTGCAGAGAAACCAGAGAAAAAGGATGTTAAAAATATTTGTGAGAACGGTAATGGTACCAACAAATACTCTTATGTTGGATACAGGGGTGTCACAACATATGGCAAAGATCTGATCAACAATTTCGAAATACTCTGTCTGGTCAACTTCCTTGGAGTTTTTGACTTGAACTGCTTCAAGGAGGATATCATTTGTGTCATCAATATTTTGTGAAGTAACACTAACAAAAATTCTTTCAACAGTAACAAAAATATTCAAGTTATCCTCAACTTCCTTGATCTTTTTGTTGTCGAAGTGCAGAACAAGTCTCTATCCTCTCAAAGTTTCCATTATAACTATTTTTCTCTGGTTTCTTAACAATTAAATAACTTTATCATTACTCTTGAGTCCTTGATTCAATAAAAGGAAGGGGATAAAAGTCTCGGATGAAAGCTGGAGGTCTTCATGTGCTCATACTGCAACAAAAGGCACAAATCCATACTGTACTCGTGACGTTCATAACACTTATATCTATAATGTATGTTTATTACCCTAATAATACAAACCACATTGTGACTATTTATAAAACGAATAATTCTACTCCATTACCAATTCTATCTAAAGGTCACATTTACGCTAGACACTAATAACAATTTAATAGCACAACAACTAATGACTTACCTTGACTATTGTTTATTATTCTTATTTATTTTTTACTACATTCTATTTATGTCAGTTTAAATATTTTTCCACTTTGAGGCTCTTTTTTTCCACTGGATATCTGTCCTTAAGTACTTTTATCTCACTCTGCTAAACTCTTTTTAACTTATTATTCATCTCTAAGGCGTTCACTGCTTGGTGCAACTTCACTAAAATGCATTTTTTTTACAAAAAGTATTTATGTCCGCGTGGACTGCGGAGCAACAACTACCTTCCTGACAACCACATATACCAAAGGTAAATTTATTTACCTAACAATACCAACAAAGAAGAGTACTTACAACAGTAAAAAACACATGCTTATGCACATACACCTCACATTCTGAATTAACACTTTACTTTTCTCTTTTTAAGTTTTATTTTGTTTTTCTTCTATAATTATTTCTTATATCATAGTATTCTTATTATTAATTAGTTACTGTAAATGACACAAAATCAGCCATGCTATACATAAAGTCTGTTTAATTGACTAGAATTTACCTGCTAACTGTTTCTTTTAAAAAACGAATAATTTCACTCGACTTCATATACTCCTGACTACATTACAGTCACGTGACATATGCACAGTTAAACTTATCACTTATACAAAATACAAAACACACTTTTGTACCACTCACATTTACCTGCGAGACTACAAAATTTCCAAATAATTTTAGATTATGAATTGTTAAAGACAAATACAGATTTGTAGTTGCAATACACACTTACAAGTCATTGTTGCTGTATAGATATAGCTCTGTTAAATATTTCTAGTTTATCTAGTTGTAATTGTTTGTTTATTTATGTTATTTTTTTAATGATACACGTTTATTGGACTCCTAGTACTCAGATCTTCTTCAGGTTACACCAATTTAAAAGACTTTCAACTATTTTTATGCAGATAGCTTTTACTATCGAGGCATGCTACACAGTGGTCACACACAAGTACACCACATTAACTAATTACATTACACACTAATTTACAAGAACTTGAAACAGTTCACAACTCTCATTGACTCAATTTATACTGTGACAAACCACTGCACTTAAAGATACTCATGTCAAAAAAATACTTACTATTGTTTGCAAGTTGTACTAAACACCGCTAAGTGTCCTCTGGTCTCAGTGCCAATTTAGAAATCTGAGGCAATCGTTCTGACTGGATACTCTGAGAATAGTCCTTTTGGAGAAACACAATGGAATACCTTAAAAAGATACCCTGGTGTAGACCCAGAGTAAAACTTCTTTTGGGATACTAGTCTCGGATGAAAGCTGAAGGTCTTTATGTGTTCACACTGCACCATAAGGCACGAATCCATACTGTACTCAAGACGTTCATAACACTTATATATATAATGTATGTTTATCATCCTAATAATACAAACCACATGGTGAGTACTTATAAAACGAATAATTCTACTCCATTAACAATTCTATCTATACATCACATTTACGCTGGACTCTAACAACAATTTAGTAGCAGAACAACTTTGAATTTCCTTGACTATTGTTTGTTATTCTTATTTATTTTTTACTATATTTTACTTAAATCAGTTTTAAATATTTTTCTTCTTTGAGGCTCTTTGTTTTCCACTGGACATCTGTCCTTTTGTACTCTTATCTCACTCTGCTAAACTCTTTTTAACTTATTATTCATCCCTAACGCGCTCACTACACGGTGCAGCTTTACTAAAATGCATTGCATTTACAAAAAGTATTTATTTCCGACTATTTTCCGAGCAACGACTATTTTCCTGACAACCACATATACTAGAGGTAAATTTATTTACCTAACAAAACTTACAAAGAATAGTACTTACAACAGTAACAAACACATGCTTATGCACATACACCTCACATCCTGAAACTTTACTCTCCTCTTTTTAAATTTTATTTTGATTTTCTTCTGTAATTATTTCTTATATCATAGTATTCTTATTATTAATTAGTTACTGTAAATGACACAAAATCAGCCATGCTATACACACATTTTGTTCAATTGACTAGAGTTTACCTGAATATTTTTACTTACATTTAACTACATTTAACTATTAGACTACAAAATTTCTATATAAATTTAGATTATGAGTTGTATAATATATATACAGATTATTAGTTGCAAAACGTATATACAAGTTATAGTTGCTATATTGATGTAGCTCTGTTAAACATTTCTAGTTTATCTAGTTGTAACAGTTTGTTTATTTATGTTATTTTTTTGATGATACACGTTTATTGGACTCCTAGTACTCATGTCTACCTTCGGTACACCAATATAAAAGACTTTCAACTCTTTTCATACTGATAGCTCTTACTATCGAGGCATTGTTACTACACTGGTCACACACGAGTACACCACATTGACTATTTACATTCCACACTTAGATATAAGAACTCGAAACAGTTCAAAACTCTCATTGACGCTGACACACCACTGCACTCAATTTAGAAATCTGTGGCAATCGTTCTGACTGGATACTCTGAGAATAGTCCTTTTGGAATAACACAATGGAATACCTTAAAAAGATACCCTGGTGTAGACTCAGAGTGGAACTTCTTTTGGGATACCAGTCCCGGATGAAAGCTGGAGGTCTTCATGTTTTCATACTGTACTCGAGACGTTTATGACACTAATATTTATAATGTATGTTTATAACCCTAATAACACAGACTGCATAATTACTACTTTATTCTACTCCATCACTAATACTCACAAACATCACTAACACTCTAATCATATACGATTACATATAAATACAATACAGCCGATACTCACTTTACATCACTAATACTTACTATACATCACATTCACATTTATGATTGATTCACCTTGTCTATTTTTACTACATCTTCTCAGATTAATTTTTAATATCTTTCCTATTTTGAAACTCTTTGTTTTCTACTGGACATCTGCCTTTCTGTGTTTTTTATCTCACTCTGCCAAACTCTTTTTAACTTATTATGCTTTTCTATGGTGCTTACTGTTCAATAAAGTTTCACTAGAATGCTTAGCATTCAACAAAAAAAGTACTTATGTTAACAATTATATTTCTTACTACACAAATATATCTATTCCTCCTCTTCTAAGTATACTGTGTGGTAGGCACTAAAAATAACAACCTTTCTACAGTTTTGATTTTGGCCTTATGTCTTTTATCATTAACAGATCCTATTATGTAAATATAATAAAATCTTATATAGAAAAAAATCTTGCTCATCTAGACTTGATAAACTAGCGTGAAATTATTACGAGCGTTTTTGACTCGCTTGCCTCATTCTCCTTGATTTAGCATAAAAGCCAGTTCTTGAACCGCATAGTATTCTGTTTTAGCTCTAAAGCAGAGCGGTAAGTTTAAAATTACTTAAGTTTGTTTATATTCACGTGGTATTGGTATGAAAACAGATCAACATTCTTATCAATCTTTACATTTTCTACATACCATTGATAGTTTACTTTTTTATACTGAACCTTTATAACAACAATGAAAGGCAATATGGAATCTATGTCTCTGGTTACATGTTAATGGTAATAAGGTTACATTTTTATTTATTTTTTATGATTATCTATGTGTTTATGACATATACTTCTTTTAATGTTCATAATTGTAGGATAAAACTATAAATTTGTTTCGACTTGACTATCAATTTATGCTGTATTTCTGTGTAACAATATTTTTTATGTGATGTCTAACTGAATGTTTACATTGTTGTTTGAACAATGTTCAATGTATAAATAATAAGCACACATATTTTTATTACTTAGCTTTGTGTGATTCAAAAGTATATTTACAAACTGTGTTTATTTGTCAAAATATTTATTCATATATATATATATATATATATATATATATATATATATATATATATATATATATATATATATATATATATATATATATATATATATATATATATATATATATATATATATATATTATATATATATATATATATATATATATATATATATATATATATATATATATATGTATATATATTATATATATATATATATATATATATATATATATATATATATATATATATATATATATATATATATATATATATATATATATATATATATATATGTGATAAATGATTTATTCTCAGTTTGGTTTGGAAATTCATCATGAATAGACTCACGCCTGAACAACGCTTGCAAATAGTTCAATTTTATTTCGAAAATAATGGTTCTGTGCGGAATACGTATCGCGCACTACGTCCATTTTATCCTCGACAAAATCGTCCATCAGAGCAGTTAATTCGATTAACCATGGAAAGTTTTCGCACCACGTTTACTCTTACTGATAACTCGCATCCCCAGCACGCCGTACGGTGCGTACAGAAGAAGATATTGCTACTGTAGAGCATTGCGGAAGACGCGAATGAGTCCATCCGCCATCGACCACAGGAATAGGATCTGTGTCCGTCCACTGTATGGAAGATTTTTTGGAAGGATCTTGGTATGCGTGCTTACAAAATCCAAATCGACCAAGAATTGAAGCCAAACGATCATCAAGCAAGGCGTAGATTCATTGAATGGGCCCAAAACGAGATTGCCGTTGTTCCCGATTTTCATAAGCGAATTTTCTTTAGCGATGAAGGTTGAATGGTTGAATGGTTACGTCATGGTTTTTTTACGTCAATGGTTACTTCTGGTTAAATGGTTATGTCAACAAACAAAACTGCCGCATTTGGAGTGAAAATAATCCTCAAGTGTATGTCAAAACACCGTTACATCCAGAAAAACTGACTGTTTGGTGCGCTTTATGGGCTGGTGAAATCATTGGTCCGTACTTCTTCAAAAATGATGATGGCCAGAACGTTACAGTCAATGGTATAGGTATAGAGCCATGATTACAAACTTTTTCATTCCTGATTTGAACAACCATGATGTCTAGGAGCTGTGGTTTCAACAAGACGGTGCAACATGTCACACAGCTTGTGCCACAATCGATTTATTGAAAAACACGTTTGGTGACCGCCTAATTTCACGTTTTGGACCTGTGAATTGGCCTCCAAGATTTCTGTGGGGCTATGTAAAGTCATTGGTCTATGCAGATAAGCCACAAACGTTTGACCATTTGGAAGACAACATTTGTCGTGTTATTGCCGATATAAGACCACAAATGTTGGAAAAAGTCATCAATAATTGGACGTCAAGATTGGGCTACATCCGAGCCAGCCGTGGCGGTCATATGCCAGAAATTATATTTAAAATGTAATGCCACAATATTATCTTTCTAATAAAAAAAACTTCTTGTCAATCGAATAATCCATCGTTGTTTTATTGCAATTTAAAGTTCTATACCTCTAAAAAAAACACCCTTTATATATATATATATATATATATATATATATATATATATATATATATATATATATATATATATATATATATATATATATATATATATATATATATATATATATATATATATATATATATATATATATATATATATATATATATACATATATATATTATATATGTTACTTTTTTCACTAAGCTACCTAATACTGTACCCCTAACTGTGTTATGGGTTTTAAATATGAACCAATGTGACTATCAACTCATGTTACATATATATTATGTCTTTGATACATAATATATATGTAACAATATCTATGCAAATGTCACTATTGGCTTTTCCATGTAGATATACAAAAAAACCCAATCAGGACTAGGCATCAAGAGCACAAACTAAAATCAAAGCGCCTCATCCCATCATAAAATACTGGTGTTTTACAAAACCTGGGCACGTGCTCTATTTTAGCGAGGTAGTTACCACAGGGTGTCGACGACTGGTCAGGCGCCTGACCCTCGAAACTCCCTGATGACAACTAATGGTCCTGATGAGAATGTTATCTTGACACTACATGGATAATTGGATATTAAAACACCTTTATTTTAGTCATTTACATTTCAATGCAATTATGCTTATCATTCTAATATTTATACTTGTATTTCTAGAAGCTATATTTGTTGATTTATGCCTATAAGGTTATACTTTATTCAGATTGGGTTATCAAAACATTAATCTAACACCTATTCAACACAAAAAATTTGTGAAATAGCTATTGTAATGTATATAATACATGTAAATGATTTAAGGATGCTTTGGAAAATATATGTATATATAATCATAAGGATATATATATATATATATGTGAGCATACACATATATGAGTACATACATACTCATATGTGTTTGTATTAGTACACATATAATCATGTTTATCAGTGTATGTGTATGTATTTATTTATTTGCTATAATGTACTTGTAAGTATATTTGTATTTTCTTCAATGTATTTGCATTTGTATATGTATCTTTATATATGCTTTAATATAATACTATTAGAGTCATATATAATATTTAATATACAGCTCCTGTCAAGTACAATAAAGATACCACATCTAATATTCTTTCAATATTCACTACATCTTTTTACTATGTATATTTATCACTCTTATGACGCTAACAACACCACACAAATATTGATAACATGAACCATTCCACTCCAAATATTACCACTGCTATTCATCAGTCAGACCAAATACTAACAGTTCAGCTAACCAGAACCATTACAATTTCTGAATTCTACTGTCACCATACATGCTCTAAAATTTTGACTATCATCTACAATTTACTTTAACACTCCTGTCAGGATTATTATAATAATATCTTTACCATCTGATATCTAAAAAACGAATAATTCTACTCCAGCTCTCTTTCATACACCATCTGATAACTTCTTAAAAAACGAATAACTCAGCACCAGCTCTGTGACATACATCTGACAAATACTTAAAAAACGACTAATTCTACTTCAGCCCTCTTTCATACACCACCTGACAACTACTTAAAAAACAAATAACACTAATCCAGCTCTGTTACATATATCATCTAATAACTACTTA
>NC_061164.1:43733813-43753813 GCF_022113875.1 Hydra vulgaris
AAACAATCCTCAACATCTTCCTTGATTGCTTCAATATACAGGGCTGACGACACCGTGCAAGGGGCAGTTTTTTTCTAAAGGAACTTTTTTTTTTTTTTAAATATAAGAAAATTCTAGATAAAGACAACTTTTTTTAAGAAATGACAATCGTGCCCCTTACTAAATGAAGTTTTTTTGTTAAAGTTTTTCAGAGAGACTTGACTGATAAATCGCTAAAACTTATTATTATCTGTTTAAAACAAATTTATCTTATTTACTTCGATTCGAATTCGAATTACTCATTTATTTACATTTTTTACATTAATTACGTTTTGCATTAATTACATTAATTACATTTTGATAAAATCATTATCTCAAAATATTTATGACAAAAACTAGTCTTTAACTTAACACAGGAAAATAATAGTTACGTTTTGTGATCTAAAACACTTTCAACAAAAAACTCAGTAAAAAATTGAAGCACAAATAATTTGGGTCTAAACGCGCAATTAACTAATTGGGTGCGCAATTAAGCGAGAGGCTACTGTAGTTGGTAAATATTCAAGAATTAAAAAAACAATTTAAGGGTATGACAAAAACCGTTGATATAAAAATAACTTGTAGATCAAGCGCCCTTAGTAACCTTAAATGCATTTATTTTAAAATTTTTATTATTTTTTTAACAATAAGTTGAAATTACAAAATGCGAACTAAACAAATATGTGCAATTTCGCGCAGCTAGATTTTTTTTATATTGAAATTTATTAGTGTAAAGAACAAATTAAAGTTGCAAACATTGTGGGACCAACTAAAACTTTTTTTGTAGTTATCTTTAAAAGCAGAAGTAGATTTTTAAAAAGTTTATGTTTTTACTTATGGTTTTATGTATGCAAAAAAATGATATTTTTTAGTATGATTTTATAAATTTTTTCATTTTGGAATGTTACCATTTTAAAATGTAAATAAAAATGTCGCGAAGTGCATAGAATTTTATTTTTTCTATCATTATGCACATTGAAAGCCCTTTTTAACCCTTAGTTCTATAAAATTTCTAAGAGTATGAAAAAAAGTTTTTAAAAACAAAACTTATAATTTAAAATTAGGAGTTTTTGCCACATTTTCACTACTCTAAGGTAGAGTGGGGAGTAGAGGCGATATGCCGGTTCTAGCTCATTTTCATTTTCAACCATATTTTCAACCATATATTTAAATAAATATAGGGTTCATTATCATCCATATTGTGTATAAATATTATAACTAAGAAATAAATTTTTAAATTTATATAAATTTAAAAAAATGATTTTTTTAAATTTAAAGTTTAGTATCAATTTCATTTCTTTGACGTTGCGGAATTTTCTTGCGTGACGTCACAGGTCATGTGATTTTATTATTGGTTTTATGCGCATGCGCTAGGATTTAGAAATACTTTATTATATCTATTATTCCTTCTATTATTTCTATTAAATAATCTGTTTTTTACTTTAATATTTCTACATTTTCATCATTACATATTTTTAAAAATATATCCCTTGTTGATATTAGTTCACTCTCTAATATTAATAATTCTGGTTTAATTAATTCTATTAACTCTTTTTTATTAATATTATATATACTTTTTATTATTATATTTATGTATTCTAATTCTGATTCTAATTCTGATTTTGTTTTTTTACTAAATTTTTTAAATTTTAATATTAAATCTTTACTCATTATTTCTAATGTTTTTTTTTAAGTTTAAATAAGCTGAATTAATTATTTCTTTTTGCATTTCGTTTTCCATTCTTTTTATATAAGCAAGAAAATTATTTAACTCATTTTCAAAAAATTTATATATTGTAAATAATTAAAAATATTTAATTATGTGTACTCTCATCTTCATCATCATTTCTTGCATGCATCACAGGTCACGCAATTTTTTATTTTTCCTGCATGACGTCACAGGTAACGTGACTTTTATTTTGCTCAGTGTACATGTGCGCAGCTTTGAAAAATTCAAACAAGTGGATAATGTGTTTGGTGTTCCTGGTAAAGTAGTTATTAAAATATCTAATAAATTAATATTTTTATTACTCTTAATATAAAAAGCTATATTTTGTTCTTTTTTATAAAGTAGCAAAGATATAATTTGTTCTTCAACATAATTAAGATTTTTCTTATGTTTTTTATTAATACAACAATAAATTTTTAATTTATCTTCATATTTTTTTAGTTTTGTATGATTATCTTCTATTACACATTTTAAATAACTTATTCTTCCATATATATCTAATAAGAAATTTTTATTAAAAATTCTATCTTTAAATGTTATTTTATTATTTTGTTCTTCAAAATAATTAAGTTCTTTATTAAAATATTCGATATTATATTTTGTAAATCCTATTTTTTTTTCATATTTGTTTAGATATTCTGCACTAAGTTTCTTTTCTATTTTTAAATGTTTTTTTCTTCTAAGTAAATCATCTAAATTTTCGTTTTCCTTTCTTTTTATATACGCAAGAAAATTATTTAACTCATTTTCAAAAAATTTATTTATTGTAAATAATTAAAAATATTTAATTATGTGTACTCTTCATCATCATTTCTTGCATGACGTCACAGGTCACGTGATTTTATTTATCTTGCATGACGTCACATGACTTGTCAGTGCGCATGCGCTTATGCATAGCAGAAGCATTGTCCTATTAATGCAGCATAGCTCCCAGATTGTCCAACTTGTGCATCACCAGAGTTGAGTGTCACTACCATTCTTCTACCACTACCAACGCTAGGCATACTTTCAGATGAATTAAAGTTTCTATTAAATGAAATTGTAGTTGTTGGACCAATTATACAACTTGATTGATTCAACAATCCTGATGCTTCATTATTAAATGAGCTTACATTAGATCCATTCCATGAAGAGAGATAAAAATCTTCTAAACCTGATGAAGCGTAGATGCATCGACTATTAACATCATATCCAGAAAATGTAGTATATCCATTATTATTATAGGGTGTCCAAGGTTGAATGACAGAGTTAGTGTTGGTAGGAGCACCATATCCATCATAGATGCGAACTCTAGATTCCCACCAGTCTCCAGATCCTCCAACAACATGCATTCTAATGTATTTCAAATACACTCCGTTTCCATTATCCATAACATTCATTAGCATATATTCACTACCATAAGTTGTATTTACATATCTAAATGTTGATGAGTACAACTAAATGGATGAAATGGATCGAGGTATTAACGGATTAATACTAGTTAATGTTTGTTGTAACAATGAAGTTCTTGTGATAAAAGGCTGTAACCAAAAGGTCACTGAATTGCCTGATTTATTGTATAATTGTATATTCAAACTTGATGTAAAAAGAAGATCAAATGCAAAACATCCTCCTAATGCACTAGTACTAAATACATTACATCCTTGTAAAAAGTTTGCATAATAAGGTCCACCAAGTGGTGCAATTATTAAATCACAAGCTAAAGCTGTATTATTAATACCTACGCCATCTGTCACAATAGAATCATTACCTATGTAAAGTACATTGTCAGCGTATATTTTTTAAAACAAGTTACCTGGTACAGTATTAGGTGCAATAGTAGATCCTGTAAATGCAATCCACAGTTTTTTAGAATTCCTGAACTACCACTATAGCTAAAAATAGTATATGATCCTGGAGTTGCATAGAATGCTTGAGATTTTTGTCCAAAGCATATTAAACTTGTATTGGTAATGATATCTAAACTTTGATTTTGCATATCATCAACGTAGCTCTTTGTAACAGTATCCTGTGCATTAGTAGGATCAGCTACATTGATGAGTTTATTTGTATTTAAATTAATGTTAGCAGTTGCAGGATTATAACCATCAGTTCTTAGATACATACTGCTAGAAATCTGATTATTATCTACATAATGCTTTGTAGCTGCATCCTGTGCATTAGTAGGATCAACTACATTGATAAGTTTATGTGAATTCAAATTTATATTAGCACTCATACTATTAGTTCCATCTAGTTTTAGACATGCACTGCTAGAAGTCTGATTATTATCTAAATAGTTCTTTGTAGCTGCATCTTGTGCATCTGTAGGATCAGCTACATTGATCAATTTATGTGAATTCAAATCAACATCAGTAGTGGCTGTATTGCCAACATTAATGTTGATATTTAATCCATCTGTTGTGTAACCATACATTGAAGTACTACCGGCTATATTCATACTCATTTTTATATACTATATATATTTTTTTTAAATCACTCTGTGATCCTGTGTCTTAAAGAGACTTATTATAATGAATTTTCAATACTTTGAAAGTCAACTCCTTCATCTAGCTTTTTTATAATATATAAACACAAATGCTTTATGTCATTTAAACATATAAACACAAATGCTCACAAAAGGAAGTGTCTCCAAACTGAATTCTTTTACTATTATAATAAACAGGACTGTGTAAATATTGAACAAGTTCAACTGGAGCTAGTAATGCATAAAAGTCAAAACTTAATTTATCATCTCCATCTTTATACCAACAAATCCAATGAAATCCATTCGTACTTGAATCTCCAGTATTTAATATTCCACATTCTTTGTTTTGTGTATTTTTAGGTAATTCATCTCTTACAAATACACCTCTAAAATTTTTAATTTTTTTGCTGCTTTTATAAACTGAAAGTTTGTTAAGGGTACATTTGGCAATATAATTCCTTCAACATTGATATATTTGTCCATTTTTATTAATAGTTTTAGATTTTTTAAATAAAAAATTACTTACCTGCCTGCCTGTTTATTTTCAATCAATCTGAAATGAAAAGTTGGGTTTATCTTTTAATTTATAATGTCCATATGCTAGTGTATGTATACCATCTTCTAAAATAACTCTTTTATCATCATCTGCGCTCAATGCTATTTTGTTTATTTCTTCAGTATAAACATCATGTAAATGAGATCTTATGACATTAATTTTTCTCATTTGATCTTTTCTATTTGTAAGGCAATCTTTATAATCTTCATGAGTTATATAATTTTTAACTACGTTTTTCTTTACTCCCTTACATCTCTTTTTATCTTCTTCATCTATTTTGAAAGAATACAATTTTGATCTGAGCCCTATAAATTCTGCAATTTGTTTTCCCGCAGATTCATCTTTAAACATTCCTAATACTTTCTTATTTACACCTACTTTAAATCCATTTCGAACAGCTGGATGATTTTTATCAAATTCACTTGTATCAAATTTACTTTCAATATCATTTGCAATATCTGCATAAAAGTCTTCCGTTTTTATTTCATAGATTAATGAATCTGTATCTGTATATAACAGTTTAGCTCTATCGTTATATTTTTTTTTTATGTAATTATAATGAAATTCATACATCAATGTTTTGCTCAAATCTAAAATACACATACCCAAGTAAATAGGTTTGTTATAAATTAGTTTTGTTCTTTTCATATGAATAGCTATCAAGTTTTCATCAAATATCGTTCTACTTTCATAGTTAGGTTTTGATGCTAATTTTATAGCTTCTTCTTTTTTAGCGACTAATCTCACATTAACTCTGTTTTCAATGTTTTCCATTGTCTTTCCAAATACTGAATTATTCATGAGTTTAAAAAAGTCTTTATAAAGTCATTTGTTGCTTTTGTTCTTAGATTTGTATTCAAATCAATGTATTTACTTATCCATGGACTCTCTTCAAACTTTACTCCTCTATGAATTTTAGTAATCTTTAATCCTAACCTTTCATAAAGTTTAAGATTTTCATAATGTATCACGTAATTTTTCTTATGATTTAGATTAGGTACTAATTTTTCAACTTTATCTATTTTTAATCTTTCAGGAGCAAGCGGATAATCATTATGCAAATCATGTAAATGTTCAGGATATTCTAAATCTACTTCTAATATGCAAGAAGTAGATTTCCAATTTTTTAATTCTTCTTCACTCATCCACTCAAATCCATGTGTAGGAAGGGGTTTACTCATTGCCCATCCGAATAAATTATTTGCATCTAAATACTGTATGTAAGTAGGTTCTTTACCTTCATCATAATTTTCTATATATTTATTGTTAGCAGTTCCTAACCTGTTAGGAACCATACTAATTCCACCTCTTATTCCTTGCTTTATCACAAGAATCATGTCATAATTACTTAGTAACTCTAATTTTACTTTTGTTATTTTTAATGCAGCATCCCAAGTTAATCCTGGTGCTGTATAGTACCAAGCAGGATCTAATTTGTAATTATTAAAACAGACATCTCTAAAATTTTCAAAGACATCAGCTAGTAGTAATACATTAGATTCGTTATATAAATTATGATAATCTCTAAATGTTTCACAATCAAACTCTTTCCATACAGTTTGAGCATGTAAATAATCTTCATCACTTATTCCTTCATCGTTTA
This sequence comes from Hydra vulgaris, assembly GCF_022113875.1. NCBI lineage: Eukaryota > Metazoa > Cnidaria > Hydrozoa > Anthoathecata > Hydridae > Hydra > Hydra vulgaris. Next base: position 43,740,187 of record NC_061164.1, read on the forward strand.
ATCTTGAATAAAATGATTCTTTTGGCGGTAATTGTTTTTCATTCAATTTATCAATAGAGTCAACCCTTTTCTTAACAATAAATTGAGTTCATTTCCAGAATAGTATCTACAAATATTTTTACATTGATCTTTTGACAAATTTTAAGTTAAACTATCTAAACTAGCAGCCATGAATTTAAAACTATTGAGAAAACGTAGTTGTAGTTTAACTTCAACTTTTTTACCTTCTTTATTAGTAAATTCATTTACTTTAAGTTCTTTAGAAAAGCTGATATACTTTTCTTCATTGTTAGGAATGCAATTTATTTTTCCTCCTTCTGATAATTTCTTTATGAACAAGTGAGAGTCATAACCAGATAAATTGTGAAATAGTACTGGAATGAATTTTGGAATTTTAAATTGCAAATTACAATCGCTATGTGCAGCACCTCTATATTTTCCAGTAATATGACAATGATCTCGTACTCTATCTTCATTAAGATCTTTTTCACAAATGTGACATATTTTTGCATTATCAAAGTTATTTTTGTCTTTAATGGTAAATATCGTTTTTTTTTGGAAATTTTAAATAATCGTTGTAAATCTTTTTTACATTTTCTTCTAGCATATCAACAAATTTTTGTGCTACATCTTCATCTTCATTACTTGCAGTGAATCTAACTAGTTTACTTTGATATATTTTTTCATCAAAGCATTTAATATAGTAGCAAAATGCTAGGTGTATGCTTTTGGTATTGCTTTGTATAAGATTCATTTGGATTAGGTGAGCAAGTGTTGATTGGTTTTATAAAACTTTCAAAGTCTGCATAGACTACAAAGGGCACTCTCATAGACTTGTTATAATTTTTAAACTCAATCATTGTATTTGGTTTAAATAATGATTTGTATAATCAATTGAAATGAGTAATAAATCTATTTTATGTTGTCTATTTTTCTCATTTGATATTCTTAAAGGATAAACCGAACTTTCATAACCAAAGACATTAACACTTATGTCTTGATTATTTTTCTCAAATTGAGTAATCTGTTGTAGTGACACTGGGAGTTTTATTTTTTCCCAATTTAATTTCTCAGTTCTTTTAAATCTTTATCTACTCTTTCAGAATTTTTTTCTTTAGGATTAAAAAATCGAGCAACACACCACTTAAAGCATTCGTTGTCTTCATTCTTCATACTAATAATTGCTTTTTTAGCTGACAACTCTTTAGGAAGAGGAATGTAAGATTTACCTTTAATAGGCGTATATTCAATGATATTTATATTCATTTCTACAACTGATACAAATCTCCAATTTGATTTTGTTCGTTGAAATGTAGCCATGGATTCTAAAATTTTTTCTTAAGCTCTTTCATAAAAGTTATTTAATTCTGTTGATTCTAAAACAACTTCTGATAAAGATTTAAAAGTTTGAAAACCTTTTATTGTTTCTCCTATTATAATATCAGTACTCTCCATTTCACATAAAAGATCAATATTAATTTTTGATCCTTTATTGTTATTGAGTATTTTAATGACATTATTTTTAGCTGAGTTCGTAAAAGACAATTATTTAAATAAATTTCTTTTTCATATTTTTATAGACTATCTATAAAAATAATTTAAAAAATTATAAATCTTCTTTTTCATCTGCTTGAGTAATTTCAAGACATTCTAATTTAATTCCTTCAGATCCAGTTCTTATTAATTCTATTAATACATCTTTTTTAACTTTTCCATTATTGTTTTCTAAATATATATGTCCATGTTTTTCTTTTCTGATATAATCATATTTAGAATTGAATGTTTTAACTTCTCCAGTTTCTACATTAGTTAGTTTTATAGTTGTTGGATTTGTTCTAATTGTTACAAGCCTATCATATTTAGGATCTCTTTCTTTTTTTTCTTTTATAGGATGAATTCTTTGTCTTCCTGCACGCTTTTTCTCTTTTATTGGTTTTTCTTTTTTAGGTTTTTTAAATTTTTCTTTTTTAATTTTTTCTTTTTTAATTTTTTCTTTTTTAATTTTTACTTTTTCAACTTTTTCTTTTTTAGTAATGATGTTTGATTCTTTACCAATTAAATTATTATCCATAGCAATCATAACTAACGCTATAGGATCTTTAGATGTTTGTTGTACATTATTTTAATAAATACTTTTTTGTATATTTTATTTTGTCACTCATTTTTATTATATAAAGAAAATTTATTTAAATTACTTTCAAAATAATTTAAATAATAGTATTTTTTTTCTTGTTTATATTTTTTAAATCTTTTCAATTTCATCAACCTCTTTTTGCATCTCTTTTAATTTATTGCTAAGTTTGTAATATATGTTTTTAATAGAATTTTCTATAAAAAAAATAACATTTTTATTATTGTTTTTTTTTTAAAATAAAATTACTAATTAGCATAGCTAATCTTGATTCCTTAGGAATCTAATATTCAAATCTTAATCTATCTCCATTAGAGGTAAGTTTTGCTATTCTATCTGATATGACGAGAGCAAATATTATAGTACCTGCTGGAACAGGTGTATTAAATTTTGCTTTAAGTCTAATATCTACTGTTGAATCTTTCATTCTTTCTGATTGTTTACTTACATTAAAATACAATATCTCTATAGTCTGAAGGAGTTAAACCACATAGATTAATAAGATTTGTCATATTATAATAATCTTCATCAAAATTTGATGCATGTCTATAAGCTCTAGTAATTTTCATATTTGGAAATGATAAACTATAATTAGTAGCAGGATATCTTTCTTCATTAAGTTCAATCCACATGTTTTTTAAATCACAATGATCAAATATTGAAGAATTTTGTTCTTGATTTCCTTTTCTATTAGTTTGAAAACCAACAAGTATATATCTCGGTTTTTCAGTAGTTCTTACTCCTAGTCTCCAGTCAAATGATGTATTTTGTGGAACATTCATTTTGTCTAAGTACCTCGATCTAAAACCTAGATCAAGTGTTTCTTGTGATTTAATTATTTTAGTAAGTTCTAAATCTGCTACAGCAGATGGAGTTGCACGACTCATCATTAATGATATTCTAGTAATATTTACTTTTCCTGCAGCTACACCAGCAGCTTTAAAAATTGCATTATCATCACTTGCTTTTAACAGAAAAATTTTATGCTTTAATCCATAAAAAACTTTTTCATAGTCATCACAAAATCCTAAAATATGTCTTAATGGAATATTAAGTTCAAATGAACCTTTTGTAGTTGGTTTTTGAATGATATATTGCTGCCTTGCTGAAAATCCTGTATTATTAACTAAATCTGCAGTTTATGTAGTATCTTTAAACCACAATTGAGTCATTGCTTTTGATTGTTTTTGATTTGATCGGTCTTTTATTGAGCCATCATCAAATTGTATTCTAATATTGCTACTTCTATTAATAATAATCTGTGATTTTTCAGTATTAAAATTTGCTTCAAATATAATAGATGTAGGATCAAGTTTTATACTATCATATACAGCTTTTTTTTTTAAAGATTCAGTGTCTGTAAAATTTTTAAAAGACTCTTTATATTTAGCAGGTTGATCTTTAAGAGTTGTCATTACATATCTAGTTACAGTTGTATTTATATTTTTAAGTTCATAAGATCCTGTTGGGATTTTAATTTGTTGATAAATAGGATTATCACTAGCTTCTATAGTATTGTTTAATCCTTCAATAATATTTGGAAAACTATTATAAGTCATTAATTTTTTTAGAGCTATTCCATACTCTTTATTTTCATCTAGTTCAATAGAAACTGCCATATTAGTATTTATAACAGTATCTTTTGATGTTATATGTATTGTTTTTGACATTTTTATATATGTAATAATTTTTTATTCATTTAATTAAAAAATTTATATTATTTCTTTTAGAACTTACTTTTTTCTCTCTCTTATATGAAATTCTATGGTAAAGCTTTCATTATTATTTCTATTTCAGTTAAAGCTATTTCATACTTTTTATTCTCATCTAGTTCAAAATTTTCTTTATTAAATTTAATTGTAAAATTTGAACTATATTTTGTAATGTTTATTTCCATTCTTTTTTATATACAAGAAATTTATTTAAATCATTTTTTTATTATTGAATAATATAAAAAATATTTACTCTTCATCTTCGCTTTCTAAATCATCATCTTTAATATAAAATCTTAATCTTTCTATCTTATACTCTTTTTCATATACAACTGCATCTAATAATTTTACTTGAATAGATTGAATCATTGATCAGATATATACACCTTCAATTGCTAAGCATCCAACAATGTCACATCTTTTTTTAATAAGACTTTCTCCTAAAATATCACCTTCATTTTTTTTCCTAAATACTTGATCCATCTTCTTACTTTTAAAATCTATAGGTATTTTTGCATATAGAATTGGATGTGCTTTAGGATCATCATCTTTGTACTTTAAAATATTCAAGTTTTGTATATTAAGGCTTTTCATACCACCTTTTTTTAACATTGATTCATTTTCAGTAACTTTATCTCTACAAAATTTTTCAATAGCTTCAATAATTGTAATAAATATATCATTTTCACATACAAAAAGGATCGAATATCCTGTAAGTTCTTTTGTTTTTATATCTCTATTTTCATTAACTCCATATGAAAACGATTTTAGGGTTTTTACTCTTAAAGCCTCTGAACAATCTGAATAGTTGTAACCAATAACTACTTTTTGATGTAGAACAGGTTTATTAAATTTTTTTATTTCTTTTACATATAAATTTGCTTCATCAAAATTTTCAATACTCACATAAGATATCTTTTTATATATAAAAGAAAATTATTTAACTCATTTTCAAAAAATTATTTTTTTAAAAATTATTTTTATTTATAATGAATCTGGGCTTTGCTATACCGCTTCACTATATCTTCTTTTCAATCTTCTTCTTTCTAATTCTACTTATATTAATAGTTTTAAATCGTAATATAATATTAATACTTCTATTCCTCTTTTATTATATTCAAAGTATGTTATTTTTTCTTTTATTTGTTCTATTCTTTCTTTTATATCTTCATATTTTCTTATATGAAGTGGTTTTGGTAAATAATCATTAAATTCATTTATTTTTATTTTACATAAGTTTTTTTTATATCTTGGAATAGCTTGGATAGATTCAATATCTTTTAATCTTTCTATAAAAAAATTCTTTGATTCTGTACAATTTTTTAAATATTCTAAATAATCATAATAATATGAATTTTTTATATATATTAAATGATCATACTTATATATTAACTCATTTAATATTTCTTGATTAAATTCTAATTTTGATAATGAATTAAATCTTTCTTTTAGTTCTTCTAACACTTCATCTTCAAGTTTTAATTGTTCCATCCTTTTTTTATCAGTTTCTTGACACGTTATTCTTTTTAATTCTTCATCATTTTTTTCTAATTCTAATACTTTATGATTATATAATAAAGATGATAATATCCAAAATTTATCTTCCATTCCGAATTTTTTCATTTCTTTTTCTAATACTTTATCTCCTACTGTTAATTTATTAATATCTAATTTTAATTCTTCTGATCTTAATTCTAACTTTAATTCTATTAATCTACTCTCTAAGTCTGTTATTTTTTCTTTTATTTTTTCTAAACTATTTTTTACATCTATTCTTTCTTCTCCAAATAATAGATCATATTTATTATCTAGATCATAAATTAAATCTGATTTTTCTTTTATTAATTCCTCAAGTCTTTCTTCTTTTAATCTTAATGCTAACTTTAATTCTACTAATATTTTATAAGAATTAAAAATTTCGTTTCGCATTTCGTTTTCCATTCTTTTATTATGTAAAGAAATTTATTTAACTCATTTCAAAAAAACTATTTTTATTGTAAAATGTACAATTTTTTTTCTTGTAAAATGTACAATTTTTTCTTGTATCATTTGCTAGAGTTATAATTTGATGTCGTCGTCGTTACAGTTGTATTTGTATTAGCATTACCAGAAGTAGCTGATACGCATATATTCACATTTACATTTGAGTTGTTTCTTTTTTTATATATGTAAGATAATTTTAAATTGCTTTTAATTCTGTATTATTAACCCATGAGTTAAAAGTATCAGGATATCCATACAACTTTAAAAATGATTTATTACCTTGTATGCGAATAACTTTTTCAATTCTAAATATCTCTTGACTTGTTTTTTGAAGTTCTTGTTCATAAAAAGTACCTTGTATTTCTTCATTATTATAATCAGTTATTTTATAAGTAGGTGGATCTGTGTACTGAACTTGTGGTGCTGTAAATACCTCTTCACTCCATCTTGGTGTAAATCCTTTTTCAAATGTTGCTTTCTTTTTAGTTATTCTTACTTTATCACCTATTGAAAACTTAGAATGAATAGAATTAGATATCACTTTACTATTTAGATTCATCCAAACTTTATTCTCATTCTTTTTATAATTTGCTTCAGCTGGAGTCATTTTAATTGAGGAATGTTTTGTGTTGTTGTATTGATCTACCATTTCATCTAAAACATTAATGTATTTTCAAGTAGAATTAGCTGAAAAGTATTTGAACATTTTTTCTTTCATTGTTCTATTCCATCGTTCAACTACACAGCTTTTTTCTTCATTTTCAGTTGAATAGAGATGCACACTTAATGCTTTAACATGCTTATTATAAAATTCTAAACCCTTATCAACCCATAATTTATTGCATTTCCTATCTTTAAATATTTTATTAAATGCATTAGCAACTTCAATTCCTGTCTTATTTTTCAACGGAATTATCCATCCATACTTTGAAAATATATCAATGACCATTATCAAGTATTTTATACCATTATTAAATTTAGAATAAGCTTGCATGTCAACTAAATCAGCAGCCCATATTTCATCAATTCCATTTCAAATTACTTTTCTTTTTCTAAAATGTTTTATAACAGGTTTATGAAGTTCATTTGCAAGTTCATCAGACTATTTCAAGTTTTTTCTTTTTTTGTTGAGCGCTTTAGCGCTAACTGATCCTTCGGATCTGAGCGTTGATAAATTTTTTGGCATAATTCTTTAACACTTATTGGCCCTTTATTTCCCATACCAAACCTTACTTTAGCAGATATGATAGGTTTTATAATCTTTCTTTCTAATTTTTCACGAGGTGTAGGATTAGGTATAGCATCCATTTGTTCAAGCATCATTTTATCAGCTAAGTTTCTATGCTCTTTGTCTGGATAATGCTTATAAGCAAGATCATGAATATAAGCTGTTTTATCAACTCTATCTACAGGCATGCTCCATTCTTAAGGCATTTCAGTAGAAGTAAATCTTTCATCTAAATTAGTGCAAGGTCCTGCAAAGTTCATACCTGGTATATGCATTTCACCTGGAAACGTTTTAAAGGTAATTTTTATTACTTGTGAATTTATTAATAGATTCTACTAAATCACCTCCTTTTTTTCCTTTTGTAAATTGACATTTTCTTGTTCCACATAGTGCACAATTTCCACGTAACATATTTCTATTGTTTTTATCTTCAGCATGCTTTAAGTTGATTGTATCTGTTTTATTTTTACATTTAACGCAGTACATTTTTATATATTTATTTTAGTTTATTTAACACAAATCTATTTAAAAAATACTTTTCATAAATAAAAAATGGATATTATAGATTTATCATGGAATGTAAATAAAAGTAAACGTCATAATAATGATTTATTACCTAAAAGTATAAGAGGAATTATTGTTGGAAAATCAGGTTGTGGAAAGACAACATTATTATTAAACTTGTTCTTAAGACCTGGTTGGCTATACTGTAATAATTTACAAGTTTTTGGAAAGTCACTTTTTCAACCTGAATACAAAATATTAAAAAATTCTTTTGAAAATAAATTACCAAAAGAAGTTATTCTTGAACTATTTAAGTTGCAAGATCAAATAAATAAAAACAATGTAAGTTCAGAGTTTATTGTTAAAAACATTTCAAGAGATTTAAAAGATAAAACAGATATAGAGTGTAAATTTTTTGAAACAGCAGATAATGTACCAGAACCTGAAAATCTTAACTGTATTAAAAATAATTTAATGATATTCGATGATTTACAATTAACAAAACAAAACAAGTGTGAAAAGTACTATATAAGAGGAAGGCATAGCAATGTAGATTGTTTCTACTTGGCGCAAAATTATTTTGAGTTGCCTAGGAGAACGATAAGAGAAAATGCAAATTTTATATGCTTATTTAAACAAGATTCTAAAAATGTAAATCATATTTATAATGACCATGTTTCAAATGATATGAAATTAGATGAGTTTAAAAAATTTTGTAATGAAGCTTGGTTAAAAAAGCATGGATTTGTTGTTATAGATTTGTCTTCTGATTTATTAAATGGAAAGTATAGAAGTGGATTAGATTTATTTTATTATCCAACTTCGTTGTGGAATCGATAAATATATATTTTTTAAAAATATATATTTTTATAAGATTTAATTAGCTAATCTGGATCCCAAAGGGCTCCAGATTCATTAAATGAATTAGCGAAGCATAGGTTCTAAGAGAACCTAAAGAAGAAGACCTAATAATGGTATATTCTTAAATGGAGAATTGTCTCCTAATATCAAGCCTCTACCTACTGATGAATATTCATTTCCATTTCTTTAATAATATCCATCGTTTAAATAATTATAACTACCATTCCATGGATTTAAAAATACTCCTTTTCCTACTTTTCTAATTTTAAATCCACTACCATTCTTTTTCACATAAATAATATCATTCTTTTTCATATAATACCTTTTCCAGCAATTTTATTAACTATAGTACTTCCAGCAGCTGCAGCTGTTCCAGTCAATAATCCTGTTGCTACAGCCGGAACAACTTTTGACGCAATTAGACTTCCAATTATTCCTAGTAGAGGTAGAAATCCGCCATTTACGTTAGCATTATGTTTAAGTTGTGCTCTACTCAGTGAAAGTGTTATACCAGTATTTTTCATATATGCTGCTTTCATTCTGTTTATTTGCGATTTTGTTAAAGCTATTTTATGCTCACCATCTAGATCTTGATGTGATAGTTCTATTCTAGCATTAGTACCAGATTTAATTGCTTTTTTAATTTTTTCTTTTTGACTATCTGAAAGATTTATATGAGTATCATAGTATTTTGCCATTTTTTATATATAATATTTTTATTTAAATTATTTTTTCATGAATTTCTTTTTGTAATGCTTTATACTCATCGTCATCTATTTGACCTTGCCTTAATAGCTTATCACAAATAGCAACAGTTTCATTTTTAACTCCAGTATTGCCAGCTTGTAAAGCAGCTAAGCGTAATTTAAGCATATCAAATAGTGCATTTGGATCACTAGGAAGAATGATAACTCCTTTTCCAGACTTTCCAATCATCTCTTCCCAAATAGGTTTTATTACATTAGTGTACTTATAACTTCTACATGATCGTGGTTTAGCTGAATTTAAATCAGAGCGAATTGCATCTGTTTGATTTAAAATTTCTTTATACTTATTACGATCATCGTTAGTATATTTAACAGGATGAGATTTTACTATGATCTCCCAAAGACCAGGTGTTCCAATGTATTTTTTATCTTAAATAGTTATATCATTACCTTCAATAGTTATTGGTTATTTACCAATGTAAAATTTTTTATTTTCTTCATTGTAATGTATACCAAATATGTCATCTGATACTTTTTTACTATTTTTAGCAGTATACAACTTTAGATATTCTGCTGCGATAGCTCCTTATGACATGTTATTTACAATTTTAGGTGGCATAATTGCTTTAGTTTCAGAATCTAGAAAAGCAGGATAGCTTGAAAAAGTATTAGTTAATTGATCAGCTTTATTTTCTAATTTTGATAAGCCTTCTTCTATTCCAGATTGACTATCTATTATTGGTTTGTACAATTTTTCCAAGTTAGTCTGTAAAGTATCATAACCTAACTTTTCATTAATAGAATCTTGATATACACTTTTCTTTAACCCATCAAGTTCTTTTGCTAATTTTAATTTTGCTTCAATATCTGTAGCTTTTACATATGTCATTTTTTATAAGCATTATTTTTTTAAAGCAACATATATTATGTTCAAGTAAATATATAATATATGTTTTTAATTCTTAAGAGTATTATTTATCATTCCTATACTTTGATTCTTGTTAAATCTCATATTTAGCACTTCTATAATATCATTTGTACCTTTTTCTATTCCTTTATTAAATATTGACTCTTTAGTCTGCTCATCTATATCATTTTAGATTTTGTTCTAATTTGTTCAGTCATAGCTTGAAACTTTTCAAGTTCTGAAAGTATCATATTAAATTCTGCATCATCAATATATTGATCTGATATAGCTTTAGAAATAAGACTACTTATTGTATTTAATTTTGCATAAGCTAGTACTTTAATCTTTCCATGCTTTTCGGCTTTTAAGTTTAATTTTTATTAGCTTGTGATTCTATTAAATTTACTGCTCCTATAACTTATGCAGCAATCTCACATCCAATAGCTACTGGAGCTAATACACCAGTTGCCAAACAACCCACTCCAGCAGCTCCTAATGCCATAGTGCTTGCTAGTAATGTATTATCAACTGCTGTAATGATTCTTGAAGCTCTATGATATTTCTTACTTAAAATCTCTCTTCTTTTCCTTTCACATTCTATTTTATTTTGAATTTCGCTAATCTTTTGTAATCTAAAGTTATGATCAGAAATTGGTGGTGCAGATGGATTTTCTGAAAACTTGTTAAGATCTGGATAAAGTTGTTTACATTCATTTTTACATTCCATTCTTTTTCTATAAAGAAAAATTTGTTCAATTCACTTTATGAATCCTTGCTTCGCTAAGTTATTTTAATATTTTTTATTTACCAAAATCAAATACAGTAGAGTCTTTGTTAGATTTATCTAAACTAGGTTTATCTAAACTAGGTTTATCTAAACTAGGTTTATCTTCATCACATATAGTTTCTTTAATTATTTCTCCTATACTTGATAATATAGATTTTACAGATTCTTTATCACTTTGAGACCTAACAGAGCCTAAGTCCCTTTGGGACCTAACTTGTTCTACTTTTTTATCAGGTTCTAAAGTAGATATATAATTTACATTAAAAACACAATTATAAGTTGATATACAGCATAACAAATCTCCTTTTTTAATATTTATTTCTTTTTTATTGTTATTATATAAAGTTATTTTAATATCATCTGTAGACTCTATTACAACAGAATTTAGTAAATTTAGTGTTGGTTTATAATTTTCTGCAAGTGAAATCAATACATGTCCTTTATCTATTTTAACTCCACACATTAAAGAAATGTTATTATATAAATTTGATTTTACTGTAAAATCTTCTTGTGCGAATACTTTAATATGCCTATCATTTATTGCTCTATGTTCTAAATCTGAATTAATATTGATCTGAATAAATAAAGTTATTGTATATTTTTCATGCTTTTCATAATCTAAAAACATTCTTCTCTTATACATTTTTTTATAAATCGTAAAGATTTTTTTAAGTCATAAATATTAAATATTAATATTTAATATTTTAAAGGTCTTACAATATAATTTACAATCTGTTCATTCTCATGTAAATAATAACACTTTTTATTATCATTAATATTTTTATATAAAGTTATTTTTTCACCTTTTTAATTTTTCATTATTTTCTTTTCTGTTAATTTACATAGTTTAAAAGGACAATTCTCTATGTTTTCTTTAATTTCATCTTTAGTATGAGCATATTTACATTTATCTTTTAAAGGACATTCTTTTTTATCAAGTATATATTTGCATAATTTAGTTTTTGCTTTTCTTAATTTTAATAATTCTGACTTTTTAGGATGAAATAATCTACACTCTTTATTCTTGCATTTAGAGTATTCAGAACATAGAGAAATATGCATATATCTGCATGAAGCTTTAATGCATATTAATCTTTCTTTTACAGTATTACAATAAGGAATATCATGATTGTATTTACATTTATATCCAAAAGGATAAAAATTATCTTTAAAAATATTTTTACAAAAAATAGGTAATTTTTATACAAAATGAATTGTAGAAGGTTTTCCATCTTCTGTAAAATTAATTTCAACATTAAATGGTTTTTCAAAACTAAATTTTCTGTTTTTGTTATGTTTTTTAAGAAAAAATTTATCTATAGCAGGAAAATCATCATTGATATTATCATTGTAAGTTGGTATATAATTAATCCATTTCAGTTTATCTTTATGCAATTCCATAATTTGTACTGTTTTTTGAAGAAATTGGAACTACACATTTTTCTTTAATTTCTTCCTCATCAGAATCATCATATATAAAATAAGTATCATCTTCAGAATCTGATTCTTCAAATTCAAAGTTTCTCATTTCTTCAAAAAGTTTGAATTCTTTTTGAAATTCAGATATTTCATTAATCTCATCATAATTCATTTTTTATTTTAATATTTGATAAAATATTTTAAATCAAAAAAAATGAAAATGAGTTAAATAATTTTCTTGTGTATATAAAAGAATGGAAAACGAAATGCAAAAAGAATTATTTGAGAAAATATTAGAAGAAATAAAATTAATAAAAGAAAGATTACTACAATTAGAAAGAACTACAAATTATAACAATGTTCTAGATTTTATTGGAAGAAATATGACATTTGCAGAACCTGGTACTAATTTAGAATCAAATCAAGATGTTGAAATGGCTGAAGATACTGATGATATTGAAATGGCTGAAGAAGATGAATATGAAACTACAGAAACTACTGAAGATGATGATGAAGATGATGATGAATATGAAGTTATAGAAATTAAAGAAACTAAAGAAACTAAAGAAATTACAGAAACTACTGAATATAGTAATGGTAGATATGAAATTACAGAAGTTAAAGAAACTACAGAAACTACAGAAACTACTAAATATGATGAAAATGACGATGATGAAGATGAAAGTGCACATAATTAAATGTTTTTAATTATTTTTTTAAAAAAATAAATTTTTTTGAAAATGAGTTAAATAATTTTCTTTACATAATAAAAAGAATGGAAAAAAAAAAGAATTAATACCAAAAGAAATTCTAGACAAAATGCTAGATGAAATAGAAGATGAGCATAAAATATTAGTTAAAAAAATTGAATATTTTAATGAAAAAAAAGAAGAGAATCTTAAACATCAAAAAAAATGTAAACATCGTCTTTTTATGCTTAATATGGAAATTGACGACGATCTTCTAGCACATTTTTATTCAACAAGGGATGCAATAATAAATAATGAATGTACTAATATTAAAGTTGAAAAACCTAAAGAACTAATAGAAAAATATAAAAAAGAATTAGAATATTTTAATTCTAATATTAAAGATTATCAAGAAAAAATAAATTTACTTGTTAAACAAGTTTATCAGTGTAATCATGTACATAATTCAATTTGTTGTGGTAATAAGTACATCACAAGATTATTGAAATTTTATAGGAAAAGAATTAATTCCTAACGCATGCGTACAAGAATTATTACAAGAGAACTATTATTGAAATTTTATAAACTTATTGCAGAAGAAAAATTAATTCCCAGCGCATGCACATAAGACCAATAATAAAAATCACATGACCTGTGACGTCACGCAAGAAAATTCCGCAACGTCAAAGAAATGAAATT
>NC_061164.1:43758813-43823813 GCF_022113875.1 Hydra vulgaris
GCCAATGTTATTATATCCAGATATATTTAACTATTTAATGTTTAATCCCTCAGAACTCGGAAGTAATGACTTAAGTGACTATAAAGACTCAAAAGCATACAGCTACTATAAATCTTCCTGGCTTCAGCCTCTTATGTATCATAATTTAACAGGTAGTAATTACTGTATATTTAAATCAGAATGTCAGAGATCACAGTCTATCAATGATACATATCATAAACTGTGGCTAGTATTAGAAAAAAGTGCTAGAATTAAAGCCTGTCATTGTACATGCATGGCTGGCATGGGTCAAACTTGTAACCATATTGCTGCAGCAATGTATAGAATAGAAGCTGCTGTAAGAAATGGATTAACTAACCCTGCATGTACAAGCACGTCAAATGAATGGCTGCCATCTAGAAAAGAAGTAGCACCTTCTAAAATCAAAGACCTTGACTTTAGTCGTGAAGATTTTGGCAAAAGAGGTAAAAAAAAGAGAAAGTTAGTAGATACACAAAAAGAAAAATATAATCCTCTATCGAATAATACAGTACAATTATTAAAAATCAATGATGTAGCTTCTGCTCTTGAGAAAATTGTGCCAACAAGCATTTTGTTTACTGCTGTTCCAAAACCAAAAATAGACTTTATTCGTGAAGTTTTGACAACAGTTGATATGCCACCAGTTGATTTGCCAAGCATTGACAGTTTAATTTCTACCTCTTTGTGTTGTGTTGAGCTTTTTACAGGTTTAGAAGTAAACATGCCAGCTGAAAATATAAAACAAATAGAATTAGTAACACGAGGGCAAAATAAAAATGAAAATTGGTATCACTATCGAAAAAGTGTTATAACTGCCTCTAAAGCTCACGAGGTAGCAATGAGTATGGATAAAATTAAAAAAGTTGTTGTTGGCTACCATAACTTTTGGTCACTTAACCAAAAAATATCAGGCCTGACATTTACTAACCCTAATATTCCAGCCTTAAAATATGGGCGTACGATGGAAGTTGAAGCTGTGAATGCGTTTTATGTAAAAATGAAAGGACATCATAAAAATCTTGATTTAAATGAATGTGGACTATACCTTGATTATGAACATCCTTACATTGGAGCAAGTCCAGACCGAATAATGTCATGTGATTGCTGTCCTAATGCATGTATTGAGGTGAAATGTCCTTACAAGATTAATTTTACTGCACCAACAGAATTAAATTTACCATATTTAATAAAAAAGGGTGTTGATATAAAACTCAAAACTAACCATACTTATTACACCCAATGTATGATGCAAATGGCTGTTACAAAGTGTAGTGTTACATACTTTGTTGTATGGACCCCACATGGCATAGTCGTAGATAAAATTAATTTTGATGTATCTTTGTGGAGTTTGTTAAAGGAAAAATTTATTAATTATTATAAAGATTACTATTTAAAATCTATTTTTAGCATCTAATTTAAATCTTTTCAAAAATTCTTTTATATTTAGGTTTTTAGCATATTTTTAAAAACTTAGTTTTTTGCTCTAATGCCACTAATTATGATCTTCCTCTAATTTTATTATGATAGTAGATAATATATTATTATTTTTCTTAATGAAATTGATTTTGTAATGTTAGGATAAAATATATAATACTGTGACATTATATTGTTTGAGGATAAATTTATGTTGTAATGTTGGGGGACACAATTTAAATATAAATCTTTAAAAAATTTTTTCCCCCATTTGTTTAACCTATATGTGCTATTTATACAGCCATAATATATACAAGTTAACTTTTACCATCTTTACATATAGTTTAAGTTCTTATGGTCTTTTTATAATTTATTAAATTTTATTAAGAAGATTTTGCTTTGATTTTGTAGTTTATTTTTATCAAGTTTATTTTTATCAAAGTAACGTGATGTTTCTATTCTTACCTCTCCTGTGCAGTGCCGAATCAAGGAGGGGGGCTATATCCCTGGGCCCCGTAAATTTAGAGGCCCCAAAAAATTTTAGAGGATCTTTTTTCTTTCTAGTCATTGTTAGGCTCTGGCCCATAAAAAAGACCTCCAAAAACAAATATAGCCCCAGACCTCAAGAAGTCTTAAGCCACTGCTCCTGTGGGGACTCGATTTTTTTATACTTTCATAAAATTTATACGGTCAAAAGGTAATCAAGGGTTAGGGTCAGGGTTAGGGTTAAGTAAAATACTGCTATTGTAGGTTCGTATTTTTACTTTTTGAGATTTTACGTTTTGTTTCAAAAATTAACAATTTTTGAAAAGAAATAAAAAATTTTGAAATAAAATAACGAATTTTGTAAGTGAAGGCATCTACCCCTCAACACCCAAAGTAGTAGTAACAGTTGAAGAAGTCAGGACCGGCGATAGGGGCGTAACAGCGGCGGCGTAAGTGATAGTGGAGAGGGCCATGCGCAACCTCACACTATTCATTTAAGTAGCTTTTGCCTCCTCCTTAACTTTAAAGATATTTTTCAGATTATTTTTACCCTGATGTCATACAATGACAATAATATTCGTGAAATGAAACTCAAAATTTAGTCAAAGAACCTTGTTATTAGCCCCCTGAACTTTTTTAAATTAACAGAAACAAAGATTATTTAAGATTAACTTTATTTCTAACCTCTAAAGTAAGCGAACTGACTACTGTACCACGGCTGCTCCTAAAACATTCGGAGAAGGGAGGGGCGAAACTGGAATGCTACCTCATCCCCTGCCCCACTTTTAAAAACGCTCTGCCTCCGCTGAGGTGAAACATCTCTCCCCACCCCAGTCTTGATTTTTAGTTGGCAAATATGGACATGGTTTGACCTAGTCAGAAAATATAAAAAATCAATTTTTTTTTAATCGGCAATATGCTTATGGAACCCCTAAAAAAAAGTCATTACTGTCTAAGCCAAAAGATTAATTTCCTTATTGCGAAAATCAGTGTCGTTGCTATAATTTATGCTGCCTGTAGCTGATTTTAAATTTGAAGATCCTTTAAATTTAAAAAAAGGTACTAGATTTGTTTTGTGTCCACTAAATACAGCGATAGAGATTTATATGTAAATTATTCTACCTCCTATTAACCAATCAACCTCTATAATATTTGAGTTCCTTTGTTTCCTCCTTTTTAAAATATTATTTTAGTTCCTTAATTGCCTTTAAAAATATAGGAAAACTACAAGTTACATACCAAAAAAGTTTTATAAAAATAGAATCTTTTATGATTCTATAAAAATAGTTTTATAGTAAAAATAGTTAAAATCATAAAATACTTTATGCATTAGAAGGGGAGAAAACATTAAAAAATATCACACCATATATCTTACAAATAACTAACTTTAATAATAAATAAGATAGAAATAAGATATTAATGTAAAGAATTAATAAATTTTAATAAAAAAAAGTTCCTGCAAAGTTAAGAACATTTATACATCATTGAGGAGATAAGACCGAATAACAACACCCAAAGGTACATTAATAAATACAATACATGTACAAGTAATAATAAAACAAAAACAAAAAACTTTTTTTTTTAAAAAAAGACTTAACAAAATATTTACTTAATGAGTACTTATTTTTGGTTTAGGGTCTGCTATCAGTTTTGGTTTTAAATTACAAAGTGCACCACATGTTAGTAAAATGTCATCTGCATGTTGCAGCATGCTAATTGACATACTTCCATTTAGAATTCTGTATGTTTTAATTCGGTTAATAGCTCGCTCTACATGTATTCTTAGATTTGCAACATGTTTAGTTTTTTGAACTTTTTAGTGGAACAACTAAAGTACAGAAATTTAAAATTAAATCTTCCTGAATTTAAAAACCTCGATCAGCCATAACTTCATTATCTCTCTCTAGTAGATTATATATACCACTATCTCTTGTAATAAACCTATCACTTGCTCTTCCACCATAACACGAAGAAAGAAATGTAATATATCCAGTTGGACTAACACCTATTAAAAATTTAAATGTATTATGATGCTTATATTCTGACCAGGTGCTTGATTGCTTATCAAGGGACTTTGAACGCTCTATAAACACTTCTGCACAATCAAGAATCACTCTACATTTTTGATAACCAGCTTTCACAAAAACAGGTGGCAGATTGTTACGAATAGATTCACGTGGAAGCCATACAACTAATGCTTGTCCTAAAACTTGACTTAACATTTTAATCCAAGTTGTGAATGTACGAGAACACAATGCTGGGGATATGCCAAAACGATCAGCTAAGTCTTGATTTAGAAGACCTAATCTTAATCGCATTAAAACAAGTAAAAACTCATCTCTTTGTGATAGTTTTTTAAATTTTTTTCATTGAAGCATATTTTTTTTGGTTTTTAGAATTGGTAAACTTTTTTGGACCAGACCAATAAACTAAATTTGATAAATATGGTTTAATTAGTAGAAACAAATTTTCAAATAATTTGATTGTTGATAAACCAGTGTAAAAGTTCATTTTAGCATCAGTTTTAATTTTTTTCCATATAAATACTGAACTTTTAACACTATGAAATAACTTTTGACGCTTTAATTTTTGGCAAGTTAATGTTAACGTGTTCACTTTACTGATGAGTGATTCGATTAAATTGCTCTTGTCAACACATACTTTGCAAACTTTACTTGATTGTAGAGAGCAATACGAATGATCAGATACTGGCGAGAAAAATGATACATTTGCTAATGGTAAACTATTTTCTTCATATAAATCTGTTAAAACATCATTAGAATGAGATGACTGTCCTCAAGCAAGCGTCATAAAAGTCGAACAACTTGTAGTTGCAGTGCAGTCAAGTTTTTGCTTTTTTAATGGTATAGGGTGTTTTAATAATTTTCTTCTAGATTTATTAGCTTGTATTTCATATCCAAGACATAAAGTAGGCGTAGGGTTTGCAGTTGAAGGAATTCCATCAACAAAGTGCATAGAGCATACCCTATCACTACCTGTTGGCTGCCATAATGTTTTATTTATAAATTCTCTTCTTAACGCTTTCACCCATAATTGTCTTTCTTTATTTTTCTGATTTACTGATGGAAATTTGTATAATAAAAATGGCTTTTCACATAATGAGCATTCCTCTCTGCTTATATTTTGATGGTGTTCATTGCATATTTCTTTTTTCCATTTTTTCAACCTATATGTACTATTTGCACAACCAATTACGGCACAATTAACTTTCGGCATCTTTAAATAAAAAGTTTGTTTTCTGATTATACTTAATAATTAAATAAATTTTATTTGAATGCTTTTGATAGATGTTTATACTTCGTTTTCTCAAGTTTTAATGGGAGATTTATAAGGTTGTCTCTACTTTTACCCCTCCAACGGGGTCTCGAACTCCCAAATTATAATGGCGCGTTACAAAGCTCAATCGGTGTATTGTTTGAATGACTTTTCCTAAAGTTGTGAAACCTATGTGCGTTAGAATTTTAAAAAAATAATCATATACTGATGAAGTTTTTACGAAAGCTCAAATAATTTTTTTTTAATAATTAAAATTTATTTTTGTGTCAAACTTCTTAACACTTTGTCAAAACTTTTTTTATATTTTTGTATTCACTCATGTATTATTACCATAGTTAATATATGTGAAATGCCTTATAATCATAGGCGTAGAATTTTAAAAAAATAATCATATACTGATGAAGTTTTTACGAAAGCTCAAATAATTTTTTTTTAATAATTAAAATTTATTTTTGTGTCAAACTTCTTAACACTTTGTCAAAACTTTTTTTATATTTTTTTTTTATATTTTATATTTTTATTTTTTTTATATTTTTTTATATTTTTATATATGGGGTGCAATGGGTGCAGACTTCCTCCTTAAGTTAACCTTGCCTCCCTTGAAAATTCGTTTGCCCCCCTTAAAATTCTATCTAATCTTATAATAAATATTATTTCAATTTTTTATTTTTAAACAGAGGAAGAAATTAGAGAAAGAAATCAATTAAAAAGCGAAAAAAGAAATCATATTTTCTACAAAAAAAAAACAAAAAAATTGTTTTTAAGATAAAAACTTGAAAAAGTAGTTTAATTTTTTCATATAAAAATGCATTTTTTCGATAAATAAAACTTTAGATTGTCTTTTAATCTCAATTTAAGATTTGTTTCACGCTGTATACTAGCGCTTTAAATTAATTTTTACGATATAGAAAGTATCATGTCAAAATATCGTTCAAAAGTTCTTAGTTTCTACCAGAGGCTCACTAATGAGGTTTGCTTGGTTTTCAAGCCTTAAAGACCAAAATGAAACCAAAAATTATCACCAAATTTGAACATCATTTAAACTTCTTTGACCAACCAGATGGATAATGTGCAAGTTATCTCTAATATATATTACTAGTAACTGCAGATAATTCTTACAGAATTGGAAAACCTTGCCACTAACCCTAACTTTACCAAATGCCAAGTGGAAGCAATGACCTTTTTGTCTTCTTTTCAGGTTTTTGACACCTTTTATAATTTGGAATTCATTTGAATCATTTTCACAATCCTAGAAAGGTTTAAGCATTTAACTTCAGCTAACTTAAATTTAGTAAGGCTGAATACATTATTTAAACCCTAAAACAAATTTTGAAATTTTCGCGTACTCAAATTTAAAACACTTTTTGATGCGGCAACTGAATCTGCTAAAATGATGGGTTTATACCTTCAAGATTTGAAGCCGTCTTCAAGGATACTTATTATCAGCCAAAGGATCTAAATAAGATCTATAAGCAGTTACACTTTACTGGTTTAGATACAGTTTTAGCTGGCCTCACCGATAGCTTTGAATCAACTGAAACCACTCGCTAGTTAACAAGGATTGAAAAGTTTGTGATTGGATCAAATAACACTGAAATTAACTACATAAAAAACTTCTAAAAGAATAATTTTCCTAACTATCAAAGACTGCAACTTCACCGGGACCATTTCATTGACGAACCTATCAGAAAAAAAATCAATTGGAAGATTTTTAATTTGTTCTAGATTTCATCCGCGCTAAAGAACAAATTGGATTGAAAAGAATTGCCTCGGATATTGTCGTTTTTATTAAAATAATTCTAGTCTAGCCAGTAGTCAACTTGTACAGCAGAATAATTATTTAGTCTCCGTAGACTAAAAACGTTTCTTTAATTGACCATGAGCCAGGAAAAGCTGTAATGAATACCCATAAAGAATTTGTAATAAATATCCATAAAGAAATTATCCAAAGTCTTTAAATGAATTTTATATTAGTTATGTTTTTTTAAAAAAAACGATACGCGCTGTAGAATGTTTTATTTGGAAACCAAGTAAAAATTCAAACTAAACTTGTTTTTCTTTAATTTCTTGATGCTAGTTAACCAAAATTTTGCCCCCTTTGAAAACTTTAGTACTCTACGCCCATACTTATAATCTATACGATTCATAGATAACATTTATTGTCAAGATGTAATCAAAACAATTTGTTCTTTTGACTTGTTTATATATTTTTTTTTATTAACGTTTGACTAATAATACTTTTGTTTTTTTCATTCTCATTTAATTTTTTTTATCTTTAAAAAAAAAAACACGTCTTCACATGTATGAACTACGAAAAGCGACGTTGATGTTATATGAGGATAATTTTTAATAACAAAGTGAAATTATTAAACCTGTTTTATCATTTGTTTTATCATTGATTATCATAGAATTATATAACTTAAAGTACAATCTGATTTTTAGAAGTCTAGTTAATAGATTATTACTCTTAAACTTGTTAGTTTTAGAAAAAAACGTTACGTCTCATTTATAGTACAGAGTGACAAGATGTTATGAAAGAGCTGATTTCATTGACAAGATGTTATGAAAGAGCTGATTTCTCTCTTTTTTTAAAATAGGTGTATGACATTACAAATAATAGTGTGTAATTTAAACTGCGTTTGTTCATTTGCTTTTTTTACTAAAATTTAGTAAAAAAAAACAAATGGATAAACACAATTTAAATTACTCTATTTTTAAATAGCTTCACAGCTTCATACAATTTTTAGTCAAAAATTTGGACGAAATATGAAGTTATTTAAAAAATGGCAAATTAAACATACTGCAACAAACCTTTTCTCTATGATTTAAATGTGGTTTAAGATAAAATCTTTTTAAAAATTTATCATTTATAAAAAAAGAACTATAACATATTGAAAAATCAAAACCAAACAAACAGATTTAAAAATATAATCTATAGAGGAAGCACTTCATAATTTCTATGGAAACCCTTTTTAAAAAATTCAGTTGTTTTTCAACGGATTTGATTATTTAATCTGTTGAATTAACGAAATTTCGAAGAATCCGTTAATAGTTATTTTTACTCCATCAATTTTGTGATTTTTGGTTACGAATTAATACGTTAATTTAGCGAAACAAATCAATACGTTGTTTTTTCTAACGGATTGTTTTCAGAGTGTGGTCTTCGATGAAAATTTGTCGTGGAAGCTCCATATAAACACTTCAGAGAAAAAAGTTCTCAAGAAATATTTAATAAATGTATAAAGCAAAACCTTTCCTAAATATCATTTCCTCAAAAAGTTTATACTTTTCATTAATACAAAGTCACCTAAGCTACGGTAACATAGCCTGGGCAAGTACAAATTATACTAAGCTTAAAAAACTCTACAGTAAACAAAAAAACATGCCCGTAAAAACGTCTTTCTAGTAAGTAAAAAGGTGTCTTGTGAACCTCTCTTATGCACACTTGGAGCGTTGAATGCATACAAAATTAGCATATATCTTATTTAACAGTTTATGTAGAAAATAAATTATGGACTTTTCTTGCCGATATTTCAACCGATATTTCAACTGTAATATTGCTTCTCTTTCGAAAAATGTTATATAATTCTAACCGGGAATTTTTTAAAATAACTTTAAAAACAGTATAAAAAAGAAGATTTATTCTATGTATAGTTTACAAAATAAATTAAGAGCAATCAATTACTGAGAGCATTTGGATATTGAAAACAACGTATTTATTTGTTTTTAAATGTTATACTACCAGGGCATCCCACAATCCTCTGTAAACATATTAAATGTTTTTACACAAGTCGTTATTTTTTATAAAGCGGCCAAATTTACGAGACGGTAAGGAAAGTTCGGTCAAAGTAAATGTTTTATCAAAGTAGATGTTTTCACTTTAAATTAAATATCGAGCACTAGGTTTTATTTTCATTTTTTTGATAATTACAATATCAATTATCAAAAAAACATTGAAAATTTTGTATTTATGCGTGATAAATAAATGTTTAAAGCTTAAGTGACCGAACTAAAAAATTATTTGTTAAAATATTATTAATTGCGGATAAAGTAGTTTTTGTACTATACGCGTAGGCTAAAAATGTAAGATATAATGTTAAATTCAAGTAATAAGTTAAAATTTTTTTTTTGTATTTACAAACTTTTTATAACACATTGCATCCAAGTTTAAATCACTAGCGAAAATAATATGCTTATTCTCAATACTTATTTTCAATATAATGGTTTAAAGGCTAAAGGTTTAAAGGTTTAATTATGTAAGTTAATTTGCTTACCGCATGGCAGAGGATAAAGCGAGCAGATTAAAAAAGGCTTACCAGTTTTATCTAGAATTTCAATACACAAGTTTCAATATGTTTATTTGCTTTACAATAATACGCATTACGAGCTACGAGCAAGGCGTGTTGTTTTCAAGAAAGAGAAAAAAATATATACAATAATAATAATAATATTTAAAGTATGTTTTTTTTTATCAATAAAACGATTGAAAAATAGATTTCATTTACATTAAAAATATGGCACCAAAATCACTCAGTGAGATATTCTCGTATTTAAAATCCGACATCAATGCATCTGAAGATAATTATGTTAAAAACATTGAAGAAACCTGTTCTAACCCAAAAGATTTAATAGCTAAAAACATGATCTTAGCGAAAAACTTAATTCGAAATCTTCGTGAACGTCTATTTGCTGAAGTTCTTGGCATATTTGATACCGAGAAATTGGAAGAAATGAAAATAACTTTAGACTATAAAAATCCTGTTGATAAAAATATCCGTTAAAGATACAAAATAGTATTATGAATATTTGTTCTCCATATTGTTATGCGAAAAACAGTTACATAAAGTAATAGGGAAAGCAATCATATCAACAAAAAATAATGAAACTCTGCCTAGTTATAAATTTCTTGTTTCTGCATTAAAAGAATTAGAAATTGTTTCGAAAGCAATTCAAATGGAAAGCAAAGAAATAAAAGAGAAACTCAGTTTTTTGACAGAGAAAATGCTGCTTCATATCAAGCTTATTGAAGACCTTAAAATAAAAAACGAAACTTTTGAATTAAACAAAGTATATTTCTATTAACTCAAGTTCCAAATATTAAATTTCGATTATCATGCACAAAGTGAAAAGAATTTTTCACAGGCTGAACCTTCAAAAAACGTCATTGAGCAATCTTGTGGTAAACCATGCTCAAAAGTTGAAACAAAAAATCAAGTTTCAAATATAATTTTCAATTATCGTGAACAAAGTGAAAATAAAATCTCATATGCAAAACCTACAAAAAACGTCATTCAAGAATCTTGTGGTAAACCATTGTCAAACGTTGAAATAAAAATACAACCTTCTATTTCAAAAAACCTCTGCAAATACCTCAGCTCAAAACCAATCAACATCATGTACTTCCGATATAAATAGTTTCAAAAATTCCAAAAAAACAATAAACGATGTCGATGATCTTAATAATTTTATCTTAGTTATTTTTTAATTAGTCTTAATTTAACTTAATTAAAAAATGGTATGAATTAAGACAACCAATAATTGGCTTAAGCCAATTATATGTATAACAACCTATTGCACCTTCTAACATCGTGTGCAATCCTGTTCTCTTTCTCTATGCTATCTTTGTAACTCGACTAATTCTAACTTTCAATCTGACATTTCTTCGTTTTTCCCAAAATCACTTTACTTTTGGTCCGTAGAGGGGTTTATGACGCTCCTTGGGGAGCTGAACTTGTCTTTGCGTGACATGGTTATGTGGCCTGTATATGGCACTAGCTGAAAAAGGATAAACCACAATACAAATAATTTTATCTTAGTGGGTAGAAATAAAAAACCCTCCGGTCAAAAATCAAATTTTTCCTCTGGAAAGTAACATAAAATTCTCCAGCCTGTTTTTGGTACTAAAATTTCAGAAAAAAACAACAGCTGGCCAAAGAATAGTTCGTCAATTTGAACTTTTTGTTGGAGGCGTTAGCAATCAAATATATGAGGAGTATTTAAAACTCTATATAAAAATGGAAATAGATGTCGCAGCTATATCAGTTAATTTAAACAAAGAAAATCAGTACAACAGATCTTACAAAGTTTTAATAAACAGCTCTGACATAAACAAAATATTTAACCCTACTCTATGGGATAACAATATAATAGTTAAGCCGTTTTGAAAATCGCGTATATATTTAAACATTGCCCAAAATCTGGAAACCAATAGAAACCAGGAAGCCTTTTATAAATAAAAATGGATTCAGACAGGCCATCAAAGGAAGACATACTTCCAATAACATTTAAATTATGTACTTTTAACTGCCATGGACTTAAGTCAAACTTTGAATATACTGAATCGTTGATAACTTTTCATGATATATCTTTTATATGCGAACATTGGTTATCAAAACTAGAATATCCCATTATTAAAAATATTTGTAAAAAAACTCACTCCTCATACTTCAACCAGGCAAATAAACACGAGCATGGGCAACCATTTAGTGGTAATGCGTTTCTGGTTCAAAAAAATTTAATACAAAATGTTAATATTCTATACAAAGATTAACATATTCTTATAATAAACCTTATTAAAAATAATACTAAAATTATTATTGTTGGTATTTATCTCACTTCATCGCGAATTAATGGAACATCTTTGGATAAATACTTTTATCCAAAGATGTTCCATTATTTTTTAAATATTAATAATTATGAAAGTGTTGGCGAAGTAATTGTACTTGGTGATTTTCAATCGTTTCCTGACGGAATATATGCTTTGTTAGAAAGATTGAACTTCACAAAAAATAATTACTAAAAATAATTATAAAAAATAATTACAAAAAATAATTACTATACGGCTTTATCAGAATTTATAAAAACAAATGATTTTAAACTAGTAGACGTAATTAATGGTTCTGGCCCTAAAATAATGTATCAATATCATACACTGCCAAACGCATCTTACATTAATCACATAGCTCCCACAAGGAATACTTCTTTTCAGTATGAGAATTGTATTGTAATCTCAAAATAGGATTGATCTTTTGCCAATATCAATTGTAGTTGGACTCTTTTCCAATTGGAGTTGAAAGTTAACAAAATTATAGACAATAATAGCATTCCTAATTATGCCTGAAGTAATCATAGTTATGTACAACTATATAATGAGCAGGGATGCACCGAACCCGGTTTTTGGCCGAACACCGAATCCGAACGCTCGGCCATGAAAGTTCGGCCGAACACCGAACCGAATACCGAACTTTTGCTTTTTTTTAAATATTAACATTAGTTTACGTCAAAAATTTTTTGAGCTCGAAGTGAAAACTATATTTTTAAAAATTTAATGTGTTTTTTAAAACGTTAGATTTATTTTGAAAATATGTGAAGAAACTTTAAATAACTATCAAAAGTAAATTTATTGTTAGATGATTTTTGTAGTCACTACACTACAATGTAGTGTAAAGAAGTAAAAATGTTAAGAAGTTTTTATTTGAAAAATGAAAAATTAAATTTATGAGTATGACTTATTAGTAATGAGTATAACTTATTATTAATGAGTATAAATAGTTAGCAATTATAATATAATAAAATTATATTGTAATTAATAAATTAAACTTCTTAAAATAATATTTTACGTTAAGGATTTATTTTAATAATTGTTAATTGTTAATATTAAGGCTTAAAGTTAAGCTATTTAGCTAACTTTTATATTTGTAGACTATACTAAAAGGTTATCTTATATGTTATAACATTTAAGCTAAATTTGTAATCTATTCTACAAATATAAAAGTTACCTAATAAAAATAAAGGTATAAAGGTATAAGGTATTAAAACCTAGTATCTGGCATGTTTTAAGATTATATTTTTTTCTTAAACTTTATTTATTTTTAAGTATATACTTTTAATTATTTAGAAGCATAAAAAAATGTCTTCAAAAATAAAATTTAAAAGTACTGTTTGGAAATATTTTGAAGTTTCAAAGAAAGATAATCATTTTTGTATTTGCCTACTATGCAAAGCATTACTTTCTAGAGGTGGGAATTGTCCTAAAACATTCACCACTAGTGCAATTAGACGTCATTTAAAAAACAAGCACTTTGCAGAATATAAAATAGCTGAAAAAGAGTCTGACAAAAAAAAAATTGAAACATCTACAGCCTCTGCATCAAGTGATTCTAATTAAAAAAAACAATTAACATTACCGGAGAGTACTAATAAAAAAAAGCTGTGGGATGTAAATGATCAAAGAGCTATCAAAATTCACAATCACATTGGAGAAATGATGGCGTTGGACATTCAACCATATTCGATTGTAGAAGATCTTGGTTTTAGAAAATTAATTGGAGAGCTGTGTCCTAATTATCAAATACCTAGTAGGAGATATTTTAGTGAAAACATTATTCCACAAATATATAATAAACTATTTAGTTCTATCAAGAGTAATATATCTGCTGCCATTCATATCTCTCTTACAACTGACATTTGGACAGCAAATAGTTCAAATGTTGCCTTCATAAACATGACAGCACGCTGGTTCAGTAATGAGTTTTCTCAGCACAGAGCAGTACTCAGAGTTACGCATTTTCCAGAAAGTCACACAGGAAAAAACATAAGTGAGTATTTACATAAAGGTTTAATAAGTTTTGAAATTCCACACTCAAAAATTCATATTGTTTTACGAGATAATGCGGCCATTATGGTAGCTGGTGTAAGAGACAGTGGTTTTAGATCAATGCCATGTTTTATACATGAAATACAGTTATGTATACATGACTCAATTCTGTCGCAAAAATCTGTTAAGGATATTTTAGCTAGTTACAGACGTCTGGCAACTCATTTTCACCATTCCCGAACAGCAGCAGCAAAATTATAAGCATTTCAGGAACAACTTGGTACAAATAAGCACAGGTTAATCAAAGATATTACAACTACATCTACAAGATGGAACAGTTCTTATAATATGATTGAAAGGATGCTTTTTTTTTTTTTTTTTATTTGCATTCACTCCCAACAAGGCTGCAAGCAACCACTATTAAGTTGGGAGTGACTAGAAAAAAAGAACAGAGTTATAGAGCAAGGAGACGGTTGACAGAAGACTTGAAAAGTTGAAGGTTGTATGAGTCAGGAAAACATGAAGATGGGAGAGAGTTCAAAAGGATTGAAGTGCAGGGAAAAAAACTATATGAATAAAAGTTTTTAGAGCATGCAGGAACAGATACAGTAAACGAATGAGACTTAGCTGAATGACGAGTGAAACGAGAATGAATTTTAGTTGATGGAACTAAAGATGATAATTCCTTTAAGCAGTGACCATGATAGTATTTGTAGAAAAGAGAAAGAGATGCAACTTTACGACGATGGGAAAGAGATTCAAGCTTAGCAGATAGTCCAGGTTCAACAACATTTACAATGCGATTTTGGACCTTGTCAAGAAGAGAAAGTGAATTGTTAGAAGAACCAGCCCAAATATGACAACAGTATTCCATACAGGGACGAATAAGAGATTTGTAGAGGTAGAGAATGGAATCAGAAGTAAGGAAATGGCGAGCACGATAAAGAGAAGCAACCTTAGCAGAAGCTAATTTAGCAATCGATTGTATATATGGTTTCCATGAAAGGTCAGTAGTAAGCGATAATCCAAAAAGACGTAAAGAGGAGGACTCAGTAAGAGGATTGCCATTCATTAATATAGGAATGTTAACTATATTACAGTAGTTGTTTGCAGTAAACAACTGGGTTTTGTTAGAGTTGAAATTCACAAGCCACTGTGAACCCCAATCTATTACTGAAGTGAGATCGAATTCAAGATCAGCTGCTTGTTCTGGACAATCGAAAAGAGAAGACTTTTTGTCAAGACATGAGTATAAAGTTGAGTCATCAGCAAAAAGAGCTACTTTTGATGAAAGGTTGTCAGGAAGATCGTTTATGTAGATAAGAAATAAAACAGGTCCCAGGATGGAACCTTGGGGAACCCCAGAAGTTACTGGAAATAAAGAAGAGTGTTGGCTTTAAGGATGACTTTAATAAACCGGTTAGAAAGAAATGATTTGATAATCTCAAAAACTTTCCCAGAAACATTATATGAAGCAAGCTTATGGAGAAGACCAGCATGCCAAACTTTGTTGAAAGCTTTAGATATGTCGAGAGCGCCTCCATCTAATGCACGATAAAATCTTTCAGTTACAGCAGTTAGCAAGTCGGCCGTAGAGCGAGAGGATCGAAAACCATATTGATTGTCTGACAGTAGTTTATTTGACTCAAGATGAGATGTGAGGAATTTGTTGATCAAAGACTCAAAAACCTTGCTAATAACAGAAAGAAGACTGATTGGACGATAATTGGAGGGGTCAGAATTTTCTCCAGAGTTTTTGAGTATTGGAACCACAGATACCATTTTCCAACAAGTAGGAAAACAAGACTCAGTCAAACACTTGTTAAATAGTTTAGACAGAATTCAAAAAAGTTCTGGAGAACAATTCAACAAGACTGTGACAAGAATGTTGTCTGAACCACAAGCTGTAGACGAGTTTAATTGAGATATGACTTTAGTAACAGAAGCCGGAGTGATTTGAATTTCTAACAATGGGTCAACCTGTTTGACTAGAATGGAAGGAAGAGAATGTTCATAAGATTCAAGAGTAAAATTAGAAGAAAAGTTCTTTGCAAATAGTTCTGCCTTATCCTTGGGAGAGGTAATAATATCAGTCCCATGAATGAGAGATGGAATGTTAGATCTACCCTTGTTAATAATAATGTTGAAGATTTTCCAAAAGTCTTTAGAGCCTAACTTCTGCGATAAGATGCGAGATTTAGTGAACTGAGAATAATGGAGTTTAGCATCAGAAAGCTCGATTTCTTGCAATAATAAATAGCCGTTTGTTCTCAAGAGAGTTGTTCTTTTGAAAAAGATGAAAAAAATGATTACGATTAGATATAGTAGCCGCTCAAGAAGGAGAAAACCATGGAGTAAAATGAGGCTTGACTTGAAACCGACGCGAAGGAATAAGAGCTTCCATTCTAGCCTAAATCCAGGAACTTACGTAGGAGGCGCATTTGTTAGCTTAGAGAGAAAAAACATCAGCCCAAGGACCATCACGAAGAAAATCACGAAAGGAATCCCAGTCAGCTTTAGGTTAGTAGTAGGTGGTGCGATGATAATGTTAGCCCAAAAAAGGAGTACGAGAAGAAAGATTTATAGAGATCATTGCATGGTCAGAACCACCTAAGGGAGAAAAGGGAGAAACTGAACATAAGCTAGGGTCAGAAAGAAGACATAAGTCAAGGAGTGAAGGTAAATGATTAGGGCTGTCAGGAAAACGAGTCACAAAGTTAAATATTTGAGTAAGAGATTGAGAAACGCAGAAGTTAAAGGCTTTAGTGCCAGCAGGATTAGTGGTGTTAGAGCCAAGCCATTCAGTGTGATGGGAATTAAAATCACCAACAACAACAATATTGTGAGAGTGCAGTCATGGGAAGAAGGAGAACGATAAAGAACAAAGAGAAAGGTGATAGAGTGAAGAGGTGCTACGCGAAAGCACATAAAAGAATGGTCAAAGGATTCGAACCTGATTTCACGACAAATAAAGGAATTAATGCGTGTGTATACCCCTAAACCTAGCATGTGACTATTTGAGTCTTTACGAATCAAAGGATAGTACCCATCAACACTGACATCTGAAGAAGGAATTGCAGAATTTAAATTTGTTTCACTGAGTGCAAGCAAGTCTGGTATATTTTTCAGGAGATAAGACTCAACTGATGGAAAGTTGCTTCGTAGACCGCGAATATTTGTAAAAGATATATTAAAATATTTAGGTGGTGGGGATGGTTTTTTAGGTTTTAAATTTTTGGTTACTTTGGTCATGATTTGGGTTTAATGGGAACTTGACTCATTCATAGATAGAGCACAGCCTCCTAATCAATGAGCTATGCAGTTGTCTCAGTCCTGTTAATTAACCCTAAGCCGTGACATAGGGATCCTTATGTGGCCTTAACAATGCACACGAAAAGCATTAACAGGGACACCATCCATGCGCAATATGGCACTGTTAATACTCTGATATTTTGCAGCTGTTAATGGAATCAGCCTCTCTGAGAGCTACCACAGAGTTCGGGAAACCTTACTACCAGCCGGCCTCAAAACCATTAAACTGAGTTTTAGAGCTGTACCCTCATATGGAGATAACAGGAAGAGTTGCATAGCCATTATCAAGGAGGCATAAGCAAAATTTTATGAGTAGAGTCAAGGAGATTCAGCATTCATCATCCTAGGCAGGAAACAATGTAACACAGGTTACATCTAATAAATGAAGAAGGGGTTCGAGGCTGGTTAGCAGAATTTTTCTGCTTACCCCTAAACTCATTGCCTAGGAGGCCTTCTACAAGACAGTAGCTGGATGTAGTTAACATCTGCCCAAGATGAGTATTTTTATCGAGACACTATCTCTAGCCTTTACTCAACCAAGTGCCCCAAGGCAGGGAATGTTTAGCTGGATGCAGTTAACATCTGCCCAAGATAAGTGTTTTTATCGAGACACCATCTCTAGCCTTTACTCAACCATGAGCCCCAAGGCAGGGGAATTTTAAGTCGGAGTTTATTTCTCCTAGCCTTTGCCTATGAAGAGCACACTCTGCAAGGCAGCAGGGCTTGTGGCAGGCGGAACTGAGTAACGTGATACCAGTAGCAAGATTGATCTTGATTATCCTGACCTGACCTGGAGTAGTTAAAAGGAGTTACTTCCCGCAACAGTACTTTGAGAAAACCAGGCATGATATTTTGGTAGTGCATTAGGAAAAACACTGCATCTAACAAAATACAGCAGTCTAAGGTGAGTGTAGGTTTTGTAATTGGATTAAGTAGTTAGTTACTGATATCACGCTGCATTAGAGTATAAAAAGAACACAAACAAACATAAATCAACTTACGGGTGAGTCAACACCGCGCCAGAGGTTCAGACAAAACACAAACATACATAAAAAACATAAAGTAACTTAGGGGTGAGCGAACACCGCGCCAGAGGTTCAGACAAAACACAAACATACATAAAAAAACATAAAAAACATAAACATAAAATAAAGTAACTTACGGGTGAGCGAACACCGCGCCAGATAGTACTGATGACAGGAAGAACACTCCTTCTAGCCTTTGCTTAGAAAGCAAATCCTGCAAGGCAGCAGAACATGGAACAGGTTGCACTGGGTTACATGTTACCAGTAGCAAGATAATTATGAAGACCATACTCCTGACCTGACACTAATTGATCAAAAAGTTCCTTTGGCAACTTATACAGCTGACCATCCTACCCAATCAACACTAAATTCATTTCAATGGGACTTATTAGATAAAGTGTTGCATTTTTTAGAACCATTTAAAACTTTAACTATTAATTTCAGTTAATGTGAATCATATTTGTCAGATGTTATTCCTTCAATTATGGCTCTGAAAGAATTTTTCAATTAAGCATTGGTATGTGAGGCTTTTTTAACAATAAATACTTTAGTTGAACATTTAAGTAGGTCAGTAGACAAAAGATTGGGTCCATATTTACATGATAAATATTTATGCCTTTCCACTTTTTGTGACCCTAGATATAAAGTAACATATCAAAAGGAAGACATGAATAAAATTGGATAAATGAACAGATGCAAGAAATGCAACAAAGTATTTTAGAACTTGAATCCTCTGATTCTGATTTTGACGAACCTTCAGTACATAACACAAATGAAGTAATTGCAAAACCAGCTTATCCAAAATTTCAATGAATGTTTTCAAAAAGTTTCTAAGCTGATAACTATAGATGAATGTGATTCCAATTTTGTAAATACTGAAAAGATCAAATTTTAATATGCAAATGGTAAACAAGGAGATTGAAGAGTATTTAAAGCTACCTCTTGTTAAGGAAAAAAAAAGTCCTCTCTTCTGGTGGAAAAATTGTGGAAACTTTTTTAAAAATTTAAAGAAAATTACCCAAAAGTTTCTTTCAGCATCACCATCTGCTGTTGAAAGTAAAAGACTTTTTGGTACATGTGGCATTTACGAACCCAATAAAAACAGACTATCACCAGAAAGTGGCAAAAAATTAATGTTTATTTATTATAACTTGAGGACAACAAATGATAATTGATTTTCGCTCATGTTTTTAATGTTTTATTTTTTCAATAATCTATTATTTTGTTAGGTGAAAGTTTAAAATTGTTGATTTGTCTAGTATTAATACTATTGCATGTTTAGTTATATAATAATAACATAATAGTATATGTTATATAGTTATATAGTAATAACTACGTAATAAATTAGAGCATTTTTATGTTTTTGATCACCACAATAACATTTTTCCCTAACTTTATTCCTTTCAAATAATTTTCTCAGTTCAACTAGTTGAGTAGCCAAATTACGAGCAACTTTCTTTGTGAAGATTTTTTTCAACACATCAGCAATAGGCGCCACTGAAAACGGACGTTTCTATCTGTTATTTTAAGATTTATTTTATATTACATTTTTGCGATTTTTCCAAAATAAATTTGCTTCTTGCATGAATTTTATAACTTAAGTTAAGCTTAATTATTATTATTGTATATAAAAGAAAAAAATTAACTAAAATATTGCTCAATTGAATAGTTTTTTCATTTTACACTTATACTAGAACTATTTTTTCTAAATGATGACTAGTTTTACGTAATACATTCGGTTTTAAGTAATACATGCGATCAAATTAAATTTATTCTAAATTCAAAAAACTTGATGTAATTCTAACGTACTCATGTGTTCTATTGAAAAACATATTCTTACCTACTATGCGTTGTAGATAAAAATCGGGTTTTCAATAAAAAGCCATATCTATTGGTACTGTAGCTCTTTAGGCTGAGTTATAATGATTTGATGATATTAATTTCCAAATTAGCATTTTTAGCAAATGTATGGCCGAACATTTGTCAAGGTTCGGCTGAACCGAACGTTCGGCAAAACAGCCGAAGGTTCGGTTTTGCCGAACGTTCGGTGCATCCCTAATAATGATTGTTTAAATAAAAATTTTAAAAGTTTTTCCTTTACGAATAAAAGTTATGACAAAGAACTTATTGAAATCTATTCTTTTTTTACAAAAAGTGCATCTGAGGCACTTAGTTAACACTTATTCTTGAAAAAACAATCTTTATATTCAAAGTTATGCAGGAGCGTAAAAGTTCTTACATTTTATTTTAGGAAATGGCGTGAAATGGGTTTCGAAAACGATTTAAGCTTGCTTACTTTTAATCGATATCGATTG
Source organism: Hydra vulgaris (assembly GCF_022113875.1). Classification (NCBI taxonomy): domain Eukaryota; kingdom Metazoa; phylum Cnidaria; class Hydrozoa; order Anthoathecata; family Hydridae; genus Hydra; species Hydra vulgaris. Next base: position 43,779,279 of record NC_061164.1, read on the forward strand.
GCACGTAAAAATTTCCGCAACGCTGCCAAAAAAGCTCAAAATTGTAACCTTTTTAAGTAATATACAAAAATCAAGAAATCAAAAAATACTAACCCAAGAAACTTCTGGAATACCTTTATATACATTAAGTCTGATACAAACTCAAAACTTTTTTCTATTAATAATAAAAAGGACAAGGAATCAATCACTAAAGAATTTGCAGATAGTTTCGAAAAACGTTTAAATACCAAAGCAATGACGCATACCGTTTTGAATTTTCAAGTTCCACCTTGTACCAAATTTGATATGGTAATAATATCAGATGAAAATATTAAAAAGGCTATCTCTCGCCTAAATTTAAACAAGACAAAAAATGCGTATGGAATCTCTACAGAACATTTAAAACATGTTGCAAAGCCCTAACGAAGTGGCTAAGGAAATGCTTTAACTTTATAATTAACCACGGTCAGGCCCAAAAATTAATGTCTAAATCACTTAGTATACCTTTTGCTAAATCTTATAAAAAAACATGAACTGATCCAAATAACTACCGTGCTATTAGCATTATTCCAATCTTTACAAAACTAGTAGAATATATTATTTTAATAATCTGTCCAAAGATAAAAGAAACTCATCCTCTCCAATTCGGTTTTACTAAAAACAATTCAACCTTATATGTCGAGTTTCTTATAAGTGAAACGATAAAACATTACAACAATAATAACTCACTTGTCTATCTCTGTTCCCTATATGCTGAAAAAGCATTTGACAGCTGTAGCTTGGACATTTTGTTTAAGAAACAATACGACAATAAAAAATTACCGCTTTATATTATTAATACTATTTCGTCATTGGCAATTCTCTTACGACCAGGCAGTTGTATACTACCTTTGCATATTTTTTTTTACTTTGATGCATTTTTGCTTGTGCTAAAATCCCTATTTGTACTTTTGGTGTGCATTGCCAAAGCCACATTGGAGCCCTTTGTTACGGCCTTGGGTTTATTAATAGTAATAAGGCAATTGCTTGGGCTATTAAACAGTATACTGAGTACTATCTATGTTTCATGTCCAGTTCTTTAACAAATTTAAAGTGGAATAAAGTAAAAAACTATAAAACACAAAAAACCACAGTCATCACCAAGTTCGCTAAACCTATCATTTACTAATATTCGCGGTCTTCGAAGTAACTTTTTTTCTGTTGAGTTTTATCTCTTGCAAAGTTCACCAGACCTACTTGCTCTTTGTGAGACTAATTTGAGTTAGCTGTCTTATTTTGTGATCTTAGTGTTGATGGTTATCTTCCTTTAATTCGTAAAGACTTCAATAATCACATGCTTGGCCTGGGCATTTACATGGGCATTTTTAGAATTCACCCATTTGTCGGGAGACTAGGTTTGAATTCACAGACTACTCTTTTATATACTTTCGTTTAGCACCACTTCGCTCTATCACCTTTTTCTTTGTTCTATATCGCTCTCCTTCATCTCAAGATTGCGCTCTTCTTGATGTTATTTCTAATCATATTGACCAAGCCCACTCTCTTTGTCCATCAGCCAATATTGTTGTTGACGGTGACTTTAATGTTCGTCATATTGAATGGCTTGACTCTAGTGTCAGTGACTCTGCAAGCAATAAAGTTCACAATATTTGTCTTTCTCAATCCCTAATTCAAATAGTTAACTTTCCAACTCGCTTTTCAGACAACCGGAATCATTTACCTTCTCTACTCGAATTATGTCTTGTTTTTGATCCTAGCCAGTGTTCAGTTTCTCCAAATTTACCCTTAGGTGCCTCTGATCACAGTTTGATCTCTCTAAAACTGTTATCTCATTCTTCTTTATTATCAGAATCCTCCTATCATCGTACATCTTACAAGTACCTTAAAGCTGACTGGGACTCTTTCCGTGATTTTGTGTGATGCCTTGGGTAGAAATCTTTCGTCTTCCTTTTGAAAAATGTGCTTCTTACATAACTTCTTAGATTCAGACTGGCATGTAATCTTTTTTTCTGTCTTTTCTATTCCAAGTCAAGCCTCGCTCTTCCATATGGTTTTCCTCACATTGTGCTGCTGCAATTGCCAGTCGAAACCATTACTTCCATATCTTTCAGCAAAACAGTTCTCCGGAAAATAGACGTCAGTTTATTACTGCTAGGAACCATTGTAAAAAGATTTTGTCTAACGCCAATGCCCGCTATTCTCAGATCATGAAATCTCATTTGTATTTCATCACAAAAATTAGGCTCTCGTGACTTCTGGAGCATCTTTAATAGTATCAATAATAAGGGTAAGTCTGCAATTCCACCTCTTTTGTATGGTTCAAGCTTTGTCACTTCACCTAAAGACAAAGCTGAATTGTTTGCAAAGAACTTTTTATCAATATCATCCCTTGATTCCACTAATTGCGTTCTACCTGATATAGCTGTCAAACAGGTTGATCCATTGCTCGACATTCAAATCACTCCAGCTTCTGTATCTACAGTGCTTTCCTGGTTAGACTTTTTTACAGCTTGCGGCCCGATCAAAATGCCTGTTATAGTCTTGCAGAAGTGTTCTCCGGAGATTTTGTCTATCCTTTCAAAACTATTCTACAAGTGCTTATCAGAGTCTTGTTTTCTAGCCTGCTAGAAAGCAGCATCTGTTATCCCTATTTTTGAAAATTCTGGAGAGCGATCTGATTCGTCTAACTACCGTCCAATTAGTCTTCTTCCTAACATAAGCAAGGTTTTTGAATCTTTAATTAACAAACGCTTAATCTCTCAACCTGAATTTAATGACTTACTTCCTGATCATCAAAAATTAAATATACCTTCGGAGATTATTAGTTCGTTCAGTCACTGGTAATTTTTTATCATACTGTAGGAGTACAAAAAAGAATATATGTAGAATCTACTTCACTGATTTTTATTTAAGGCAGTCAATGTATATATCTGTGACTAGGGCCAAATCAGTCAATTTATAGTCGCATTGATTATTATTATTGTGTAAAACCTAAAGCCCTGTTACATAATTACTTATGTAATATTGCCATTTTTTCTCAACATGTACGGGCATACACATTTATTTACAGGCGTATACAATTTCCATATTTGGTAAGTGAATTGAAACAATAAAAAACTCTTTTAAACTTTTGAAAGAAACTTATTTACTCTTTCAGTTTGAATCGTTTGGTTAAAGACTGGTGTCGATCAAAATTTGATTGCTTCTTATTTTGGTTTTTCATGTCCGTTGAAAGTTTAAAAAAATTGCCATAAGATAAAAGTCTTGCTTAACAGCCAATCCCATAAATTTTTTTTGAGAACTTTTTTTGTAGTGGCTAATGAATGGTGTAGAGGTCATATTTATATGAAAAAAATTTTGACTGTTGTTTTTTCTTGATAAAATTATTAACGCCATTTGTTCAAAGTTACGCTTTTTATAATTTTTGACTAAATTTAGAGATATTTATAAAATGTATAAACACATTTTTAAGTGGTTATTTTAGATATTCCAAGAAGACCTAATGGTTGCATCACAGTGCATCGCAGAAGAACATTTAACTTGGAGGTAACGCTTGCTTCTAGTCAAAAAAAAGCCTAGAGTAGACGTACAGTCAATGAAAGATCCATATACAATATTGCCATGATTGGAGGCTAGGAAAAAAAAAACTTAAAATTTTATCCCCCTTGCCCAAAACGTGAGAGCAATAAATTGGTAAAATAATTTTTTGCTATTCTGAACTTTGTTTATATTCATCGATAAATTTTAAGCTTCATAGTCATATCTGTCAGAGTTCATAAGTTATAACCATATAAAGTTTAAACCCACCTCAACTTGAGGGAGTTACAAACTTTATATAATCATAGTTTTTCAACGCTTAAAGATTGTAAAACAATACTAAAAGTTTGTCGATGAATATAAATTTACTTAAGAATAGCCAAAAAATATTTCATCAACTTGTTGCTCTCACGTTTAGGGCATGAGGAATAAAATTTTAGAGCTTTTTTTATCCCCAGCCTTCAATAATTGCAACTTTTTAAAAAGCATCATTATTTGACATAAGTATAAACATACAAATGCTTGAATTTAGCTGCATGTTAGCTATCTCAAACCCCAAAAAATACTGGATTCATCACTGCCATAGATCTCTTGTTTCTAAAGCAAATTTGCTTTAAAATTTAATGTTTAAACGCTATAAATGTACAATAAATATATAAACATGCATTTTCAGCTTAAGACATTTGTCTTATGAAAATATGTAAAAAAAAACTAATTTTAAATGTGCTTTTAAGGTTCAGATTGTGAAGTTAGGTTTCAGATCAAAATTCAAATTATTAGAACCATTCTATAACGAGAAAGCGAAAAAGCAGTCGCCGTAGCTAGCTCCATGAATCCACTCTTCTTCTGTTTTAAATGTTTTTTTACAAAAACTCTTTATTTGATGTAGCTTCTAAAGCTTTTCCAAGCCCAACACACGCTCTACATTATCTTAAATAAATTTTACTGTAAGCTCAATAAAATTAAATGTTTCATTACGAAATATTTTTTTTAAAACAAGAAATAGGTTTCTTGTTTTATGAAATCAATATCCCATCCTGCAATTTTTTTTTTTAAATAAGAAATACATTTCTTGTTTTGAGAAATTAATTTCATAAACTATGGATAATAGATTTTTAACTTTGCTGCGAGTTCTGATGAGTTGTAAGCCACTTAGAAAAATTTTAAAAGTTTTGGAACTCATTGTATCCAAAAAGTTTGATGGAATCTCATCTGAAGGCATTTTTTTGAACTATAACCTAGAATATCAAAAATTAACCAGTAGTCTGATAAAATATACAACTCAATATCTAAAGCCTGGTCTTTTTTAATGAAAACTACTTTCAGAAGAACTTAAGCTTTGATTCTATCAGGCTCAAAATACATCTGCCAATAGTCTTGTTGATCTTAAACGTCTAAATTAAAAATGATGCAATGTTGATAAAATACACGGTCGTTCATAAACACTAGCTAAATGAAAATTTATTGTATGCAATTGCAGTTTGATTATAATAATTCTTGAACTTTTAAAATAGCTTCTGGCCTTCACAACGAAGTGAATTTTTAGTTGACGACCAATTTTTATTACTAAGTAAAGCCCGAAAACTTATTATCGTAGAAATTGATAAAAAACGCTATGAGTAACTCATAATAGCGTTTTTTATCATTTTTTATAAAGATAACCAGTTTTTGGGCTATCAATAGTGCTTTGGTAACTTAATTTAGTTATAAAGTAAGTAAAATAAATAGGTAACATAATTTTATGAATGATGCAGATTTACTAAAAAAAAATTCTTTCTTCAACTTTTTTATAGCTTTTTCCTTTTTGTTTTGAGCAGTAAAACTTAAAACTTTTTATAATTTTGTATATATGAATTTTTTATCTTTTATTAGTTTTAATTGATCTTAGCATTCAATGTACTTTCTTGTTCAAGAAAGATTCTTTCAATTCAATGTACTTTTTTGTTCAAAATGACATTTCACAATTGTCATAAGTGACACCATTTTAGTTAATGATCTATGACTTGTTTTTGTGTAAAATAAATAGTCTTTATATAAAAAAGTTAACAAAGTTTTTTTTTTTTTTAATTTTAAATAAAATTTTTAATTTTGTATGCAGTTTATTATTAATTTATTATTTTAATTTAGTAAATTTATTATTTTAATTTTGTAAAATAAATAGTCTTTATATAAAAAAGTTAACTAAGTTTTTTTTTTTTTAATTTTAAATAAAATTTTTAATTTTGTATGCAGTTTATTATTAATTTATTATTTTAATTTAGTTAATGAATATAAACACTATTCAATAAATAAAGTTAAAGCTTGTTGGTTATTCAGTACACTTACCTAAAAACTTTTCTTTTTCCTAGATGGAGATCCATAACAAGAATTTAAATATTCTTTGTGGGGTTTGTAGATATTTGGCTCAAAATAAATTAAGCTGTTGGTACAAACCAACAGAACAAAATTGTTCCTTGTCGTGCTGTCAGATGAGATAGAAAATGTTCATCCGAATAAATTTTTCTAAATAAATGTTATAATACCATAAACAATATTGTCTAAAGACTGACATGGACAAGACTTCATTTAAGTATGATTTTAAAACCTCATTATAATGAATGCTATTGTTGTAGCCAGGTATAAAAAGTAAAACTCTAAACTTCAAAAAATAACTTAAACAAAATAAAAAGCCTTTAGGTTGTCCTGGTATTGGTGAAAAAGTCTGGTAATTTTTAATGCGTACATTAAAAAAAGCATTGTGACAGCAGACGACTCAGAAATAGATATTGAATTTAAAAAAATGAATATATTCCTCATTTACAACCTTGTCCGTGTAATTTATGTGTAAAATACCAAAACAATCAGTAACTCAAATAATTGCGAACACTTATTTTGTTTTTTCTTCCTAGTAAAAAATTTAAAGGTAAACAAACTCAATGAAACTTTATGTTTAAGTCGTAAAGAGCTTATATTACCTAAAATTTGTTAACCAAAATAAACTCTTTTTTAAATATGTTAACTGTTAAGTGTTAATGAAAAAAAAGTTAAATGTAATGAAAGAACATGGTATAAACTTATCTTACATCAACATACTTATCTTGGTATATACTTATCTTACATGAACATACTTATCTTACATGAGTATCTGTATAGATAAATCAATATCATAAACAGCCCCATTGCTTTTGCCAACATTATCATTTGCTTCTAATTTGACTTCATCAGCTTCAGTATCATCGTCAACATCAACAACATCATACTTATTTAAAAAGAGATTCTGCAATTTTCATTTCTACAGTGGGTGATAATATTCCGAAAATACTTGAAGTTACTGCACTCTATGCTTTTAAGCTAAAGATGGTGGTTAAGTAGTTGAGTTAAAAAGTGGAGGATCTTAAATAATAATGTTTTTAATTTTAACTTTTAAATTTATTATAACTATAAACTAAATAGGTGTTAAAATTCATGGATCTTTTTTTTTAACCAGTTTTATTTTTATTTGCTCCAAAAACTTATGTAAGCAGTAACCGAGCATCAAGTACAACTATGAAAGTCAGAAATGCTTTTAATAAAAGACACATAAAAGTTTCGTCTGGTAAATCCAACGATGCAATTTTCTGTTTATAATTAAGGCTGCTAATTTCATTTCAAGTAGAAACAAAAGGTTAATATTTGATATTCTAAATACTGGAAAAGTAGTAGTTTGTGTAACCAACATGGTAGCAATGAAAGCGAATCTGTGCATATTTTATTTAAATATTTAATATTTTAGTTAAAACAGCTATTTTCATAGCCACAAACGTAATAAAAACATTTTTGGTAGAAAATAATTTTTGAGTAATGGGCAATACATAAATATAACCCTTGTTGTTTCAATTGTTGTTGTCTTTTTTTTACACACACAGATTAAATATTGACTGTTCAAATACAACATTCAAAATGTTGTATATGAACAGTACCGTGTCCCATTCCCTTCTTTTTGAAAATAACCTGTCAATAGAGCATTAAAATATTTAAAAATTCTCTAGATGGTGTTCTTAAAAAACTCCTTAAAATTTGTTTGCTGTCCCACCCTCCAATTGAGGTGAGGGAAATAGACTAGGGACGGTATGTTTATGTATTTATAGTCAACCGACTCGAACTCGAGTCCGACTAAAGTCACACCAGTGATTCGACTCGAGACTCAACTTGGGTTTTACCCTGAGACTTGCGACTTGACTCGAGACATGCTTATTTCGGCTTAGCGACTTTAAAATTATTTTTTTCCGTCTCTTCAAAAATGGAGCAATTTATCTTCTATTTTAATTCAACTATTTTTTTATTATTTATTAACTTAACTATTTTTTACTTTCGAATGTTTTTATTTTAACTTACGTTCAACTGGTTTTAGTCTAAGCGAGATCCGAAGAAAAATATCGCATTTAGGCTCTTTCGTTTTCAAAAAATTCATTTTTGTACTCTTATTGTAAATCTACACCTTTCATTCAGACTGGAACTACATCACAATCACTTGTTAAAAGTTTTGATACTCAGTTTCATTGCTATGAGAAACTGGTAAATGAAGTGTTTGCATCTAATTTCAATACCCTAGACATAGATTGTCTCCAATTTTGGAAAATGCATGGGCAAAAATTACCAATTCTCCAAAGTGCTGCCATGTATACTTTTGTGGTACCTGCAAGCAGTGCTCCTGTTGAAAGGGTATTCAGTCAAGGTGGCCTGATTACGAATCCTAAGCGTGCAAGTTAAATTCTGATACTGTTTGTCAGTTAATGTTTTTAAAATGTAACATGGATATATTACTATAATTTTTTATGAAAATCAGCATTTGTAATCTTTTTTTTAAAAGAATGATGGAATAAAAACATTAGTAAATTGGCTAAATAGCTTATGAAGTGTTATGTCACTGTATTGTGTAGTATGACTCGTTAGCTATTTTATTACAGATGGTTTATTTTACTTTTAAAGCTACTTTAGTAAATAAACTAAAATTATAACTATTATCATGCTGTATTTTATAATTGTAAGGTGACTGTTTGAATTTAGCTACCAGAGCCATCGCAAGGTTCCCCCATGTCCCTCTTGTAAGAGGAATTTCGTGGTTTTTATGACAAGTTTTGGAAGAGGCCTCCGAACTCCTAGCCGCGTCACTGATAGCCACCACATGCACGAGAATCTTTTATTGTAATATGACTTGACTTGAGACTTGATTTGACATGTCACTATATGACTTAAGACTTGACTATAGACTTGACCTCAGTGACTTGAGACTTGACTTGAGACTTGCTCCAAAGCGACTTGAAAACAGCTCTTATATATATATATATATACAGTGGCGGATTTAGTATAGGGTCTTGCCCCCCACGCCCCCTAGAACGGTCTAACGGCGCCCCCTAAAACAATCAAAATATATATATATATATAAGATCAAATTACTGAAGGCAACCCCGGTCGCCCTTATTTATTGACTTGGCTCCCCCGCGACACTAAACCTCAATCCGCCACTGTATATATATATATATATATATATATATATATATATATATATATATATATATATATATATATATATATATATATATATATATATATATATATACACATATATATATATATATATATATATATATATATATATATATATATATATATATATATATATATATATATATATATATATATATATATTTATATATATATATATATATATATGCATATATTAGGCATATGACTTTTAAACTTTTTGAATAAAAATTGATTTCCTAGGGTTTAAGTAGATGAACTTTTATATGTAGATTGCATTTATTATTCCTATAGTGAAAAATTATAGCGCACCCATACGCATCTTTTGATGGCGTCGCTATTCAATATAAAACTTTAAACAAATGGCGTTATATAATTATATTGCGCTAAATGTAGGCAATGTTTTATACCTTAAATGTTAGCTGCTTATTGCTAATTAAAGCTAAATATAGTTTTAACAATCTGTCTTTAACCAATAGGCCTACACTTTCGAAATTTCATATTAAAAGTAGAGTTTCTAGTAGTTTGGCTTTATAAGTTTCAATTTTTCTCATCTGCTTTTGACTAATTGCTTTGTTGTTTTATTGTAGATGCTATTCTGATAGGAGAAAAAGTTAGATTTTAGTTAGTTCATCAAAGACATGTCTAAACTATCACGTAACCTAGTTAATAAAAGCTCTAATATATGGCAGCAGAATATAAAAAGCAAAGTTTTCAGGCGTTCAGAAATACTGAATTAAATGAACTCTGCTAAATTCCTCTTAACAGGGACATTATTGGGTGTTTTTTGAGATTACACAATAAAATGAAGGAGAAAAAAATAAGTATATAGAAACTGTTGTAAAGGAACTGAATCTACTTTAGAATAAATTTAATTTTCCTGTCGTATCAATGCAACGTGTCTACTCAAAAATTGCAAATCTAATTGATGCATTTGTGAGATACAGGAAGAAAAATGATAAGAGATTTCTGGAGTAATTAGCGAGCTTTGATATAATCAAAACTTTGATATAATCAGCTTTGATATAATCAAAACTGATAGAAATTTGTTGTCCTCTGAAGAAAAATAACTTTGGATGCAGCAGATTGAATCTTATGAGACTGTTGGATACACAACTGCGAAGCTTGGACCAGTCTCAACAATTCATCCGTCTAAACGCAGAAAAGTTATGCAATCTTCAGTGAGAAACAAGTCATGGTAATTTCAGATGAATCTGTGCAAAAAACTGATACTGAAAAATCACCTAGTGATGATTTTATATCTGAAGTGGAAACAAAGAGGAAAAAGTATCAAAAACCAAGGCTGCTGCAAATCTGGTTACCAAATATTCTCTATCTACAAGACAATCATCTAGAGTCTGTTATAGTCTAGCTGCTGAATGTCCTGCTAAGTTACTCACACCATCACAAACTGGAATATGGAAAAGAGTGGTCAGAGATGGAATTAGAAAGGCTGCTAAAATAAAACGCATTCTTCAGTAGGAAAATGATTTCTGTTTGCATTTCGATGGAAAAAAAACTTTCATCTAAAGAATATGAAGTTGTTTACTTGCAAAGTCCTTCAAGAAAATTGAATTTAGGTATCATCATATATGAATCTGGTTCGGCTGCAAACATATTTTCTGGATTGAAGAAGCTCTTAGATTACTTTGATGCGTGAAAGAGTATTAAAATGATTGTAAGCAATACAACAGCATTTAATACTGGTAGCAGTAATGGAATAATCGCTCGGCTTTATAATGAGTTTGATAGAAAATGTATTATTAAACCGCAGTACATTGGGTGTCAACGCCACATCCTGACTTGGTTTTTCGACATTTACTTGACTTCTGGGTTCCAACAGTCTCACAGAAACCAGATATAAACTATGAGTTTGTTGATAACATTTGCAGTCAGTATGAGAACCTTCAGACGAAATATACAGGTGAAGTCGAAGTACCTGCTTCTGAAAATACTGGATAGAGGAGTGATTTCAAGTTTTTATTCGAGCTTTGCGAGGCTCACAAAGTGTATCGAAAACTTCCTTCACTTCATAATGCGAGATGGAACTCTAGAGCAACATATGCTCTACTAGCTTATTTTCTTTTGGAAGAACATCGTCAGTAGCTGAGCAGTAACTGCAACTTTATATCAACTGTATGGGTATCAGCGTGGTTCTCTAATAAGCATTTCACTGAACACAGTTTTGAAGAATTGCATTCTGCTGTTTCAGAATTTGATTGCCAGAAAGCAACAAAGTGTTTCATAACGCATTGGGTAAATCAGCCTTCAGTCATTGACATTCCACGATCAAACATTGTGGCTGAAAGAGCAGTCAAAATAATAGAAGACATTTACACTACCTGCAAAAGTGACAAGTACCTTAATGCTAAATTCTTAAACTTAAATTAACAACTGTGAACACTCAACAGTGACTAAAGTAAGCATATATTCATATGGATGTTTTAAATTTCTGTTTTACAATATATCACTTGTGTGAATTAAGCATTGTAGCTATTTCTTTAAGGGTGCGCCAAGTTTTTTAAAATTTAAACAAAAATTAAGTCACATTTACTATATTTAGATAAAAGTTTATCATTTGCCACCCCAAGAATCTTGATTGAAAAAATGTCATATACCTAATGCGTATGTATAAACTTGTATATCTATGCATATATGTATACACATACTTTATACTTTTTTTTTTATTATTTCCACAAAGCCGTGTTATAAAAACCGTATTAAAAACATTTTTTTTTCTATAAATACTAAATAAAAAATAAAATAAACCTGACAAACTATACATTAGGGGTTGACTTTTTCACAACTATACTTAGTTATAGTGCCAAAATAAGACATTTTAAAATAGATTAAAAGTTCTATTGACTCAAGTTACAAAACCACCCCCGTAATTAGAAAAATATGTTTTTGTTTGAGAAATACATAAAAATTAGCAAATTAACAGATAAATAACAATTTATTTTGACAAAATAACTTTCATTTAAACAAGATACAATTTAAAAGTTATTTTGCAGAATAAATCTGTAGTTCATTTTGTCTATATCTCTTGCATGAATTTCTTGCATAACTTTTATTGCTCTTTCAGCACAAATATTGGATTTCTGAATTCCTTGTATTCTACTGGTCTCCTGTGACCAAAATCTTTTTAAGGCTTTATCGCTGAAGTTGAAGTTATTGCTTGTTTTAAACTTTTTTAAATCATGTTGTAAGTATTGCATGTCGGAAAACCATATATCAGACCAAGGTGATGCATTGAAGTTGCAAATTAAGCGCAATTGTTTATTATCCGATTCAGTTAAAATAAAAGCCAGAAGAGCATAGATTGCTCTTAAATTCCATCTGGAATTGTGCAACGATGGAAGACTTTTGAAGTTTATAGCTGGAAAGATGTCATTCACCTTCATGTATTGGTAACTTTGTACCAAGTCGAACAAAAAATCCATGTCGTCTCCCCATTTATTAGTCTTCACTTTACAAATTTGTTCACCTTGCTTGAAACTTGACATTTTTCATAATTTTTTTGCAGGTTTTTAATGTAGTTCTGGAGATTTTGACACTCTTTTGTTAAGAATTTCATATATAATATGTTTCAAAATTGTGTACAATCCATGATGCTGACAACTAAAAAATTGAAAAAATTCAAGATTTTTTCTTTCAAATTCTCTTTGCAGTTGAATTACATCTTCAATTCTACTCTTAGTATTCACACTTGTAGTATCAGAGTTTATAACTTTAATAATACTACAGAGTTGAAATTTTCTTCAACTATTCAACTGTAAAAAACAATATTTTTCTCATCATCTAGTTTTAAAATGGCTAGTTTCATCTCCTTTTTTACACTTTTTAAAACCAGAACTTGATACTTTTTCTCTGACATCAAAAAACACCCAATTCTTAATTTTAAAATTACTTATCATGTGCTTTTCCATTTTTTGAGCTACTGACATCGTAGCTCTATAAACCCCAGATTTAGATGAGGTTTGTACATTAATATCACATTCAAATAAACTTTTTCAAACTTCTGATGGTTTCTTAATACTTAGTTTTGACTTCTTAACTAAGTCAAAACCCACAGTGGTGTTCTCATGTTTTCTCTTAACTTTTTTGTCTGGAGGAATATAGCTAGAATCTTCTTTTTCAACATTTTCTTCATTGCTTTCTTAATTGTTGTCACTGACCTCTACTGCATCTGTTTCAGGTATGCTAGGTCTCTTCCTGCCGCCTTAGATGGATGTACTTTAAGAGTTTTTGATGTACAATAACCAGCTTGACCATTAGTATCCACTAGTAAGAAATAAAATGCTTTGCCTTCGTTTCTAAGCCAGTTACCATTTACTTTAGTTATATCAAAATACAAAGTAATATACATTACGAACTTAAATAATAAATATTTTTATATCTATTCGTAACTATCAATTTCTGAACAATCATAATGAAACTAAATACTTAGGTAAACTCAGTTTTAACAATAGGTAGACAAACCCAAAACACTTGCAGTAACATAGAAAAACGTTCTCCATTGAAAGAATAAGATTTTTAAGCTTAGTTTTAAAAACAGTAAACGAGGAAGGCAGATCAAAATTTTGCAAAAAAAACTTTATTCCAAAGATTAGGTGCACGATAATCAATACAAAGTTGATTAAACTTGGTTTGACATGAAAGCTGATTTAGCAAGTTATTATTTTTAAGTCCATAATTATTGTCCGGCTTCAAAGTAAAAATACTTTTAAAAACGACAGATGATAAGTTATTTTTCCACATATATACAAAACATAGAGTATTATACAAATTTACTTCATAAATAATAAGTAATCTCACTTCCTTAAATAAAGTTTTGAATGAGTAAAACGATTAGAAAAATTAATAATACGAATTGCGTGTTTCTGACGAGAAAAAAGACGTTTCTACTTTTTTTTTCAGCACTTCCCCAAGCAATGTTTGCATAATTTACATAATTATGGATAAACAAATGATAGAGATGGGTCAAGTTCTTTTTTTTAGATAATCTCTAGATTTATATAAAATTACAAAAATTTTAGAACTTTTGTTGGTATTATTGTCGGTGTTATGTTATTATCTGATGCGTAAAAATTTAAATATTGATATTATATAATACGTTATGGTAGAAAGAGTAATTTTATTGATAAATTTTAAATTAAACTTTTTTAAATCTGGAAAATTTTAATTCAGATAAATTCTTAAAAAAAATTAGTTTTTATTTCAAATAACTTTTGCATTACATTTTTGTCAATATTTTTCTATAGCACAGTTTGAAGACAACTTTTTTATTCTACTAAATATTTACATTCAAAAAAAGTTTAAATTATTATATACTTAGTTTTTAAATATTGTATATTTAACAGATATTAATAATACTATAAATTTAAAATATTCATTATATATTTATACATTTTTTAAATTCATTTAATTACTTAACTTTTATGCAATAATAAATCTTTCTAGGGTCTATCTTTTTTTTTTAGGGTCTTTTTTGCAAAGAAAGATACCCCAGAAATATCAATAATTTATATTCATACGGTTTTGTTTATTTAGAGTATTTTATTTTTAAAGATATCGCAAATAAAAACTTATTCCGAATTGGCAAACCATAAACCAAAAAGGCACCATACGTACCTTCGATCAATCATTTTTGAATTAAATAATTCAGCTACAATTACATTTAGATATTTTGAAGCAAAGTCTTCATGTCTTTTCTAAATTTAATGCAACAAAATGTTAGTGATTTCCTGACTAAATTAACAAAATGCACAATTGTCAAAAATTAAGAAAAGTTGTTAAAGTAAGCGAAAATTATTAACAATTTTTCTTATCTAACTGCAAATCTCTTATACATATTTTTTAATTAGCAATAAGCAAACACTAATATTATTTTGTAATTTTGTGTTGATGATGATAGTTTATTATTATTATTAATTGTTTCTTAACTTTTTTCAAATGTGCATAAAACTACTTTTATTGATTTTCATTGATACTTTTTTAAAGCACTGGAATGAGCATTTTTAGAAGTTAGTTTAAATCTAATCTTATATTACTGTTGTTTTTGTTTTTGTTTTTTTATCTTTGTGTTATGTAATTAGTTACAAATAGTTTCTTTTTTTAGAATTACAGATAGATAAGTTGAACAATGACATTGTGACCCTGAAAGAAGTGATAAAAGCTCTTTAATCAAGCATTGATGCTGACTTATTTGAACAAGCAGAATTTGAAAGTGAGTTAAATGCATTTAACATCTTATATGAAAAAGACTGATTGACTAATAGTAATATGCAAAATCGACGGATATCTGGTTGACAAAGTTGAACATCGAAAAGTGCAAGGTGATGCATTTAGGTAAAAAGAATCCACGTATGAGTTATTGTATGAACCACGACGGCAAAGAGTATAAATTAAAAACAACAGTAAGTGAAAGAGATTTAGGAGTGATTATTTCATCCGACCTTAAATGGCATGATCAAGTGACTTCAGCGACAGCAAAAGCACAAAGAACTTTGGGTCTAATTAAACGTACGTTTACATACTTCGATGTGGAAATGGTGAAATCACTATATACGACATTTGTGAGACCGCTTCTTGAGTTCGCTATACCTGCATGGCAGCCTTATTTACAACGGGATATTGATGAGTTAGAGAAAGTGCAAAGAAGAGCAACGAAGTTAGTTCCACAACTTAAAAAGATTTCATATGAAAAAAGACTGAAAGCAATGGGTTTAAAAACATTAGAGAAAAGACGAGCTAGAGGAGATCTTATACAAAAATACAGATTCAAGCAAAATATAGACCAAATAAATTGGTACAAAAATCCAAAACCGGCATCATCCGTGATTAGTTCAGGCCCGGCTTTTTCTCTAAGGGGCAATAAATACAGGCTAGAAAGAGAATACGTACCATCATGTTTACCGAGATATAATTTTTTTACCAATCGAGTTTGTAAAAATTGGAATTTGTTACCAAATGAAATCATTGAAGCAACATCGTTGAATGTTTTCAAAGCGCGAATAGATAAACATTTTTCATAACTTGTGTTTTTTTAATTTGTGTGGGCTGTCTATAACCCGATGCTTGCATCGCGTTCCACAATTTATTTTATTTCTAAATATTTATATTTAAACAAATATGTAATTGTTACAGTAATAAATATTACTATATTACTATTACTAAAATGAATCATTCTGAAAAATGAATATCGGGTGGACACGGAAAAATCAACTTTAAATTGAGATTTCTCTAAAACCATGAATGCTTTTTATTTCAATTTTTTTATTATTAAGTGTGTTTACATAAATTTTCAATTTAAAATTAAGTTGAAACTTAAGAGTTTCAACTTAATTTTAAGGGGCTTGATGGATTGCTTGGCAAGAAATCGAACCTTACAACCGGGTTGATGCCATCATTTCATAGATTTTTTCTTTTTTCACCATATCGGTGGCATTAATCCACTTTTTTTGGAAGTCTTTTTTATTATTTGTTACTCCACCTGTCTTACGAAGAACTCCTTTAACTATTGCCCAAAAATCTTCAATCTTGCGCTCTTCAGGACGATTTGGAGGATATACATCTTTAGGAACAATTTTCACATTATTATATTTCCACCTCTCTAGAACTTTTTTAGAATAGTGAGAGGCAGCAAGATCGGGTTAAAAGAGACATCGGTATTTGTGTTTTTTTATAAAAGGCAAAAGTCTTTTTTGGAGGCAATCTTTGATTTAGAGATTGGCAGTCAAAGTTTTTTTAGTGACAAAACAAGAGGACTGCATACCACAGCTACAAATTACTTGCTACACAAGGAACTTGGGTACAAATTTTTCTTGTCGAATATATTTTAATTGATCATCGACAGGTTTATCTTTGTTTTCATAGTAAAACTGTTGACTAGGAAGTTGTGAAAAATCCGCCTTTTAATATTTTTTGTCGTCTTCAAATATGCACATATTTTTATCCGCCATTTTTTTAACCAACTTCTTTGCGCATCGAAAATCTTCAATTTCACAACTTAAGCTTCTCTTAGGTGTATTTTTTTATGAAATGTTTTAATTCCAGCATTTTTAAATACTTTTTTGATATAAGAACAAGTAGTCTTGAATTTTCTTGCTAGATCTCGCTGTGACTGGTTTGAATTTCTTGCTATTGAACGTAAAATTGACTTTACCCTTTTGGATTTATGGAAAGTTTTTTTTCTTCCACTTTCAAGTGGAAGAAACAAAAGTTGTTTATTATATCTATGACTATAGATTTTGCGACATTTGCGTGTTTAGCAATCAAGCGATAGAAAGTCGATGGATTTTTGCAAAATAAATTTTTTTACGTACCTCAATTTGTTTTCAAAACATTTTGCAAATCATTAAAATTTATTGGACGCAAAAAAGACGTTCAAAAGACGTTTTAAATTTAAATGGGACGGATGGACGCTAAGTCCCATTTAAATTTAAAACGTCTTTTAAACGTCTTTTTTGCGTCCAATAAATTTTTCGTCCATAAAAGATCTAGAATGCTTTATTAGATCAAAATTAATTTAATTAAATCACGCAATCTTCAAGACATATTTACTTTTGTTAATTAAGAACGCATTTTCAATATAAATGTAGAAAAAATTTTTAAGTGTAAAAGAACTTTTAAATGTTAAAGGAGTTTTTTATGGTATCTCGAAATAATGAATGAAGAGTGACTAATAGACAGGTTCTTGCTAGTTTATATATATATATATATATATATATATATATATATATATATATATATATATATATATATATATATATATATATAAAACAAAAGATAGTCAAGCCAGTAAACAAAAGTAAATCTTTTTTTCTCAAAATATTTATTACTTATTACACAGGGACTAAAAAGTTTCAGCATGTGTTTTTTTCATACTGAAACGTTTTAGTCCCTGTGTAATAAGTAATAAATATTTTGAGAAAAAAAGATTTACTTTTGTTTACTGGCTTGACTATCTTTTGCTTTATATTGGTTAAAAATCATATTTCAAAATATATATATATATATATATATATATATATATATATATATATATATATATATATATATATATATATATATATATATATATATAATATATATATATATATAAATACATATATATATATACACAGCATTTTAGTGTGGTATTAATAACGTACCCCATCACAGTACTGTTGAGCAAATGGTTCATGAATTAGGATGTATATCAGAATTACAAGCAGCGAAATGGGCTATCAGTAATTCTAAGATTACTCTTGGATTTAATGCAACAACACAAGAAGGTGCTCGTATAAATAGTGTTCACCTTATGTCCAAAAATAATTGCCTTGTTATTGCTCTGGAACAATGCCCAAGAGGAACAGCTGATGATTACAAAAATCATATTTCTAGGGCAGTAGATCATCTAGCTTTAATTTATTCAGATTTTCATTTTTGTAATCATGATGAGTGTTGTGAATTGAGTATTGAAAATATTTCCAACAAAATATCAGACAGAGTTGCAGTTAACCATCTGACCAAAAGCAAAGTTAGTGCAACTTGGGGTAAAACTCTGAATTAATTGAATTTTCATTTGCACCCTTTTGATACAATTCCTACTGAATGGCGCTCAGCATTGAAGTATCTAGAGACAGAAAAGTGTGAGTTATTTGGCAATGATTATGTAGCCGTCAAAATTGTTTTATCTATGAATAAGATAAGGTTTAAAGACGGTGAAAGTCATCCAGAGAGATTTGTTACTTTTTTAGACCTCAAAAAACTACCTAGGTGTATCATCCCTAGATATCTAGGAAACCGTTTTCATATTTTCTTTTTAATACTTGCCATATATATTTATTAAACACTATGCGTATTTTCTAAATTTTCTGATCACTGGAACAGTAAAATGTGGCAATTTGCAAGCAGCTTTACGAGAAGCATTTTGTAATGTTACCGCTATAAAAAAAATGTATGTACTTGGTGTATTTGGGAAACTGCTAAGTAGTCCGTGGATGGCAAAGTTTTATGTATCAGCTGAGAATGCAAATTTTGATCATCTCACCGGTATTCAGAACGTAAAAAACATTTTGCAAACAGTTAGTGTTTGCAAATCTAATCCGGCTGCATTGTTTTGCAGAGCAACAGATTTTTTGGGGGAAATGTTTCCCTCAAACATTTTAGAACCAATAACAAATTAATGCTGCATTGATGACCAAATTACCAACATGACTTCAGCTTGTCTTAATGCAGTAAAGAATGTATTAATTAGACAATGTAAAAGGTACTTCTCCTTTTCCATTACAGAGACACTCTAGCAAGAAACAGCTTGTGCAAGGTTTTACAATATAGATAGTAAAGAGTTAATTGGTATGTTTAGTCAATCTAAAGGAAAATCCCCTTATACAACAATTTTATATAATTCTTGCAAAATAAGATGAAAAAAGAATAGAACTATTTCTTATCTTTAATGTTTAGATTACTAAGTAACTAAGTAGAGAAAATGTAATTAATGGTCCATTTTCACAGCACGTAATGAAAGAAAGAGAAATCGCCTTCAACATGCTCAAATTCGACCTGTATTATATAAGAGACAGACATGCAAGCGTCAAATGTTGGATGAACAAGAAAAAAGGAAGTTATAACAAAAACTTAACTTAATGACTTTCAGCCAGATTACGAATTTGTATAAACAATTGTCTACAAAGCAACTGAATGAGTTAGATGATGTTATGTCTGACAGAATTGTAAGTAGAAAACTATGTCATGAATGGTATGATGTTGAACAATTTAAGTATACGATGGTAGAGTAGAAAAAGTTAAAAAAAAGATTGCATGACAAAATTTACACTATCTCTTACTGGAAAAAAGATGAATCTGATTCTGAAGCTGGAGATTATTGCATGAAAAAATTCCAGCTGGCCCCAGATGTTGTATCAGGAGAATTTATTTTTTCCTAATGTTAATGTGTGTTATTTGTTTTTAATGTTAATATGTATTGTTTTAATAATTGTAAGGTTTATTAAGTCCAAATTAGATACTGCAAATGTTAGAACTTGAAAAGTCTTAACATTTGAAAGGTATCGCTAGTGTTGTGGCTTGCAGATAGGTAACCAGCAAGTGTTGTGACTACAAATTATTGAAAGACAGCTCTGGCTTACTTTCTCATGATGTCTATTGTTAAAAATAATTAATATTTTGTTTCATTAGTGGAATTTCAAATTGTTTACTAAAAACCAAGATAATTACAATGGGTATTTTGTTTACGCTAAATTCAACTATTGTATTTTTAAAACATTTTACTTGTTTTTTTAGGTTAGATATTAAAGAATCAAACAGCCTAAGAATTTAAACACTCTTACACATCTTGTATTAAAAATTAAAGTGTTAAAACTTTTGTTTATTCTCATTTCTTTAAATTTTAACTAATATCTGTAACAATATTTTTCAATTTAAGGTTATAAAAAAAATTTTAGATTGGAGGGGCACTCGCTCTTTCCTAAGTGAGACTGGATAAACTATTGCTTTTTGTAAAGTGGTAAAATGTCTGTTTATACTAATTTTTGACGTTTGAAAATGTAAACAAGTTTTTCTTTTTTTAAATGACAAAAATTGACAAAAAAAATTAATGGGCGAGAGGGGGCGGCAAGCGCACGCCCCCACCTCTCAAGTAAAATTGTACCCTACTAATTAGTTGTAATGTAGAAAAATATTTTTTTAAGGATGGGGAAAGAGAATGGGGGAAGGGGCAATGCCGCGCGGGCGTACGCCCCTCACCTTAACTCGAGCTATACACCACTAACCACTAGTTGTAAAGTACTGAAATTGAAATTTTATTTTTTGTTCTAGATTACTTATTTAATTTGAGATAAAAATATTATTTTTAAAAAAAAAATTAATTTTGTTAATAGTACGTGTTAAACAACCACCACCACATCCACCCCAAACTCAAAGATACACATTTCATATATGGTGGTGATCTGGGAGCAAAATATTGGAACTTCTATTTGATAAAAAAGACAATTTTCAGTATTAAAATACTTTTATATGATAGAATATTCAATTTATTGGTAATAAAAGTTGTAGTTCAGGGCCCCTTCTAGCCGCCCACTAACGCCCTATGGCTAGATGCTACTATAAAATTGTAGCCCACTCTTACATCTATCTTTTGATATCATTTCAAAATCTGCTTTAAATAATTCTTTAAAGATAGATGTAATTAATTTTGCCATTTTATTTTTTTTTCTTTAAATATTCCAAATAAATAATTATAATTAAAATCAATATTTATATTTATTATTTGATAAAATTTATTTCTTAGTAACTTATCCAATTTCAAATAAGAATAAGAAAAATGGATTTAAAGATAGAAAAGAGTCGGTCTTTTTTTCTATATAAATGAATTTTTGATTATTTACTTCATATACTTAATGGACCATTAGTGGCAGCAGCCAAAAGTGGATAACACAAATAACCACTATATCACTTGTTGGAATGTTATCGGCGGGCCATTTAAGTAATTTACTAAGTAAAAGATGACTGTTTAAGACTGTTTAACTGATTCCTACAGCAAAAAAGAACTTTAAAATGCTGTTGGCAATAATCTAAACCCCACACCTGATCTAAAAGAAGACGATTGACATCAAGTGTTCGAACAGTCGATTCTTGGAAATTAACAAGTGAATGAAGAAGTTAAAAAAAAATTGCAATTTATAAAACTTAGCACAATTATATTGTTAAAAAGTTTACGCAAATTTTTATTTTTTACTTATTCTCAAAAAGTTAAGTGAAAACATAAATTTTAACCTTACGTTTGAGTAAATCATGTTTGTCTATCTGTAATTTATGTTTGTCTATCTGTAATTTATTTAGGTTATCAGAAAATTCATGTTTACAGAGTTGTTATTAATCATAATCGAGTTGTTGATAAATAAACCAAGGAAATTGTGGAGGTGTATTTATCATATATACTATATATATTATATAATTATATTGGAGGGAGTAATTTTAAAAGCATTTTTAAATTTTTAAAAAGAAATAAAAAATACTTTTCAATGTATATCTGTTTTCCTTAAGGTAGAATTAAAGTTTCAGTTTTTTAAAATTTTAATTTAAAGTTTCAAGTTTTCAAAGAGTATTTATAAAATCTTTTTAAAATTTTATAAGTAATTAGTTTATTATAATCTTTTTTAAATTGTACTTTTAAATTTAAAGCTTCGTGTTATACATGTGAATTTTGAAAATATAGATTATTATAATTCTTAGATGGTGTCTACCATTAAAAGATATTTATGGGTAGTTTCATGCTTTCAAATGCTTTTAATAATTGGGATAAAAGCCATGACAACATTTTGTTATAAATAAAATTTATCTATAGTATTGTTAATACTTTGGCTCTTTGAAAAAAAATATGTTTTTTTTTTTTTTTAAATTTAATAATTTGCCTTGCATGATTGAATTTTGGTTTAGGATATAGTTGTGTTATTATATGTTTGTTTTTCTATTTATATCTAATTTATAAAGATTTAACTTATAGTTAAGATATATATAATTTATTTAATTTAAAATTAAGATATAAAATAAAATATCTAACTTATAAAGATTTAGATCATTAGAAAATTTATATTTACATAGTTGTTATTAAACATAATCAAGTTGTTTAACCAAAAAAATTGTAGAGGTTTATTTATCAAATATACTTTATATATTATATAAACAATTTTGGTTTTTATATGTTTTATATATATATATATATATATATATATATATATATATATATATATATGTATATATATATATATATATATATATATATATATATATATATATATATATATATATATATATATATATATATATATATAAATATATATATATACATATATATATATATATATATATATATATATATATATATGCATATATATATATATGTATATATATATATATATATATATATATATATATATACATATATATATAAATATATATATATATATATATATATATATGTATATATATATATATATACATATATATATATATATATATATATATATATATATATATATATATACATATATATATACATATATATATATATATATATATACTATATATATATATATATATATATATATATATATATATATATATATATATATATATATATATATATATATGTATATATGTATATATATATGTATATATATATATATATTTATATATATATACACATATATATATATATATATATATATTATATATATATATATATATATATATATATATATATATATATATATATATATATATATATATATATGTCTTGTTTTGGATCCTAGTCAGTGCTCAATTTCTCCACATTCACCCTTAGGTACTTCTGATGACGGTTTGATCTCTCTAAAACTATTATCAAATTCTTCTACTTCATCAGAATCCCCCTATCATCGTACCACATACAACTACCTTAAAGCTAACTGGGACTCTTTCCGTGATTTTCTTTGTGATGGCCCTTGGGTAGAAATCTTTCGTCTTCCTGCTGACAAATGTGTTCTTACATAACTTCGTGGATTCAGGCTGGCATGGAATCTTTTATTCCCTCTCGACGATTCCAGGTCAAGCCTCACTCTTCTCCTTGGTTTTCCTCACATTGCGCTGCAGCAATTTCTAATCGAAACCGTTACTTCCATATCTATCAGCAAAACAATTCTCCAGAAAACAGACATCTGTTCACTATCGCCAGAAACCATTGTAAAAAGGTTTTGTCTGACGCCAAAGCTCGCTATTCCCAGGTCACTAAATCTCGTATCTCATTACAAAAATTAGGCTCTCGAGACTTCTGGAGAATCTTTAACAGTATCAATAATAAGGGCAAATCTGTTATTCCTTCTCTCTTGTATGGTTCAGACTTTGTCACCTCACCTAAAGACAAAGTTGAATTGTTTGCTAAGAACTTTTCATCAATATCATCTCTTGATTCCACTAGTTGCGTTTTACCTGACATAGCCGTCAAACAGGTTGATCTCTTGCTTGACATTCGCATCACTTCAGCTTCTGTATCTAAAGTAATTTCCTGCTTAGACTCTTCAACAGCTTGTGGTCCTGACAACATTCCTGTTGTAGTCTTGCAGAGGTGTTCTCCGGAGCTTTCATCCATACTTTCTAAACTATTTAACAAGTGCTTATCAGAGTCTTGTTTTCCATCATGCTGGAAAGCAGCATCTGTTATCCCTATTTTCAAAAATTCCGGAGAGCGATCTGATTCATCTAACTACCGTCCCATTAGTCTTCTTCCTTTCATAAGCAAGGTTTTTGAATCTTTAATCAACAAACACTTAATCTCTCATCTTGAATCAAATAACTTACTCTCTGATCATCAATATGGATTTCGGTCTTCTCGTTCTACAGCTGATGTGCTAACAGTAATAACCGATAGGTTTTACCGTGCATTAGATAGAGGTGGAGAGGTTAAGGCTATCGCACTTGACATTTCTAAAGCTTTTGATAAAGTTTGGCATGCTGGTCTTCTCCATAAGCTTTCTTCTTATAGTGTAGCTGGTAACGTCTTTAAGATTATTGAGTCCTTTCTTTCCAATCGTAGTATAAAAGTTGTCCTCGATGGACAACACTCTTCTTCACATCCTGTAACTTCAGGGGTTCCTCAAGGTTCAATCGTTGGCCCTATACTCTTTTTAATTTACATTAACAATCTCCCAGATATTCTCACATCAAAGGTGGCATTATTCGCTGACGACACTACCATTTACTCTTGTCATGATAAGAAGCCTACACTCTCTGATTGCTTGGAGGGGGTATCTGAGCTTGAAAAGGATCTCACTTCTGCTACAGCATGGGGCTCACAGTGGCTGGTGAACTTTAATTCAGATAAAACTCAATTTTATTCGGCCAATCGTTATCGTAATAATTTAGATCTTCCTATATTTATGAATGGTAATGTACTAGATGAGTCATCTACCATTCATCTTCTAGGATTAACTCTTACTTCTGATCTTTCTTTAAAACCGTATATCAAATCCATTGCAAAATTAGCATCTGCTAAGGTTGCATCTCTTTATCGAGCTCGACACTTTTTTACTCTGGATTCTATTCTCTATCTCTATAAATCTCAAATCCGTCCCTGTATGGAATACTGTTGCCACATCTGGGGCGGATCTTCTAATGATGCTCTTTCTCTTTTAGACAAGGTGCAAAAACAAATTGTAAACATAGTTGGACCTACTCTGTCAGCCAATCTCCAACCTTTGTCACATCGTCGTAATGTTGCTTCTCTTTCTCTTTTCTACAAATACTATAATGGGCACTGCTCTAAAAAGCTAGCGTCCCTTGTGCCATCTACTAAAATTCATTCTCGTGTTACTCGCCATTCAATTAAGTCTCATCCTTTTTCTGTGACTGTTCCTAAGTGCTTCAAAAACTCTTATTCTTCTAGTTTTTTTCCTCGAACATCAGTTCTTTGGAATTCGCTTCCTTCATCTTGCTTTCCTGATTCATATAATTTGCAATCTTTTAAGTCATCAGTCAATCGTTATCTTGCTCTACAGATTTAGTCTTTTCTCTTCCAGTAACTTCCAACTCTTATAGTGTTGCTTGCAGCCTTGTTGGAAGTGAAGATGTTAAAAAAAAAAAAAAAATATATATATATATATATATATATATATATATATATATACATATATATATATATACATATATATATATACATATATATATATATATATATATATATATATATATATATATATATATATATATATATATATATATATATATATATATATATATATATATATATATATATATATATATATATATATATATATATATATATATATATATATATATCCTTGGAGTTGCGGCAGCGTAATAGTGTGTTGGGGGAAAAAAATTTATAAACCTGCGTTAATAACCCGTTTTCTATTGTACATAACGCGTTAATAAGTTTTATTACCCGTTTTGTTCAATGTTTTCTCCCAACGCATGCCTTATGACGCTGTCTGCGAAAATATGTTGTTTGTTTCTAAATTTTTTTTTCTTTATTAGAAAGAGAATAAATTTTAACTTTTTTTTTTAAGTTTTTGCTAATATGGTTGCAGGATTTTCTTAACATCTATCAAATAAACTTAAGAAACCTGTATTACTTTTGATGATGGCAAATTAATTTTATTTTGCATTAGTTTGGATTCTTTACATATTTGTTTTAAGAATTTTTTTTTTAATTTTTTGAGTAAAATTTTTTTAGTTATTTATTAAGTTTTTTTAATTTATTGTTAACTTTAGAGTAGTAAAAAAAAGAATTAATTAGTGTTGCTTTGATAAATATGTTTAATTAAAATGATGACATTGAAATGAATGATAGGCTAGATGAAGTTATGTATTTACAAATTGATGTAAGTACTATAAGGCGTGTTAAAAATAGTCGTAGACGAAATGAAAGAAATAGACTTAGGCGAGATGAAATTAATCATTTACAAAATGAAAGAAATAGGCTTAATCGAGAAAACGTTAATCGTCGCCAAAACGAAAGAAATAGGCTCTATCGAGATAATGTTAATCGTTAAAAAGTACAAAATGTTGCATGTTTAACCCTTTTTAATTTGCTCTCTTTTTTTTTTTAGCATCTTCTGTTTCAAATGAAAATGGTGAGGTTATGCTAATTTTTTTTTTTAATAATTGCAATTGTATAATTTTTATTATATTCTTCTATTTGTAACTTTAGATTCCTTATCATTCGAAGATTATAAAACTTACCGCTCCCAACACCCGGGACCTCTCTCAGAGAGGTCCTTCAACAAATGGAAAGATAATGGTGGAATGGATGAGCCCTCCTTTAAATGGAGGGCTCATCCATACCGGGTTGTTGGGAGACACCGAAGAAAAAACAGCAACCAAAAGGTTGTAAATGTCTTCTATCGGTAGAGATATTTATGACTTTTTGGTGCTGCTTTTTCTTCAGTGTTTTTTTTTTAAGTTTGTAATTAATTTTAATTTTGTAAGTTTTTTTTAAATATATATTATGTTGTATATTTGATTTCTTTTGATCTTTTTTATTGAAAATTTTAATTGTTTTCTCACCAATTAAACCTGATCTCAAATTTAAAGCCCTCTTAAATACCCCTCCCTAATATCTAAAGTCGAAAGTTGAATTGATTCATTATCCAATTATCATAATATAATGATGCTGCATTCTTTTGTTAAAAACAAATATTTGGTATATTTCATTTATTGAACTCACTGCTTTTAAAATTTACCAAAACCCAAGGCAATATA
The DNA here is from genome assembly GCF_022113875.1 of Hydra vulgaris. Taxonomy (NCBI): domain Eukaryota; kingdom Metazoa; phylum Cnidaria; class Hydrozoa; order Anthoathecata; family Hydridae; genus Hydra; species Hydra vulgaris. Next base: position 43,806,558 of record NC_061164.1, read on the forward strand.
TTTAGCTATATAAATACAATTTATTTATCTCCATTCCATTCTTCGTCTTTTATGTTTATAGTTTGGCTACTTGAAGCATTTTATGTTTTGCTTTTTTTATTATGAGTATTTTAAATCCGTTGTGGTGTCTTTTAAATTAAACTAAAGTTTACTAAAAGCCAACATAAAAATTAGGTCTTTGAACAACACCAAAAAGAACAGTTGCATCCCTACAGCAACTGCTGCAGTATCACAATAGGTTACCAAAAGCAGGTATACTGTTTTCCAGTTGTTGTTTTTTTTTTTTCATATATATCTACTAATCTATATAATACTATAGTACGTTTGTTTATATCTCATTCATTTTTTTTTTTATTATCTTTAAGTGTTAATAATTTTATTCTTTGAATAAGATTAGTAAAACTAGTCGGCTTTCCATTAAAGATATTGATTTCAAAATTGAACACCAATGGCAAAATGCTTACAAAATTAGGTAGTTTTTAAAAATCTGTTTTCTATTTAATACACTTTTTTTTAAATATACTTTTTTAATATACTTTTCTATAACAATCCTACTAATATTGAATCACCTAGCTTTTTAAATAAGTTTAATTGTCGTCCCTCTCGGTAATAAATATTTTAAATTATTTGATATGGTTTTCTTTACAATAGGCTATGCTTGGCTCCTCGGTGCTGTAAATGGTGGCTTCAACTTTGTTTTTTTAAGAAAAATGTGTTTTATATATGCTTCTGTTTTAAAATATTTTTGTTACATATTTAACTATATATCATGTAAATAAATTTCTTTTAAAGATATGTAAACTTGATACTTGCTTTTTTACGGATTTTCAAAAAGTGAACAAAGGTTTAAATATATTTTTTAACTGTCTTATATGATTTTATCAATTTTATTATAGCTAAATAATTACTTTAAAAATATTGAGTAAAATCCAATTGCTTTTATTATTAATCTGATCTATACAAAAATTAATGAAATAAAACGAATAATTTAACGCCAAGTTAAGGCAAAATGTATTCCGGACATTTTATAAAATTAGTATAAATATGCATTAAATGTATGCAGAAATAAATATGTTGATACACGTTAGCTATTAAAGTAAATCCATATATTCCTTTATTGCTTTTTTATAAACAAGTTTCTGCTGGATTACTAATTAAAAAAAAGGTTGGTTTAATAATAATCTTTATCATAATAATATAGGATCCTTATGCAGGGCTAAGTCCTTTTCGGAATTGCGATACATTTTTTAACTTATAGTTTTTCCGGATATCCAACTTCTATGCCTACAAGTTTGGGTGCAATATTTTAGATGTTTTATAAATATTTAAAAAGTATATTAATAACATTGAAAAGTTTAGGTGCGATAGTGACATATTTTTAAGCTCTTCAGTCAGTAAAATGAAAAGTTTAAAAAAAAAAAGAAACAACTCAGTTTAAAGCAAAGTTAAGAGTAGAATATATTCCCAATATTTACCTAAACAATTTAACGGAATTTGAAAATTTGACATTGATGTTCTGTGCATATAATTCAAGTCATTTTTAACTACTACATGGTTGTGATTTGCGCATTCAATGTCTGAACATTGCAAAAGAAATGGTTAACTTTATCTTTAATGAAGCTTAGAGTTCTCTTAAACGAAGAAGCCAAGAAAAATAAAAGTGAGCTCAACTAAAAAAATGTATAAATAAATTTATATTTCATTAGAGAAAGTAAATAAAGATCAAATTGTTAGTAATGATTTATTTACTACTAACCCGTATTACGGGTTGCTTTCTGTATAAATAAATTTATATTTTATTAGAGAAAGTAAATAAATATCAAATTGTTGGTAATGATTTATTCACTACTAACCCGTATTACGGGTTGCTTACTGCTAGTATATAATAAATAGTATATAAATAATAAATAAATAGTATATAAATAATAAATAAATAGTATATAAATAATAAATAAGTAGTATATAAATAATAAATAAATAGTATATAATAAAACCGTATAGTCCTGTAATACTTCCTGAGGGCGTGCAATTATAATTTTTTTACCCTCGATTAGACATTGGAGCACGTTTATACCAACTTTCTTGCATATTGTCAATACCTCACTCACAATTGTGGGTGAGTTATAATTTTAAAACAATCATTCCATCATTAGAATTTAAAGGAAAAAAGAATAATATTTAGAAATCTGATGGAGGAGAACATTCCAAGAACAATGGAAGAAAATTTTTAAATTTTTTGCTGATGTTGTTTTGTTTTATTTTTAACTAGCTTTTACCTATACTTTTTCTAATTGATGAGTGCTTAAAAGAATTGTTATTATACACAGTATTGAACAAAACTTTGCAACCAACATCAAACAATGCTAAAAGGTGTTAATTTTACATGTCTTAAAAACAAAACAAACTATCCTACAACAACAAACAGTTCAGGAGTCTGGAGTCAGAGCATGCCATGACATGAGCATTCAGCTGACAGGTGACAGCACACAGGCAGAATTTCGTTGACAAGTGCCATTTTGCAGCGGACAAAACAACTGCAACTTTTTTGGTTTGTTTTATTTTCCTAAGTCTGCTGCGTGTCAACGTCATGGATGTTTTTTAATAATTAATGGAAGTATCCAGAAGTTTCCAGAAGCATGCAGAAGCTTCCAGAGTTTCCAGAAGAAGCATCTGGAAGCATCCAGAAACATCCAGAAGTATCCAGAAACATTCAGAAGCATCCAGACGCATCCAGAAGCTACCAGAAGCATCGAAAAGAAGCATCTAGAATCTTCCAGAACAGGCTCACACAGGTTCATTTTACTATATAAGAGACATGTAAATCGACATGTAATTCAGTCAGTACATAGACGTCAATTAGTCAGTTTTATCAAGACAGTTTATCGAAGTAAGTTTTATCAAAGTGTTTTATCAAAGAACATTAATACAAGAAGTGAAATACAACAAGTGTTTTATTACATCAATAGTGTTTCATTATACCAAACCACAGAGCATTATTGTATCATCAGTAAGGTAAATGTAACACGGTTAGCCTTGGGAAGCGTGATTATTTATTTTTATTATTTTTATGACTTCAAGTGCAAAAATGGCTCCCGACAGCCTTGGATTGGAACTAAGAAAGAAAATTATTGGCGATTACGTAGGTGGAATGTGACAAAAAAGTATTAAATCATTAATATCGCGTGAAAAAATTGATCAAGACTTTGTTCCTAATATCGTTCTACGCGGAAGTTGACAGCAGATAACAAAGGTAGAAAACCGCGTTTCACTACTTCAGAGAGGATTCGTTAAGAAAGATCGCTGGATAATATCAATCGAGATACAAAAGCAATTAGAGCTGCCTGTATCGGACCGAACAATCAGACGACTGGAATGTGCATAAATGACGAACTGTCCTGTTCACCTGTTCAGTGATGAATTGAAGTTCAATATCATTGGGAGCGATGGCATTTGCCGTGTACGTCGACCGGCCGGAAAACGTCTCGATTTACGTTTCTGCCATAAGACCGTGAAGCATGGTGGAAAAAAGATTTTTAATTGCATTAACACTCCATTATAAATTCCAAAATTGACGCTTGCTCTGTCGACTGTTGCGCTTCCAAGTTTGAATTTGTAAGCTGCCGCAGTTAATGAATTTTACCTATTTCATTAAAAATGCTGTCAATAGCATTTTTAATAGCATTAGCACCCGAACCACCCAAATTGTAACGGTCTGGGGGTGTTTTTCTGCTAACGGTCTAGGTCCAATACATCGAATGGATGGAACAATGGCCCGTTTCATGTATAAAAATATCCTCAAAGATATTATGTTTCCTTATGCTGAATGGAATATGTCAATTAAGACAGCCACCTATCGGTGATGGATTGGCTGCCTCAATCTCCGGATCTCAGCCCTAGCGAGAACCTGTAGGAGATTAAACCACAGTTAACCACAGAATTACTCGTGAAGGTGCTCGTAATTAAGATCAACGGTTTGAACAAATCCAAAAGGCCTGGGCAGCGATTCCACAAAGTTTCATTGATTACCTGATCAAATCTATGCCTCGAAGATGCAAGACTGTGATCAGCAACAAAGGATTCGCCACAAAATATTGATAGCGAAATATAGCTTGGTCAACATTTTGTGGAGTTGCACTTGTTTTGTCCAGAAGGAAATCAACTTTTTTTAAATACTTTTGATTAATTTATTAATTTTCGTGTACAAATAAATGAACTTTGTGATGAATAAAACTTGAATAACGCTGTCTCTAAACAGTTACGTAGTTATTTCTCTAAATTGAAAAAATGCAGCACTTTTATATTAAGAAATTAAATTAGCATTATTTGGCTGTACTTGTTTTGTCCGATACTGTATATGAAAAATGATAATAAAGCTAAATTCTAATATTCAAAAAAATAAAAATTGTTTGTCGAATATTTTTTTTAGAAATTACTTATTTGACCTTGATTATTTTGAGGACCTGTTTAGTTATGAGCATTTTTTATTTAATTTTAATTTAGACTGAGTTTTGACAGAGTATCCCTAGCTTCAATCAATATTTTGGATTTTGATCATAATTCCTTTCCCATGTGAAAAAAAAAATTATGAGCGCCTATCTATAAAGTTAGGTTTCACAGAGAACACAGATTAAAACTATTCGAAATTATACATACTTTACTATATAAAACTCATGAGCGATAAAAAATATTTTTACTAATTTGATTTAATTAAAGTGTTGTTTGATTTATAGACACTATGGTTTATCTGCTATCAAAATATAAAAGAGAGAAAATTCGAGATGAGTTCAAATTTTTTTTTCTCCTAAATTAACAATTAAGTAGGAAAAAAATTTCGTTGTGTTAGAATTGATGTCAATTTGCTCAAACTGTTATCCCAGCTCAAACTACCCTTAATACTTTGAGCTGGGATAACTCCGTTGGTTAAAGCGCTGCTTAAGGTTTGGTGTAATTATTGGCTGTAGAAGTAGGATTGCAGATTCAAATACTAGCTTCGTCTACTCAGTGTATGAGCAGTACTTCATTACAAAAGGAACTCGTCTCGATTAGCTCTGATCTTATGATGTTTCCTTCTCAACTAGTAAATAAATAATTTTTTCGACTCAATTAAATTTATCAAGAATTTGCTTTGTTCGAAAATTAATGATATAATGATATATATATATATATATATATATATATATATATATATATATATATATATATATATATATATATATATATACATATATATATATATATATATATATATATATATATATATATATATATATATATATATATATATATATATATATATAAATATATATATATATATATATATATATATATATATATATATATATATATATATATATATATATGTATATATATATATATATATATTTATATATATATATATATATATATATATATATGTATATATATATATATATATATATATATATATATATATATATATATATATATATATATATATATATATATATATATATATATATATATATATGTATATATATATATCCTTATATTGTAGATATAAGGATAAAATTAAATTAAATTCGTAAAAAAAACCGACTATAACTTAAAAATCACGTTCTTTGAAGGGATGTAACACCCCCTACACCTCCCCGTAAAGTCACCTCTGAGGAGCCCATTTTCAAAATTTACTAAGTTCGAGTAAACTGATTTTGAAAAATTGATGAAAAACTTAAACAGAAATCGATTTTTTCTTTGCCTTTTTTAATTATAAAAGTTTGACTGTAATTATTTGATTTATTGGTTTTACGGTTAAGATTAAACTATTATATTATGCATAGTAATAAGTTGTTAAAATATAATTACTTATAACGTAATAATAATTCGGCCTTCGCAATTGATTTAAAACTAAACCTAAATAGATTTAAATCTAAATAACAGACTTAATAATATTCTTTAGATCTGTAGTTTGAAATATGTTTTAATCTTGTGTATACTTTTAATTTTGTGTTTTATTTGTTTTAATTAGGAAGTTTTAATCTAGAGAAAACATAACAGAAACGGCACTAGTTGCCGTTTATGTTATGTTTTCTGAATGTGCAATTTTTTTCCCCAAAGTTCTACAAATTTTGTGATTGTTAAAATAACCTCATTGCCTAACAAATCTTCATCTTAAACGTTAATAGACGCCCAGAGCGTCTTTTGAACATTTAAAAGACGTATTTTCATGTCCAATTACTCCACTTAAACGGAAAGTGTTATTTTTGTCTTTTTACAATGTCTTTAGAACGTCCTAAAAGAATGTCTGTGAGCATCTAATGTAGAATCAGTTTAGAATGCATCTGAGACGTTCCGTCTAAACATTCATTGTATGTTTATTGTACGTCCCCGCGTTTGCTGGCACGCATCCGAGACGTTCCGTCCAAACGTTCATTGTATGTTGTTTGTACGTCCCCGTACTTTTAAATTGTGATGTTGCTTTAAATAAGAAACAATTGCACGAGATTTAATATGAAGGTTATAAACAGTATAAGTAATTATAGAAAATCAATTTTGACCGAAATGATCTGATTTTGAAAAAACAAGCATAATTTTCTTTCCTATGAAAAATAAAATTTTTCAATAAACTACTATGGATAACAAATTTAGCATGAGTTTCTTTAATGTGTGATAATAAAATTAAAATTGCTTTTTTTTTGTTAACTTTTTCTATATTATTGTACAATTTTGTTTCAGTTTTCAGACTTCACAAAAAATTTAACTCAAATACTTGAAAATTGAAGAAACAATTAAACAGACCATTCACTCCGTATATTTATTGCAAATGGAATCAAACGTTTTAAAGTAGTTCTTTGAAAGAAACCTCAGTAATGGTTCTTTAATGGATTACCTTTGGTTTTTTGATGCCACGGCTAGCACGGATCCTTATAATGCCTACCTAGCTGTCCCAAGAACGCCACTTATACGGAAAGTTAGCGTACACATCAAGGTACCCTGTGATGCAAATTTTGAAATCATTTAATTTTATCTGCGGAAAATAACTTAATTTAAGATTTCAAAATAAGTCAAATTTTGACGTCATAGTGCGCCAATAAAAACACTTGCAGAATTTGAACCACTCAGTATAATTTAATAAAAATTGGTGCAAATGTAGCTGAACTCTGGACAAAATTACAGCCTGATTAGATAATTGGTGTAAAATTTATTGCAGTTTTAGTTGAGGTTTTATCAGTTTTTTGCTACCTATACTTCAAAGAGTTACCGATTACTTTGAAATTCGGTCACTATTTTTAAAATAATGGTTACATGAATGTTCTACTATGTAATACCAACAATTTTTGTTATAATTATTTTATCGGTACATGTACAGTTTTCATTTTGTAGACCAAAATTGTGATTTTCTACTTAAAAGGTGATTTAAATAGTCTTATGCTGATAGTGTCGACACGGCCTTCAAAGTGGAGGGGGTCAATCCCTCAATTTCTAAAACAAAATCCATAACTTCTAAAATAATTGCCTATATTTCTAAAACAAAGGGTTCTCGCAAAAAAAAAAGTAGAGAAGGACATGACCCACTAGCCTCCCCGGTGTTGACGGCCATGTATGCTTCGCTTGAATATACCAACATTTCCTCAGGTGTAAACTGCTGCCAAAAAAAAAAGCTAAAAAAATGTACAAAACCAGGTCAAAGGACCAATTTGTTAAAACAAAAAAAAATCTCCTAAAATATTTTGTATTGAACTCTTTAAATACATTTACTTTTAAAATGAAGTGAAAACTATTTAAACCCATTTGCATTTTATTTATACCATTTGCACCAATTTTTATTTTTTACATTGTATTACCATCAAATATCTAATTACATTTTAAGAAATGTTTTTTTTGATTTTCTCCACCAAAAGATTATTAATAAATAGCTTAATTTACTCTTTTAATACAAATATTCTATAATACTACTTTTAAAGATGGTGAAAACATTCATTATACGCCGTAAAATATGAATTTCAGCAGCCTAGTTTTTAATAACTCAAATGATGTTCTTTAAAGATGCTTACTGTTTAGATAAATTATGCTGGGCAACAATCTTTCTTTGTACTCTGGATGATTATTATTTCACTTATACCTCGACCAAAGTTAACAAAAATCTTGATGAGAAGTTTCGACAGTTTGTTCACTTTAGGGCCCCAAGGGGGATCCTTTGTGACTGATGAAATCCTTGATTTGGTAGAAGACGGCGTGAATTTTTGGGCGTTACGCTTACACCAGTTATCATTAGATAACACGTTTTGAAATTTTCAATTTTTTCAGCGAAATCCAACTGAAGGATGTATCCAAAGCAAGCCTTGACAACTAAATTGAAGCTCTTTAATGCGTCAATTATGCACACAATATTGGGAACCATGTTTGTGTCAGCAAGTTGCTGCAGCATACCCACATTTTTAAGAAGCTTCCTGCATTCATTTCCCTCAAACTGGCCCCCGTGATACGGGCTCAGTTGAATCTGGATGGCGGCTGGCCACTTAACAGCTTCTATCCAAGCAGTTTTAAGGATCTTGAAAAGATGGTTGACAGCTCCTAAAATGAGATGCAATTCCATCGATGAAATGATTTCCAAAACTAGAACATTAACAGGCCCGCAAATGATTGGCTTTCGAATGACATTGCCAAATAACTTTGCGTTAGCAACAGCCGCGCCAGATTGCTGAAAAAATTCAAGGCTTAAATTAATTGAGCCCAGTGTTCGCAAGTTTCCAGATTTTGCAAGACAATTGGATTTGATGTCACACCAGGTGCAAGGGTGCGTACTTGAATAAGATTGAAGACCAGAAATTATATTTGCAACTTTCATATCACAAGCCAAAATTAGTTTAACTCCATTTTCATCAATCAGTGACCAGATTTGTTCAATATTGGAGTGTGTTTCTGGCAAATCTTCTGAAACCCAAACAATAATTTATCTCTTGACTCCAGTGTCTTTACCAGTCCTTTGAGTGAGAGGTTGTTGTTGGTGCGGTGAGCTGGTTTCATCCCTTAACGCAGTATCAACAATGCTTAGGTAAAACTTCAGATAATCTTTGCCACCATCTTATCCGAGCTTAACAAAATAGCCACCAGATATTTTGCGGTACTGAATAACATGATTCAGAAGACTTGATAAATCATTGCAGTGAGCAACAACATAAAATGTACAAAAATCTGTTTTTTTGCCTGTGATTTTTAAGTCGCTGCAGGTAAAGAAATTGCTCAATTGTTGACCTAGTCTTAGAAAATTCATGTAGAAATCTCGCTCTACCATCTTGTTGTTTGATGTTTTGTTTATAGTTCTAACAAGTTTCTTTAATCCGTTGTTTGACAGGCCCGTATTTTATTGCACATTTACAAGGGCTACAGTGGTCAATTTCGGAGCACGTGATGGTGTCTGCGCACTACTTTGACCTAAAACCAAAACATACATATTTTATAGTTACAATAAACTTTGTTTAGTAAGTTTGTGTAAAACTTTCAAATTATTCGTTTTTAAAGAAATTAGAAACTTGTCAAAAATATACTTCTTGAAATCTATCTAGTGCTATTTCTTAATAGTCAAGACTTTATTTCAATTTATATGTTAAAACTATTTAAGTATATTATTTATCAGGGGTAACTGTAAGTTAGGACCCACAGGATGCTTTAGCCAGTAGAATAGCTCTTTCCTGAGATAAATCTTTATTGGAAATAACTCGAGATGGAACTTGTTGGGATAATTTGGCATCTTTTGCTTCTAAATATTGAATGCTTTCCCTTAACATTATTTGAGAGCATTGGTGAGGCAAACCTTTTCCTAAAGGGCTGAGGCATTTGCTACAACGCACTTTTTTCTCAACAGTGGTTTGTTCTGAAAGAGGATGTTTTTCTTGCAGCTTTGAACGACCAAATTAGCATATTAGGCAACAACACATTGTGCCTAATGATACTTGTCACACGGGTTGTTTTATTTTAAAACAGCCCTTCAACCTAATTAGTTATTCATTTAGAGTAAATTTCCTCTGATTGGCCCTTCAAACTTTGTAATAGTCAGATATCTTAGTTAACTTATCTAAATTTTTAAAGTCACTTATCTTTTTCAATATAAAAAAAATTTGGTTTTTTCACAGTTGTTTTCTTTTCAGATAACTAAGTATTTTTATTTTCTATGTAGGTATCCCTAAAAATCCTTCTTAACCATTTTTTTAAAATTTTTTTGCATTCTGGCAGTAGTTTACCATAGGAAATGTTGGTATATTCACGCTATGCATACAAGGCCGTCAAGGGAGCCATGGCTTGCCCACTTTTTTTTGCGAGGACCTTTTGTTTTAGAAATACAGTCAATTATTTTAGAAATTATGGATTTTATTTTAAAAATTAAGGGGTTCACCCTCCACCTTGAAGGCCCTGTCAACGCCATTGGCATAAGTCAATTCAAATCACGCTTTAAGTAGAAAACCACTATTTTGGTCTATAAAATGAAAACTGTACATGTACCGATAAAATATTTATCACAAAAATTGTTGGTATTACATAGAAGAACACTCATATAACCGTTATTTTAAAAATAGTGACCGAATTTCAAAGTAATCGGTAACTCTTTGAAGTATAAGTAGCAAAAAACTAACAAAACCTCAACTAAAACTGCAATAAATCCTATACCAGTCATCCAATCAGGCAGATATTTTGTCCAGAGTTTGGTGTAAATATTGGCAACATTTGCACCAATTTTTATCAAATTATATTAAATGGTTCGAATTCTACAGATGTTTTTATTGGCGCACTATGAAGTAAAAAATTGACTTAATTTGAACATTCAAATTAAATTATTTTCCGCGAACAAAATTAAATGGTTTCAAAATTTGCACCACAGGGTTACCTTGATGTGTACGCTAACTTTCCGTATAAGTGGCGTTCTTGAGACAGCTTGGTAGGCATTATAAGGATCCGTGCTAACCGTGATGCTTCTTTAAAGAATTCTTTGTACAGGTTTTTCATAAGAACCCTTCAAAAAGGTTCTTTATAGGTTTTCAATATTTTTGCCAAAGAAAATCATAGTGGCACTATTTTATTTTATCTATTTTTTTTATTATATTTTGAAAGCCTTAATTTAATTTTTTCTCATTAATTTAAACTAAATTAAGTTTAATGATTTATTTTTTCTAGTTTTAATTCAAATGTTTTTTAACAACTACAATTTTTTTTAAAATGAAAATATCTAGTCTATTTCTCAATAGAAAATAATTAAACAGTCGTCTTTTTTTCAATTATGCTAAGATAAAGCGCCAACAAACTATACACTAGGGGCTTCGATAAAAATTACTACATCGTTGCCATCATGGCCCAAAACAAATATCTATAATAAATTTCTCTAACTTTTTAAAAATTTTCATCCTCTACTATTTGATTAAAAAATAGGCACAAGTGAAATTGAAATATGATCAAACCACTTCTTGAAAGTAGTCATTAAAATAGTCAATTATATTTCTTACATCTGTAGCAAACTGATACACAATAGTAGAATTTTTTTTTATCAATATTTTTCCTATATTGCTATTTTCTTTCCTATATTGCCATTTTCTTTCCTATATTGCTTTTTCTTATCAATATCTTTCCTATATTGCCATTTACTTTCCTTTATTGCTTTTTCTTATCAATATCTTTCCTATATTGCCATTTTCTTTCCTATATTGCTTTTTCTTATCAATATCTTTCCTATATTGCCATTTTCTTTCCTATATTGCTTTTTCTTATCAATATCTTTCCTATATTGCCATTTTCTTTCCTATATTGCTTTTTCTTATCAATATCTTTCCTATATTGCCATTTTCTTTCCTATATTGCTTTTTCTTATCAATATCTTTCCTATATTGCTAGCTATTTCTGTTGCAAGCACTTCTGTTTCATACATAATCCCAACAGGAGGGGGATGGTGGTATTGTAGCAGTGGAGCCCGGAGGTAAAGAGGGCTCGGCGGTAGTAATCGGAAAAATAGTAAATCCAAGTAAAATAATATTTTTTTTAATTAAAAATAAATTTGAAAAGAAAAAAAAATTTTTAACCAAAAACATTGTCTAAAATTAAAAAGTAGAAAACAAACAGACATTTCAATAAATTAACCTTCTCGTCTTTTTACTTATTTCATATATATTGCCAATTTTTTTATGCTGATTTCTTTGAGCGGTTCCTGAAGCTAAACTCATCTTTGTTATAAATTATAAGTTATTAGTCGTTAACGTTAACAAGTAGCTTAACATTTATAATTGAACTTAAGAGTGCTATGGTCTTAAAACTATTATGCCGTTGTGTAAACTAATTCCCGCATTTTTCTAATATAATAGTTTTTTCTTTGTTAATGAATTGGTTAGCATAACTTGGTCCATAATCTTTCGGTTTAATCATTTTATATTAGTTGAACTTTGTTATCAAATCAAAAAACTAAAAAAAAAAAATAATTTATTCTAAAACTATTTGAGTTCAGACATATATATCATTTGAAAATATTATGATTCTGATGTTCCAAAACTAAACTTTTACTTCCTTAAAAGATGCACTGGTTATTCAGGATTTAAATAATGTCTAGAAATGAAAATTATTTTTTTAAATTGTCAAGTAATTCAAACATCATGTCAAAATCAAATTACAAACATAAATCTAAAGCTCAAAAGAGAAAACATAAAAATGAGACTTCAAGATTGTCGTTCACAAGGTTATGACAATGGTTCAAATATGTATGTTAAAATAAATGGTGTTAAAGCCCTTAAAAAAATCTTAAAAAAAAACAGTCTGCCTTATTTTCTCCATGTGGAGCCCATTTATTAAACCGTGTAGAGGTAAACGCAGAAAAATTAAATCCTGATGTAAAAACCTTTTTTGGAAGGATAGAAAGCTTCTACTACTTCTTCTTTCAGAGTCCTGCTTAATAGGATGTGTTGAAAAAACGCAAGCCGTCATCTCTTCAAAGTATATAAGAAACAAGGTGGAGTCAAAGAATTCAAGCCATTTGACCAGTCGCCAAACATTATCTTTGTGCACTCGCTGTGTTAGATGTTCGTCTCTAGGGAAATGTTTCAGAGCTAACTCCTTCAGCACAAAACATAGCTAAAGGTTTAAAAAAATACCTCACAACTTATAAAGGTGTACTTATGACTAGTTTTTGGCACAATATACTTGCAATATACTTGCAATATACTTGCAATATACTTGCAACTGTTGACAATAATAACGTTGTCTTAAAAAGCAAAGGAATATCCGTTAATGTTGAAACAGCCTTAACCAAGATTTATTGAAGGAGACAACTCACATAAATGACTCATGAGAAAGTATTGTTCAAGAGGTAAAGGTTATTGCAGAAGTTATTGGAATACAAGCTCAATATCCTACAAAAAGAAATTCTTTCACTAAAACAGATCAAGATTTCGAATTTTCTGTAGTTTACCCAGTGTTGGATTTTATAATTAATGATTTGAGCACACGATTTGAAGAAGTCGATGAAATATGTGATTTATTCCCACCCATTTTGAAATTGCAGAAATATGAGGATGTAGACCTAATTTTAAAAGCGTAGTAATGCAGCGTAAAAAATGACTAAAAAGAAATGGTTTTAAAACTTTCTCGGGGCCCCTAAAATTGCAGGGCCCGTTGCTATAGCCCCCTAAGCCCTCCCCTCTTTCTTAATCTAGCGTTGAATGGGCCGAGTGCATTAAAAATAGCTTATGGTACACTGTAAATATAATTTTTTTTTTTATAACATATTTAACATGCTTAAACGATCTGTTGATAAAAAATTTTCTTTGAGAAATACAAATTTAGTGCCAAACTGTCTTGTTTAGTTGAAAGTAATCAAGTCATTTTAATTGTTTTAATTACAGGAATGAATTAATGACTTCCTTATTTTATCTGTCGAAGAAAAATTTCGAAAAAGATTTATTCAAATATTTCTCAACTTTAAATCTAATGTTATCAGTAATTCATAATTCATTTTTTCTTACCTTGAGTTACATTAAAGTTGTTTATTTTTAAAATCTAGATAATGAAAATGAAAGTATTATAACTAGCTGCCTATTTATTAGAATTCTATGTTAAAAATTTTAGGACGAGTTTTGTACAGTGTGTTAAATTATTTCTGATAATATAGAATATGCATGGTATAATCTTTAAAATATAGGTATTTTCAAAGTAACGAGTGATAGAAATGTGGATGATCGTTTTAAATATTCGCTAGAAAAAAATTCAGAAATTTTGTTATGATTTCAATTCAACTTATAGTACAAATAATGTATATTTCATTAAACTGTTTTTGACAAAAAAAGAGTTTTGTCAATGCTCTCTCTATAACTACGGTTTAAAAAATAAATCAAATAATTTAGTTACTGCAAATTTTTTAAAAAGACAATGATGAAATACAACTTTTATATCTTCTAAAGAACTTTTATAAACACACGCACATACATAGATAGTAATTTGGTTGTTTCATATTTTTCATTGTGCACGTGTTGTTTATCGTTAGACAGGTATTTCTAAGCGAAAATTCAAATATATGTACTTATTTTATTATTTGGATAGAATAATTTACGCTTTATAAACTTCGGTAAAATCAATCAAAACTCCTAATGCAAAACATTCTTCTTTAAATGCATTTGATAAATGATCAACTAACAGTATAATTGCTTGATCAGTTTTTAACATTGCGTACTTAAATAACAGGCCTTCTCATCGCGCAACGACTTGAAAAATGTGGAGCTTGATATTTTTTGTTTTGATGCTCTCAACTATTAAACAATTTTTTTTTAAGTTTTAAATATCAATTTAAAAATTCTTTTTACAATATAGTAGGAGCTTGTGGTTTGATTATTTAAGTCTATTTCTCTAAATACATAACCTGATTAAATAAAAAAATAAGGATAAGAAGAATATAAGGCTTAAACTATGCCATTGTTCACTAAATAATGTTTTATCTTCTTATAAAGAAGTCAATATTTTTATAAGAAAAACGTTTATAAACTAAAAATAATTGTTGTTTTGTCAAGAAAGTAAAAAAAAAAAAAACACTTTGTAAGTTAAAAAACAACTGACAATAACAAAAGATAACCAAGCTACTTCTATGTATTTACATACAATCAAACATTAACAGAAAGAATTAAAAAGCAAATTAAAAATTTACTAAATTTAAATTAAAAAGTAAATTAAAAATTTTAATTAACAATTTTTAAACGAAATATCATCTAAAGTTAAATTGGTAACTTTCTATGGTATATTTATTAACAAAAGCTAACAAAACAGCTTTAATCTTTAACTTTGGTTTCCTCGTCTGATGCAGGTGAATACATATAGCAAAAATTGTTAAATAACATATTTGTAAGAACATAACAATAGTTTCTTGTAATTATGGTGAAATCGTAAGTACAAGTAATATCCATAAATAAACAGGACACAGAATATCTACAAAAGTTTGATGTGCCTACAAAATTAAACAAAATGTAACTTAAGAATACCCATTCACAAAATGTATTACTGGGTATTTTCAGACAACCACAATCTAAGGCAGATGCAAAATTTCCATAGTTACTGTAATACAGATAGGTGTCATTGTTATCATCTTAATCTTTTCTAGAAACATAATATTTGAAAAAAATTGATCTAAAAGTTTATGTAAACAATTAAACATCTCGCACTCATCTTCTGAAAGTTAAAACAATTATCACAAGTGTGACCAGATTTAAACTCAACACTTGAAATATTAATAGTTTTCTGAAGAAATAGTTTGGTTTTGTTGATGTTTTACTTTTCAATTACTTGTTGAGTATTTATAAAATAAGTTCCCCCACCACCTTATCTGAGTTTGCCAAATGCTCTTTCTATGTGATCTGTTGTAAAATTCCCAAGCAGTACATACATTTGAGAATTGTCTAACAAATGCTTACTTAGTTCAACTAAAACATTACAAGTTTAATATAATGAATTACTTGTATCCATGGTTATACTTCCAATTCTTTTTCCTTGAATCAATGTTGGCTTAAAGATTTCAAAAAACTCAATTAAATCATTTAATCGTAAATCATCAACGGATGGGATCTCGTAAGTTGTCTTTCAAATGGATCCCTCCAGATGGAATTTTAACGTTGACTATTTTCCAAAATTGAACAACCTTAGTTAAAAAATATTAAATCTATCAATATCATCAGTTTTCATACCTTGATGACACTTTAATGCATTTATAGTCTCTTCACAAAAAACTTTTAAACACGTATGAACTTTTTGTCTCTCAATTATCCTTGGGTTAACAGCAACATAAGTCAATTTTGACATTTTAATAGGTACGTGCGTATCCAATGAGTTACGGCACCGATTATGTAATCAAAATCTTCGACCATTTTATCAAAGCGTGCTTAGCGTTTGAGTTGTAAGAATGTATTTTGTTGTGTTATTTTTTAGAATTTTATATCATCATAGACTTTTTTTGAAAAGTGGAAGAGTTAAACTTCATTTTTGGATAGTTTTTTTTTTTTTTGTAGTTACAACCGCTTTTATTGAATTTACTTTTCTTAAAAACTTCGTAGTTGATCACACGTCAAATTAATATTGAAGGAATGCTGAGAACATTTTTAAAACTATTGAGAAAAATTTAAAAATTTATTTTCTACGTGCATCCCAAATTTTATCGAAAAAGATTATCTAGCAGACACCTAATTTTTTGTAGCAGAATATGTACCTTAGTTAAAATATTGTAAATAAAGCAAAATATTGCGCTTCTAGCAACAAAGTTCCATAACAGAACTACCCTTAGCCGAAATTGACATTTTAAAACTGGTCGCAGATTTTTTAAACAATCCTTGTAATCAAACTTTGTTACTTAAATGAGCATAACTTTTTGTAGAATTGTTATTTTGTTATGAAGTTTTCACTATTGTAATGCTGATTTTAGCCTTTTTTCAATGATATATAATAATCAATAATAAAAATAGTTAAAATTTTTTACACACGTGCCTAATTTTAACCAATTCACCTTCTACTAACTTTTGAAGCCAATTAAAAATTCCACGTTGTTCTACGTTTTATGGTTTAAACAAACTGTTAACCTATATTTAAAATAACCCTTAAATTTTTTTCAGCTTATTCTTATTCCTTAAAAAGATATTTTAACTTAATGAATGTAAAGTTTTGCTAAAAACAAATACAACGTCCGCTCCGAAAGTAGTTATCGGAAGTGTTTGTAAAAATACACATTGATACAATTAAAAATTATTACAAAAATTTACTTTGCGTATAGTCTTGAAT
>NC_061164.1:43828813-43893813 GCF_022113875.1 Hydra vulgaris
TTAAAATCCAGGTAGAAGAAAACGTGATTCTGATAAGTTTATTTCATATCAGTACAAAAGTTAGTTTTTTACCAAAAGCATCAATAATTTTCTTATGCCCTATATCACGTTTGCTTTATTTTAAAATTGATTTTTTTATTATGTACATTTGGTTTGGTAAGAAATATTTGTTTTATCTATTTGCTCATAAATGCCAACAAAAACTTACATAATGAAGAAAAATTGAATTTCCTTTGATAATCGCACGATTTTTATTGCACGACAATACAAAAATTTTCTTATACAAATTAAGTTAATCTTAAATAACAGAAACCAACTTGTTATACTTTGCGAAAAATAGTCAAATTGGTTTCAAATTTAAAAATAGTCAAATTGGTTTCAAATTTTCAAAAAAGTAATCCAAGGATCAGTATTTGGACATTTGGACCGCTTTTACTTATAATATTCATAAACAACTTTCTCTGTCAACTTTTCACGTAAAAAAACATAGATAGACGATAGTAAAATTGTTACCGAGTTGTACAAAATTGATACACAAAAAGTTGAACCACAAATTGGTATAAATAAAATACCTGAACGGTGTCATTAATAGAAAATGGAAAAACGGTAATTGGCAAGAACAGCAAAAAATAAGAATACTCAATCCTGGGATACGATAAAAATATAGGATTTCGACTTATAAGCTCTGTTTCTGAAAAAGATCTAGGCCATATGACTTCTAATGATTGAAAACATAGCCAACATATCCAATAATGCACCAATAGAACTGTTAAAATGCTAGATTTACTAAATTCAAACTCGAATTCTACACCAACTTAATTGCTAAAACATCGTATAACACCTTAACTTACGTAATTTATATTATATTAAAAAGGATCTGTTACAAGTTATTTTAAATCACAAAACCCCGTACCCTATCTGTCACAAAGCCAAGATCTCAATGTTTTTCACGTGATGTTATGAAATACATCAATCGGCAATTAGTCGCTTAAAAACCAACCAATCAAGACAAGTCTACTTGCTTTGATTGAAGATTGATGGTAACATAACATTCCTCAGAATATTCTTGCTAATTTATTTGAATTTGGTTTGATGTCTTGTTGTTGTTAGGCTGTTTTTCAAAAACAAATAGATATAAATCTAAACACTAACTTTCGTATCGAAATATCTTTTAAAATTGATAAGTTATTGATTTTTTAAATAAATATCAATCAAAATTTAGTTGTTTCTAAACTTTTACATTAAAAATCTTTTAAAAAAAATTTTAATTTTATTAACTGTTTTAATTTATAAATTTTTTGGCTTGTATTAATAATTAAATTAACATAAAGTATATATGACATATGTTTCAATTAAACTAAGAAATTTTGTTAAATGTAACTCATACTTTCATTCAAGTAAAGTTATTCAAAGATATCTATTTATACTAAAAATTCTCAAACGAGGCACACATACGTTGATAAAACGTTTGAACAATGTATAAGATCTTTTGGATCTTCTTTCAGATACCAAGCTTATATATTTTTATATTGTTATATAACAATAAATAATTGTAAACTAAAAAAAAAAAATGTTGCACGCTGTGTTGGCCCAACATCGCAATATAATCAACTGACATATTTGAATGAAAAATAGTTCATATAAATTATACAAATATGTATTTGTATATCTGTCTTTTCCCAATGCAATTTTAAAGCAGATCCACTGTATATAATCTAACGGTATTCCAATGTATATGGATCAGTGTTGATCTAATGTATATAATCCAACGTTAATTCATACACATTTGACTAACGTTGGGTTAAAACATTAGATCTACATTAATCCATATGCATTGGATAAATTTGGGATTATACACATTTGGTCAATGTTGATCCATATAGATTGGATCAACGTTGATCCCTATGCATTCAATTTTTGCGATGATTTTATATACGTTGGACCAATGTATTTTGCTAACTATTTTTAATCAAGGCAAATTCATCTAACGGTTGTTAATATACAAGAGCCTGGACAGCTTCCAAGATTTTGCAACAATCAAATATGAGAGCTATGTTAATAAAGAAGTCGATAGCTGTAAAAATATTGGCACTTCTATTTGAAGACAGCAAGTAGCATTGTCTTCATGCTTCAGAGGTTACCTAATGACTTGCCTCTTTTTAGAGTCTGACAAAAGTGTGGAGAAAAGCGCAATCGGTGCTATCTGTTCAGTGAGATATCACAGATGACTGTTATATGCTGTCATAGCCGCTTGTGCCACGACTGGATCAATATATTTATACAAAATAAGATCATTCCTTGACTGCAGATTATTCACTGATGTATATGCAGCCGAAAGTGCTGAAAGCCATATCTTTATGTAGAAAATGGCATTGAACAAGCAAATGCGACGCAACTTGTCCATTTTATCGTGGTTGCAACTCAGCTGCTCACCAAACGCATACATTTTTGCACTGTATAAGGGGGTTTCTATCCATTGGACGTGAATAAATGCTTGACGCTGTAACCAGTGTACATGGTACAGGCTGTAACCAGTTTACCATAAGATGGTTATTCTCTCAAAAGTATCAGTATCGATTCGGCACTTTCCCGATAGTTGTTACGAGACATTGCATTATTTGATGTATCATCAGATTCAGGCACAGACAACAGTTCATGAAAAATGCAACTATTTCTTGTTAAAATTTCAGCCTATGGTTGCAAATGTCATGTCTTTTTTATGTCGATCGCTGAGCAAGTGAGCCCCAATGTTGCTGAAAATCCTTAAATTCTGTTGTATCTTGGCTAGATATTTCACCATATGAATTCTACCAAATTGCACACCAAAGTATTTCCGATACATGGTGCTAACATTTTTAACAAGTAGAACATTGACTTCGACAGTGTCACACTTTTCAAATCAGCGCCACGCTCACCCTGACCTCAATATAACTTCAGCCATCAATGCTATTCACTAACCAGCTGACAAATTCAATTTATTGACAATTGTAGGTAAATCTTAAGTTTTACGATGTCTAAATTCTTTGCTTGTTTTCTCTTCTACATGTTTTCACTTGATTACTCTTTTACATGAAATTCAAAATTCTTTTCTTCTGGTAAATCAACAGAACTGATATCATTACTTTCATTTTTTGATTGTTGAACTGAGGAATCACAAATTTTTTTAAAAAGATTTTGCTTGCTTTGCTTTTAATCCATTTTCTATATTATTAAGACCTTAGTTCTCTTTATTTATGCTTTACTTCTCTCATGTAGATCTTGTCTGGCACACCTTTTTTTAAGCTTAAAGAGCGCTAAGAAATTCAAGATCTTTGTCCTTCATTTTTTTGGTTTTGTCGGTTTCTATTTTCGTTTGGGCATCTTAATGTGGTATGAAAAAGAATGCTTTAACTCTTAACTAAAAATCTTTTTTTTTTCTTTGTTTGATTTGCACCCTTTCTTCTGCAGTGTCCTATAGTTATCATACAAATCAAGAATCTTTGCTTTTACCTTATCTTTACGTTATATTTCTATAACAACTTTTTCTGCCACAGCACCATTACATCTGTTTCTCGTGCTTCATTGTCCCATCTTTTAAATAAAAGAACAAACGGATAACATCTACTTTTTTGGCAAGCTGGTAACTCCAATATGGGATTTTTTTATCAGCTAGATATCATCATCCTTTAGCAGAGTCATGGCACTGTTGAAACACTAATTTATTTCTTCTATTAGTTAAGTAGCAATCTTTTTTTTATATAGGTGCCCCTAGAAGTCTTTAGGGCCTTATCAAATTACACCATGGATGAGCTTAAATAATTACCATAATTGCGTGTTAAACGTACATTGTTACATTTTGGCATACTTTTGGCAAGGTTTACAGTATTTAAATTCACTAACATTTTCCCATACTATTTGAATGCTAAAAAGAATGGGGAAAAAACCAGGGAGCAAGATTTTTTACGAACTTTATTTTTTATCATTGCGTTCTGAAGCACTCTAATAAAATTGTATCTATAGAAAAAAATTGTGCAGAAAGAAACCATTTTTCTAATGGATATAATTTCTGAAAATGGATATAAAAAATATATATATACAAATTCTTGCAAATAATGTTAACTGACTGAGCCAAGTAGAAGGCAAAGTGTCTCATTATTAAGCCCCTTTGTGAAACAGAGAAAAAAAAAGTTTACAAGTTCTAATATTATGCAAAGGAGTGAACTAAAAAGTTAAAAAAGTAAAATAAAATAAAAAGTTTAAAGAAATTTTTTAAACTTTTTATTTTATTTAAACTCTTGCTTTATTTATCCCCATGAATTTTCTAATTTTCTTATCTTGTATTGGAGAATGACTGCCAAGGTTATAGGATTCAGCCAATCAAAAGTACCACCGCGTGTTCTAAAATGTTCTGTGGCTCCAGAACTCGAATATTTTTGATTTTTAGAGGCTATTTGGTGTTCCGCACTTCTAAAAATGATTTTCTTTTTGGTCTCATCAATATGCATTCTTGATGAGCTTTTAAGCTCGTAAACACCCGGATTTGAATTCGGAGGTAGTTTAGTTTAGTTGATGCATAGTATGTTATTTAAATTGGGAGCTGAAGTAAATATAACTTTGATGTTTTGTTCGCAAATTCTCTTCGGAATTTAAGGCTAATAATAGGTATTCAAGGTAGTTTAACAAATTGCTAATCAATTTGTTTAGATGTAGTATTTTTTGAAACGCGGTCTAAATAGTTTTTGGTTATTTTATTAAAATAACTTTTGTTATAAGCGTTTTGAAAGAACTTATCTATGAGGAAATCAATTTTTTGTGAGAAATGTTTTTTAGAGTATATTTATTTTGCTATACATAGAATTCCTTTAAAGACGCCAGTGATTATGCTCGGATTGATGTTAGAGTTTGGTTTTATTTGAACATTGGTTATCGCATCCTTACGGAGTACTTGAAATTCATAAAATCCGCTCGTTGTATTTGTAATTAGAAATATCTAAAAAGTTTCGTTCTTTTTCTTTTTTAAGTTCAACACTTTATTTTATGGAGGGGTTTTATTGATTTAAAGATTTAAAATCCGCTCGATTTAAAATAGTTTTTGTTTTTCTTTCGAATTGAAGCGAGGATGGGTATCGTCTACATATCTTTTGTAAGTTATTGGTTGGAATGATTTAACAAAGTCGTAAGCGAAACTGACAAATTAATTAAACATTAAGGACTCTTTTTTTCATATTTTTCAAAAATGCTTCAGCTATGACTACCATCAACGATAAACCAGTTGGACCTGAATTAGGTAAAATTCAGACTTTATCTTAGTATAAAAAATAACATTTTGCTCAATGAAAGTTCAAATAACTGGTGTATATCTAAAAGAGTTAATTTAGTCCTAGTTTTTAAATCCTCCAAATCATCGTTCAATATGTTAACAATAATCGGTATTGTTTCATCGATCAGTACAGATGGATATAAAATTACTACATCAAATGAAACTTGAATTTCATTAGGGCTTATCTAACATTCTTTAGCATCATTGACAAATCTACTTAAATTAATTAGTCAAGTTGTATTTTTATTTAATGTTGGCTAAATTATTTTAATAAAATAATCTGATGTTCCATAAGGTGGTGTGTTAATAGTGGAAACAACAGGACGCATTGGGTAGTTTTTTTCTGGTTTGTTAGCTTTAACTATTCCGTAGATTCTAGGTGGGACGCAATCTGATGGTTACATTATAAAGTAAGTGGCGTTGTCTAACTTACCCTGTTTTCTTAATTTAAATAACAGTTTTTGAAATTTAGAAGTGAATGTGGGTTTTGGGTCTTAACCAATAACTTTACTATTTTTTATTTGTTCTTCAAATTTATTTTTAGCTTCATTTTCGTATAATAAAGCAAAACCTGCTCATTTTTGAAATGGATATATCTTTAGATGTGAATGCTTTTTTAAGTTTTGTTAAGAAAAGCGTTGCTGTTTTGTTAAATTATCTTTTAATTTTAAATTTAAAAAAAAATTTAGGATTTTTGAATAGTTTTGTCGAAGAATCTCTACTTGTGTTTGTTTATTTTGTTGTTCAAGTTGTAAGGCACAAGTTTTAATATTAGTGATAATGTCCATATAAGAGATATTCTTTTGTGATGGGACAAACATTGGACCGATCTTGTCGTCAGAACCTTAAATAAGTCCAAACAAACAAAGGTAACAACAGTATTAAATTTCTACAAATTTCCTAAGTATATATTATATAATCCAAATACTCCGGATACTCACCAATATTTTATATAAACGTGCTAAAATATAATAATATGTAAAGTAAAAAATATAAAATCAACAAAATAAGTAAGAATAAACTTTTTCAAAATGTAAATAAGAAAAGACATAGTTATCAATTCATATTATTAATAATAAGATAGTACGTCATCTAATGAAAAAATTAGGGTTTTT
Organism: Hydra vulgaris; assembly: GCF_022113875.1. Classification (NCBI taxonomy): domain Eukaryota; kingdom Metazoa; phylum Cnidaria; class Hydrozoa; order Anthoathecata; family Hydridae; genus Hydra; species Hydra vulgaris. Next base: position 43,835,228 of record NC_061164.1, read on the forward strand.
AATTAACTTTAAAAAAAATGAAAAGTAACGGGTAGTTCGAAGTCAAAATTCGGCAAAACAATTTTATTCCAAAGGTGTTGTGCCCGATAGGCAATACAAAAAGCTATTTGAAAAGTAGATTAAACTGATAGCATGTTTCTGACGGCATGTTAAAGACGTTGCAACTTACTTTTTTTCTGTACTACCCCAGGCGATATTAGCATAATTTAAATAACTGTGTATAATTGAATAATAATAATAAGTTTGATTAAAATTTTTTTAATGAGGTAGATTCGCGCATTATATAAAAATCCTATGTTTTTTGAAATTTGAGTGCTTATGTAGTCGATATGATGATTCCAAGTGATGTTGTAATCAAGATAAACACCTAAACATTTTGTTACGGAATCCCTTACTATTTCAATTTGATCGATAAAAATTTTAGGTAAGTAAGTCAAATACCGTTTTTTTTAAAGCGAATGGAATAAGGTCCACTTTTGTTTTATTATTATTAAGAGTTAACTTATTACATTTAAACCAACTCGGTACATGTCTAAGCTCTTTGTTCATTGTTTTCAAAGGTTCAAATTATCACTGTTAGAAAGGAATAAGTTAGTATCATCTACAAACATAATACTTGTTAGTTTAGAGGCTTTATTTAAATCATTAATATAAATTAGGAAAAGGAGAGGGCCAAGAATTGAGCCTTGTGGGACTCCACATGTTATAGAATAAAAATTGGTGTGATAACCGTCATTACTCGGAACAAATTGTTTACGATTTGACAAATAGCTTTCAAACCATTTTAAAACTTTATTTTTTATTCCATAGTGTTTAAGTTTATAGATTAAAATTTGGTGATCAACCGTATCAAAAGCTTTTGATAGGTCAATATAAAGTCCTAAAGTATATTGTGATTTTTAAATGATTTTGAGATTTCACGTACAAATTGGATAATTGCATGTTCAGTTGAGCAATCCTTTTTAAAACTGAATTGATTAATGTAAAGTAATTTATTAAGATGAAAATATTTGTATAATCTGTTATATATAATACTTTCTAAAATTTTTGAAAATGTGAAAAGAACAGAAATAGGGCGAGAGTTAGGGGAAAGGCGCCTATGATGGCATACCGGTCATATTTTCATAAATATTGGTTATAGCAAAAAATTGATTAGACCAACATGTCTATACTGACTTTTTATTAGTTTTAGTAAAAATTCGTCCCTTATGCATAAATATTACTTTTATAATCAGCAAAATTGATTTTGGGGTGTGCTGTTGTATTTTTAATCCCTTTAAATATTTAAAATTGTGATTTTATTATTGACTGTGCAGAAATAAAATATTCATAAACTTTATTTCTAAGTTTTGTGCATTTAGTGAAATACTTATTTTTATTTTATTTTTTGCGCAAGACAGACAGCTTGTTTAAATGAAAATGATGGATTCTTCCTATGATGGCATACTGAGGAGTTAAGTGTGTTGCAATATTGACGAGTGGAGAAAACCTTTTTTTTCGTAAAAACAACATATTTGTTAGTAAAGTGAAAAGGAATTTTTACGTCACTAAAAAATTTTTGGTTCAAAAAATACATTTAACGCAATATCTCTTATGCGCATGCGCAAAATTCTACACTGCTGCTGTGTAGCACGAATGGGTTAGTTAGGATAATTATGCGTAATTTCTGGCATTACTTAGGGAAAACTCTTAGGTCAAATGAAATTGTCAAGTTATCCTTGATGCTAACCAGCCCTATCCTCCCCTATGTCATCATAGGAACAGTAGTTACCTATGATGGCATACTTGTGCTTTTTTTTTAAATAAAAATAACTAATAAAAAAATATAACTGATGAAAACTCCTAAAGTTATTATTGTTCAACTTGTAAAAAAGAATGTATCTATATCAAAACTTTCGTTCTTGGTCTTTAGGATACTGAATAATAAAGCATCAAAGTTAAGTATGCCATCATAGGCGCCTTTCCCCTACTAATAATTGATTTCTCCCCTTCTTTGAAAATAGGAGTAATTTTGGAAATTTTTAACAGTTCGGGGAATACACCTTGATTGAAAACTTTAAAAAGAACACCTTTTAGCTGTTCAAAACAATCTATAATAACGTTTCCATTTATTTTATCTGCTCCAATTGCTGTGTTTTTCATTGATTTGAAGGCTCTTTTAAACAATAATTCAGAAGACTCTTCAAACAATAATTCAGAAGACAACTTAACTGAATCAATGCAATTATCAATGGGTACTAGAAAATCAGTAAATAAAGATTTGATCTTAGGGATTTTTTTGGAAAGTGTTGGACCTATATCGATAAAAAAATTTGTTAAATTCTTGAGCTATAGCTCTAGGTTCATATAAACTTATGTTATCAACTCTAACCATTTGTGGAAGAAAACCTGATCATGATCTTTGTTTTCCAATAAATTCATTCATTATTTGCTATGTGCGTTTTGTTTCATTTTTAAATATATTAAGTAAATAGTAATAGTAATAGTAGTAATAGTAATATTTATTGCTGTAACAATTACATATTTGTTGAAATATAAATATTTAAAAATAAAATAAATTGTGGAACGCGATGCAAGCATCGGGTTATAGACAGCCCACACAAATTAAAAAAACACAAGTTATGAAAAATGTTTATCTATTCGCGCTTTGAAAACATTCAACGATGTTGCTTCAATGATTTTATTTGGTAACAAATTCCAATTTTTACAAACTCGATTGGTAAAAAAATTATATCTCGGTAAACATGATGGTACGTATTCTCTTTCTAGCCTGTATTTATTGCCCCTTACAGAAAAAGCCGGGCCTGAACTAGTCACGGATGATGCCGGTTTTGGATTTTTGTACCAATTTATTTGGTCTATATTTTGCTTGAATCTGTATTGTTGTATAAGATCTCCTCTAGCTCGTCTTTTCTCTAATGTTGTTAAACCCATTGCTTTCAGTCTTTTTTCATATGAAATCTTTTTAAGTTGTGGAACTAACTTCGTTGCTCTTCTTTGCACTTTCTCTAACTCATCAATATCCCGTTGTAAATAAGGCTGCCATGCAGGTATAGCGAACTCAAGAAGCGGTCTCACAAATGTCGTATATAGTGATTTCACCATTTCCACATCGAAGTATGTAAACGTACGTTTAATTAGACCCAAAGTTCTTTGTGCTTTTGCTGTCGCTGAAGTCACTTGATCATGCCATTTAAGGTCGGATGAAATAATCACTCCTAAATCTCTTTCACTTACTGTTGTTTTTAATTTATACTCTTTGCCGTCGTGGTTCATATAATAACTCATACGTGGATTTTTTTTACCTAAATGCATCACCTTGCACTTTTCGATGTTCAACTTTGTCAACCAGATATCCGTCCATTTTACAAATTCGTTAATGTCATTCTGCAAAGACTCATGATCTTCAACATTTTTTATAACTTTGATAAGTTTACTGTCATCTGCATATAATTTGCAATTGGAATTAATAACTGATGGTAGATCATTTACGAATATCAAGAATAACAAAGGACCAAGCACAGAGCCTTGAGGCACACCACTAAAAATCTCAAGCCATGGAGACACGTCTACACCCATCACAACTCTTTGCCTTCTTTCTTTTAAAAAAGACGATATCCAGTCATTTATTACACCCTTGATACCATATGCTTTACACTTTTTCAACAGTCTTTTATGTGGAACCTTATCAAAGGCTTTGGCAAAATCCATATAAATCATATCTACCGCTAAACTGTCACTCATGCTTGCTGTTAAAATGTCTAATGTTTCTAGCAAATTTGTTACACAGGCTTTATTTTTTACGAAGCCATGTTGATTTTTTGATAGCAATTTATTTTCCATCAGATGAGTCATTATTGCTTCTTTTATGAATGCTTCCATAACTTTGCCTGGTGCAGATGTTAATGATACGGGTCTGTAGTTAAGCGGGTCTGTTGTATTTCCATTCTTGAATATTGGAGTAATATTTGCTTCTTTCCATTTGCTAGGAATTTTTCCTGTTTCAATTGATTTTCGGTAAATTAAAGCTAATGGAGTTGCTGCACTACTTGAACAATTTTTAAGTACGTAAGGACTAATACCATCACTACCACATGCTTTGTTGACGTCCAAAGAATACAGTTTTTGCTGAACTGCCTCATTTGTAACAACATTTTTCCAATCCCATTCAAAAGGTTTTGTAATACGTGGTACAAACTCCGGAATTTCACCATGCTCTTTAACAAAAACCGATTGAAAACTTTTGTTCAATATATTAACAATCTCATGCCTGTCAGATGTGAGTACATTTGCATAGTTTTTCATTGATTGTATTTTACCGATGTTTTTTTGGTTCTTTTTCGCGTATTTGTAGAACAGTCTCGGATTTTTTTTTGCATTATTTATAAGATTTTTCTCATAATCAATAGTGGATTCTTTTAATTTGCTTTTGACTAATTTTTTTACTGCTTTGTACTCATTTAATTTATTAAGATATTTGAATTTACCAGCTCTTAATTGGTTCCATAAATTTTTCTTTTTACGTATTAAAGCTTTAACTTCAATTGTTATGCATGGGTCTTTTTTAACTTTTTGATCAAACCTGGCTCTTATCTTTGGAATATTCAATTCAATCAACTCATTATATTTTTGTACGAAAGCACTGTAGCAATGGTCCACGTTTAAATCCTTGAATAATTCATACCAATTTATTAAATTAAAACCAAGATTTATTTTTTCATAGTCTCCTTTTTGGTAATTTATATCTTTACTATTGAATTGTATAGGGATTGTGTCAGCACCTTGCATGTCATATTTGAATTGAATTACATAATGTGCTTTTTCAATTGGTCCAAGTGGTGCGCCTATTTCTACGTCTCTAATCCTTTTGCAGTTATCTGTCATTAGTAAATCAAGTGTGTTTGTAGGTTCTTCGTCGGATATTTGAAATGTTGATCCAAAAATACATTGTTCAATAAAATTTTCATTTAAATTATCAATAAATTTTATACTAATATCACAGTTTTGTTTCAGTTTTGTTCCACCATCTTTGTACCATTTTATGTGTGGATAATTAAAATCACCAGTTATAATTAATCCGGTATATTTTTTTTGGTCTACTAGACTTTTGGCTATTCCAAGCACTGAATTGATTTTAGTGTTTACGCTTTCTGGACTACTAATAGGAGTAATAATTTTTTTTAGGTTTCAAATAGATTTTTGTAGTCCATGTAAATTTTTTCGTTTTTAGTTATTTTTATTTTCAAAGAACTTATATATAGTTTTTGTTTAATTTCGGACGACTTTGCAAGCCTTTAGTGATCCAGGGTGTGTTGCAGCTTTTAGTTGTTATTTTATTATCAATGATTGGGAAATTTTCAAAATTTTCGTGAACCTAAATTAAAACTCCACTACCGCGCTTATTTGTTTTCCTTTCCATTCGAATTGTATTAAAATGAGGTAGATGAAAATTATTTAGGTCTTCTAAAGAATTCCAAGTTTCCGTTAAACAAATTATATTAAAACATGTTTAGTTTCTTCTAATAAAAGTTTTTCAGAATTGCTATTAAGGCTTCTTATTAAGGTGGAATTAACATTTGATTATTATTTCTTTCACGCTCATTCTTAAGAAACCCTTCTAGTTGGCTAGGAAAGTAATATGAAGAATATGAATATTTATTCTGATAAATATTGTTATCAGAGTCTAAGTTTTCGTTTAACGTAGAATAACTTGTTTTTTAAAACTTAAAAACACGAGATTCAAAGTTTTTATTTGTAGCCATGATTAATATATTTTATTTAAGATTTCTTTTTATGAATGCCCATAAAATTATTCGTTAAAATTGCTTTTAAAAGGAGTTTTAATATAACCAATTTTGTCATACCTTACCGAAACACTTTCATCATTCAATCGACTTTCTTTTACTTCAGCAAACAATTTTTTTCGAAAAGCGACGGTTTTTCGAGAAAAATATTCGTTCATGAACGTATTTGTGCCTTTGAGTCAATACAATTCCTTCAATATTCTTACTTGGTCCGTCGTTTTTTCGTCCAGTGCGGTGAGCTCTCTCAATTTCGACATCTTTTAGTCCAAGTTTTTCGGAGAAGAATGTTTGGATTTTTTTTTTCGGTATCCCCACATGATTCTTTATCGTTTTCACAATTTCCATCAATCCGTTCTTGTTGAAAGCTTAAGTTCTTAAATAATAATAATAAATATTAAGACGCTGATCACAATAGGTCAGCGAAATATTGTTAACATATTATAAAATATATTTAAAAAATAGTTGTATGCTGCCTTTTTTATTGAAATTAGTTATACATTTATAAACATATAGTAAAACAAGAAAAGACTTTTAAAGATTGTATATATAGGGTAGATTAGGGTAATATGAGCACCTTAAGCGAAAGATGGAATATTTTCAAAAATAAATATGTTGGATCCAAAATTTTTGCCAATAAACAATTTTTAGGGATGCCTACTCATGATTCATTTAGATTTTTGGGCACCCGACATTTTTTCTTAAAAACACAGAGGTTTTAAAAAAGTAGCAAAAATGCTCGTATTACCCAGACCCCATGGTAATACGAGCACTTTAAATTAGCTCAAAAAAACAGCATTAATTAAGTAAAAAAAAAACAACCCGACTAAAAGAACTAATTTTTGGAATATAAGAATTCGTGATAAACAAAACTTATCATTAAAAGATCAAATTTTAAGCTACATTTTGTTGAAACAATACTAATATGTTTTCCGCAACAACAACAACAAAAAAATTAATACGTTATTTTTCCAATTTTATTAACTCCAGCCTTTGAACAAATAAAAATTCAAGATTTTTAAACTTAAGTTACATAAAAATATTCATTATTGTTAAAATATTTAATTTTTTTACTATGTTTTGTTTTTATTCAAGAAGCAATTAAAAACCACTGCTATTTTAGGACTTTAAATTAAGTAATTTCAACGAAAACACTGGGTAATTTGAGCATGCTCATATTACACAAAAATGGCATCTTTAAATAAAGTCAAAATAAATGTTTCTATGCATTATTTTTTAAACCAAAATGAATTGCACTATTAGCTAATATATTTTTCTTTATGAAAAAATTAATTTTATTATTTTAGCACCAAAATTCACGCGTGATGATATTATTTTAACAAAGCAAAAAATTTGAAAGCGTTTTTATTAGATATCCACTAATTACTGCATATAAATTTACGCTAATTGTACTGATTCCTGTTATCACCACATAAAATCGATTCGAAAATCACAAAGCAACTTTAACTTCACTCCTTACATCTAATAAATTTTTAGGCATGCTCAAATTACCAAGGTGCCCATATTACTCTAATCTACCCTATATATTTAGATATTTACATATTTAAAAAAGAATTAGAGTTTATGAAGATTCAAAATATTTTGAAGATTTAAATTGATCTATTTATATTTTTTATACAAAATTTAAACAGGCAAACAAAAATAACAAGAAAGATTCCAGCCAGCTTCGAGATACCGGTACCGTGTGGGACCCGTATGGGTCGTCAATTGGGCCTCATATCGGTTGCCGTCCGGGATCCCGTATGAGTCCCAAACAAATCTCACGCTATTTACCAGTAAAACCCCATATAAGAAACCCCCTGGGATCCCGGCGGTATTTGGCCGCGTTTTCCACCTGGGCCCCAAATGAGTTTGCGTACCTGGGAGCCATTGCAAATTTTGCAAAACTAATTTAAATTTTTTTAAAACATATAAGAGAAACTATATAATTTTATATGCTAATATTTTATATGCTATTATTTTATATCCTATAATTTTATTTAGAATAAAAAGCACATTACAATTAAATTTTTATTGAGCAACTTTCCGAATTAACAGCTTTTAAAGTGTTGTTAAAAGTACTTCTTTAAACAACTCTTTCTCGGTACAATATCTTGTTTCAATGAGTGCTGTAAAAAAATGTTATATTTCATAATATTACATTATTATATTCAATGAAATGGCTTCTATTAAGATACTTTAATATATTGTAAGATTTTAATGATTATTGTCAGACACTTTCCAGATAAAAAATATATTTTCTCACAATATTTTAATCAAAATAATTGGAGAGAATGTCAACAACCATTAAATTGGTAATCACAAAAAATTTTCTGGTGAGTCACCCAGTCATTCCAATAAACATGATCAAAAAAAAAGTTTTTCTTACTGCCTTCTGTAATAGTTTGTTCACTTTTTTTTACTTGCCTTCTTTTTTTCTTTTTGCCAAATAATAATATATCATTATTATTATTATAATTACAAATCTTTCATAATTATTATTGATTAAAACTGCAGACACATTCTAGTTGTTTCTAGTCAATTTTGATCATCAGCATGCAATATAATGCCAACAGTCATTGTTCATCTATTGCAAATCATCAGTAATATTCCCTTATGCTGCAAGAAAATGGAGAAAAAAATAAGTCACACATATAATATTACTAGATATAATAAAACCTATATATATATATATATATATATATATATATATATATATATATATATACATATATATATATATATATATATATATATATATATATATATATATATATATATATATATATATATATATATATATATATGTATATATATGTATATATATGTATATATATGTATATATATATATATATATATATATATATATATATATATATATATATATATATATATATATATATATATATATATATATATATATATATATATATTGTTCATTCCAATCGAGATTCTTATTAAAAGTAATAACAAGGACACTATCAAAACATGTACTAACAGAGACACCATGCACAACATGGAGCTGTACCATTTCTAGGACCTTTTCTATTTTTCCAGGATATTTGCAATTGAAATTCCAGGAATTTCAATTGAAAATATCCTGGAAACTTCATTTAATCGGTTAAACTATGAAACTTCATTTAATCGGTTTCTTATAAAATTCAATTTACTGTTTAATTTATTAGATTTATTGGCAGCATTAATAAATTTAATCAGAATAAATAAATCAATAACATTTTTTTTCAATTGTTTTGTAATCCACAAAAAAAAATTGCCCACAAGAGATGCTTCTTTTTCATGGCGTCTTTAGGTAATTGCTTTTTATAAAGTCTTTGAGAAAACCTTTGAATAGATATCCGTTTTTTTCTGCACAGGACCTCAAAAAGTTAGAGCCTGGCCCTGAAACCTTTTTTACTATAAACAAAACATCTATATGATTACTATAGTGCAGTTGACGCATAAAAATAAATTATTATTGTAAAAACATTTGTTAATACTTTATATTTAGATCTGATAATGGGTAAACTTTATTTACACAATCATTTTTCTAGCATAAAATAATTAAATAAGAAAACGCCATTAGGAAAACTTGTTCTAATCAAATATGGAATATTTAAGAAAGTTAAAAAAATAAAAGATTAAAAAAAAAAACATAAACTTGATTTATAATGTTAAACACTTGAAGTACTTGATCAATGTCTACAAAAGTCTGACTAACCAAGAAATACAAAAATTACTTCTCTTATTTTTGTAAATATTACTAACATTAGATAAATTTAATTAGGAACTTTGTTTATCTTGTTTAGTCTATCAACATTTGGTGTATCTTATAGATTACTGAACTTTTGTTTTGCTTCTCTCTAAATTATATAATAAAATTTTATTAAAGGCCGATTATCTATCAATACAACATCTCTAGCAATAATTATGTTCCTAGAACCTAAATGTAAGTTTAAAGTCTCATCATGCCAGTTATTCAATGTGTTCAGGTCGTATAAGCTCACTATCAAAACAACAAACAGACTGTGACCACAGACCTTGCACTCAAAACGTGACTCCCAAATTAAAACCTTCAATCAATCATTGAATAAAAAAGTTAACAATTTTCGAGTGTCTATAACTTGTACTTGGTGTAATTTTTAAAGTATAGTGTAATATGCAATATAAATATGCCAAAATAGGTGTGTAATTTTTCATTTTATCTTACCTTTCTCTATTTCATTCATGCTTCCTTTTCATGGTAATTGTTAATTATGGTAATATGTAATATAAAATATAATACATGGTAATTCTTAAAGTAATTGTTATGTATTAGGTTTTTGGGAAAACCTTCCAATAAATATAAATCTCATATGCACAGTACCCAATCAGAAAGCGGAGTCAAGTGCAGCTATATAATTTCTTAGTTGATCACTTAACTTATTAGGATTTTCAACACTCTCCAGTATTGTTGTTTAAAATATCCATAATCACAGGAATACTTCAAAAAAAGAAAACAATAAAAAGGAATTTAACTTCTTGAATATAACACTAATAACTTATACTATAACTTCAAAATCCATCGGAAGTCGGCTATCATTAATATAAATTGAAACCTACATCAAACGTTAATCCAAAAATAGTTTTGTATGTTTTTAAAGATTTTGTCTCGTACCATTAAAATTTGTTCCACAAAGTATCTTAATGATGAAATACGGTTTTTAGTCAACATGTTTGCATAAAATGGACACGATTGATTATAGCTTGAAACAAATGCTAAGAAATAGTTCTTAGCAGTAGTTTCAAGCTTTAATTTATCGCGTCTATTTTCAGAAAAGAAACAACCTTTCTAAAATCAATTATAGTAAAACAGAAACATATAAATATACAGTTAAACTTCCATGGCTCCCAAGAATAGGTTTAAAGCTTAAAAAAGAACTTAAACCTTACAACGTCAGAGTAATTTTTATTACACCATCTACGTTAAAAAAACATCTTATGCAACAACAAGTCTAAGTTAACTACCACATGGCAATCCCGGTGTCTATAAACTGACATGCTCTTATGACAGTATATACATTGGCAAAACAATCAAAAAGTTTTAACGAAACGCATTTATTTTAAAGGCAAATGGAATGCGTTTGGTGCAACTGAACATTGTAGAGAATGTAATGATATGTTTGATTAATCAAATCCGTAGGCTCTTGCAACAAAATTAGAATACGATAAACGTAAAGTTAGAGAATCACTCAAAATTAACTACGCCTCAACATACCAAGAAATAAAACACGCTTCTATACCTCTCAAACGTGACAGTACCATTAAAATATATAGAAACAGTTGGAGACCTCTGTTTAAAAAAATTACCCGAAAAAACATAATTAAATAATACTTGCAATATTTATATTTACGTTGTTATGTAATCATTTGTGGCTTCTTTTTAATGTCTTCTTTGACGTTTTTATGTAATATTTGTTTTTTGTATTATATTTTGTATTATATATATTATAGTATACATATATATACAGTTGAATATTTAAATGAACTTACACTATAATTTACAGTTCATACACATTTGCTTTTCTTTTAGTTATAACTTATTACTGTTATAACTTACTTTATAACTGTAGTTAAACAGTTCTAGTATACAGTTATAACCGGTACAACTTAACCGGTGAGAAATGAGCTAGCGACTAGGGAGCGACTAGCGAGTGACTAGCTAGCTTTATAACGATTTTCAAGCGATTTTTATTTTTCTTATTTTATTCTTTACTAATGTATCTAAGATCTTTAAAAATTCGATTTTATGTGTCTATATAATTATTAGAATAATTGAACTTTAAACATTACGATTTTGTAGCAATGTGTCGCTAGCTTCATATCGTAGCATTGTAGCTAGCTTAAAAATATCTACAAATCTATAGCTAGTTGATAGCTACATACCAAAAAATTTTTGATAACGATTTTGTTAAGATATGGCGGTAGCTACAATAGCCTATGAGTCTTTAACTTATTAAGCTAGCTGTCCTCGTAGCCAAATTGCCGTCTTTATCTTTACAAATATCGATAGCTTTTTGCTAACTTAAAAAAGCTAGCGATCCTCGTTGCCAAATCGCTGTCTTTATCGTAACGATTATAGCAATCTATTCGCTAGCCGATTTCCCACCGGGTATATTATAACTGCTATAACTTACATTTATAACTTAAAACAGTTACAGTTATAACTTACAGTTCATAAAGATATACTTTAAATTATATGAACTTACAGCTCATATAAAATACAATTTATATATATTTATATAAATTGCATTTTATAAGAACTGTGAGTTTATATAAAATTATTTCCTTGATAAGGCCAAAATATTATTGAATTAATTTCATAATATTAAAAGCCATTCACATTGCCAAGAATTTATGCTCAAAGGATATAAAACAATAATAAAAATCAAAATATTAACTTTTTATTGTGTGGGTTCCACGTTTCATAAAACTTAATAAACTTGAATGCTACTGATACAATTCTATGAAAAAATAATAATTCTTATAAATAAAATGAAAACCAAATAATTTTTTTATAGTGAAAAATTTTTTTAAAGTGAAGAAATTAATTTTTTTTTAATTACAACTATAATTTATACGCGTTATATTGTTTATATTATTACAAGTTTTCTACGTAAAGTTTGAATTCTAAAAGGCGAAGCTTAACGCATTTTATTAAAGTTTTGTTTTATCTCAAACGGCCCCCAAACGGGAAACCCGTCAAAACCCCAGATTTTCTAGCCCATTTTATTACCAGATGCAAAGTTTTGCGCGATTTTTAAATCATACGGGTCCTATCTAAACACCAGAACTGGCGCCCATTTAAACTCGGTTCCCGTAAACCCAGATAAATACCGTACGGGGCCTGTTTGCTATTGCTAGCTGGGATATATTATAAAATAAAATTCTTACCGTAATTGTAGTTATCAAGTACACAGTACTATATATAGTGAATTTAAATTTATAACATATAACTATAGTGAATTTAAATTTATAACATTTTTAATTAAATAATATTTAGATATTATTTGAGTTCTATGCATTAGTTTGTCTTATTATTAATAAACTGATTTCCTGCTTTATTCCAGTATCATAGAATACTCAAAAAGGCTTTCAGATAGCTATAAATCAACATGCTACTAAACATAACTTCACATGTTGCTAAGATTACCTAAAACTCTTCGTTAAAAATAAAATCAAAGGTTTGTAATGTTGCATTTATTATTATTGAAATTAAAAGGAGTGAAGAAATACCTTTTTACAAGAAATATTTATTGAATATTTTCTATTTTTTAATTACTTCCACTTGATATTTACTTACTGAAAATTTAGTTTTGGTATTTAATTTTAAAAAAATATTTTTAGCAATACGAGATCTATATTTAATTTCCATATCTTGGTGAGTGTAAAGTTAGCACTGCTATAAAATTTGTTGTGCAAAATTTTTAATTGAAAAAAATAAACTGCAATGTTTGATTAAAATAGAAGAAATAACATCTATAAACTATAAATATAATACTAAAAAGATTTTAGTAAAAATTATAGCATAATACTAAAAAGATGATAAATAGAATTAGTCAAAGGTTGACTTGGATATATAAGTTCTCCTCTGCAAAATATTTTAAGGTATTTATTATTGATAACAATTCTTTTTTTGATCAAAAGTTTAACATCCAAAGCACCTTCTATGCTATGTTATTCTTAAATTAGGATTATCAAATGTCTAATAAATATTTTTTTTCCAAAAAATAATAGCGTCACTGAGCAGAATCAGCCAAAATTTTTTCCCTGGTGCATATATCTAAAAGACTCACCAAAAATCTATCACTGCTCATTTATCTATTCTTACTAACACGTAGCGCCAAAGGATTCATTTTTGTAATGGGAGTAAGAACAAATGTATAGCCTTCCTCAAGCAAATCATTCATAACAATGATTTTCTTGAAGTGTTGTAGTTATAACATGAAGTGTTGTAGTTATAACATTGAAGTGTTGTAGTTATAACATGAAAAGATTGTTTGGTTGATGTAAAATATTCACATTTTGACCAAATTTGTTTTTATCATTGTTTTATATTAAAACATTTTAATTCTTTTAGAAAAATAACTCAATATTGTAGCTACAGCTGTTTCATCAAATATTACTGATTTAAGGTTGACAAGTTGTTTGTTATTTTTACAATGAGTGACCTGATAATATTTCTTGCTTTTTTAGTAATTGATCTTTTTCATAAACATTATAAAATATATTACCAGCAGTGCAACCAGCAGTAATTTTAACTTTGTCTCTAAAAGTCAAATGAGAAAGAAGGAAAAATATTTTAACGCATTCAACAAGTTGTTTATTATAGTTTTTATAAAACAAAGTGATTCAAATAATAATTATGTTTTAAATACCCCTTTATAAACTGGATTATAAATAAATAATTTTCTAATTTATTCTAATTAAATCTCAATTATTATTTGATAACTCATCATATTCATTTTTCATCCATAAACCTGTTATGCGAATTTCAGCTGAGGATTTCACAATATAAAAATTTACTTTTTGAAGCCATACAATCATAAAAACAATTTCTTTAAAAAAACTTCTTTAACAAAACAAAAAACTTTTTCAATCTTAACAAAATTATTTTTAACTTGATATTGGGCTACTTTTCAAATGTTTTTTTTAACATACTACAGTTTATTAACTGTTAAATTTTCACGACTGCGCTGTCTTTAATAAGATTTTTATAACAGCTACTAAATCAAAAAAAGTTTGTATGCCTGATATATCTAGGCCTACTGTAATTAGATGGCCAAATTTTGGCATTTTAATTGTTGCATGTTTGAAATATGCAACATAATAGAGTATTTATATTGCTAAACATTGTTTGGCAGTATAAATATTACTAATATAGAGCTATTTTTTAATTTTTGAACTTCATGTTTGTTTTGATATCTGTATTTACATTTTTTTACAATTTAATTAGCTAAGCCTAATTTCAAACAAGAACGCAACAAAAAATTCTGAAGAGAAGACACACGATATTCTGCAATAATGCAGGTGTAAAGACTATGAAGTCAATCCTAATCAACTCATTAGATGAGCGTTTCAAAGGCATTGAGGAGAAACCTTTTTAGATTGAAAAAAATAAAGAAAATCCAGCAAAACAATCCAGGCTGGATAATTCTTATACATTATCATCATTACAATGGCAATATATATAGATGAAATTATTTAGTCTACACCCGCTTGTGGCACAGCACATGAACAACAATTACCAACAGGCATTGACACTCAGCTAAGCCAATATCTGGAAGAATCAGAAATATATAGACACGCTGATTCACTACAGTGGAGGAGTGACAACATCCCGGGAAAAAAAGTTCTGTAGAATTTGTCTAAATTTTTGAAACATATGGCCTATAGAAGCTCTATTAAATTTATATAAAATGTCTATTAATTTCTATAGAAATCGCTATAAAACTTTTAAACAACAAAAATGATGTTTAATAGAAAACAACCCGACGGGCATTTGTTTTTAAAAGTTACGTTCTGAATGTGTTTTAAATGTCTTTTAAACGTCTTTTAAACATTAATGTTTAAAAGACGTTTAAAAGACATTTAAAATACATTTAGATCGTAACTTTTAAAAAGAAATGCCCGTCGGGAACTGTCACTTGGTGATCTAAATAGTCAACATTGTTGACCATTTTCAACACCAAGTAGGGATATACAGGATTTTGGTTTCTGTAGTTTTGCTTCAAAATCCGGCTTCGGCTCCGATTCCGGCCGGATCTGTTAGTAAAAATCCGGCAAATCCGGCTCCGGCCGGATTTGGAAAAATTAAATCCGGTACAGCCCTACTCATAACCATAACAGAAATTCAAACTTATATACATAAGCTGGAAAAAAACTGGCCTCTCTATTTTTTAAGGAAAGTGCAACAAATCAGGCCGTGCAATTTAAGTAAGCCATGATCTTAATGAGTGGTTTATTGCAAATAAACTTTAATTGAATACTGATAGAACGAAATATTTTGTTTGCTAAACCATCTAAATCTAAAAAAACTTCCATTTAAACTACTAGAACTAACAATTAAAAATATAAAAATAAAAATAGTTTTTTCTATGAAAATATTTGAAATAACTTTTGATGGACATTTAAATAAATATAGTAAATAAAATTAGTCGAGAAAAAAGTTAGGGACTATGTACAAGGCATCTTTTGAATAAAATGCCTAAAAAATTTACTCTATTCATTTATACATAAGTATATTTAATATTAGGCTACCTACTTTACATTAATTTAACATTACTACCTAAATCGCACTCGTAAATAACCCTGTACCGCAAGTAAACTACATCCTAAATCACACTGGTAAATAGTCGGTATTTACCGAATTTAGAGGAGGGGGATGCGCCGTTTAAACGTCCGCCATTTTGTGAATGCGGACATGCTATGAATGTTAAAAAGTATAATCGCTGTCAAGTAAATATTTTTAAATATGAACTCATTTAAATAAGCATATGTGCTTATATAATTTAAGCATATATGAGCATTATAATTTAATGAATTGAAATCGCAATTTAATAAATTGCAAAAAATAAATAATAAAGCATTTAGGTTCAGTTAAATTTTATTAAAGTTATAATTATCTTTAGCCAAGCATTGTTAATGTTTATATTAGCTTTATTAATCTTTGTTTAAGCTTTGTTAATCTTTATTTTAAACAAAGTCTCACAGTAAATCACACAACCAACGTTGTTGATCTTGTAATGCAAGCAACATCAAACCATGTCAAGGCTTTTTGGAGTTGAATAAAGCGAAGATTGAACTTCGTTTGCGGGTCACAAGATGATATGAAGTGGAGTCGACTGGATGAAGCAATATACATAGAGTATTTCGCTTTTAAAATTAGGAACCTTTGGCAAAACGTTACTATTTTTCACAACATATACATTACAAGTATCCTCTCTAATAAAATAAGCCGTTTTATTTTATTTACTGAAATTATTTTATTTTATTAGTGAGGATACCTGTTTGTAGGTTTGTATACTATCTTTAATATAGATTTGTTATTATTAAATAAATAATATTTAAGCAGAATGATAAAGTTTAGACAAGCTCTATTTTGTAAATAAATTGTTTTATCTCGAGTGTTTGTGATAAAGAAATGCAACATTTGCTTTGTTGTAAGTTTATTAGATAACTTTTTTTAAATGTTTGATTTTGCTATATTTTATTTAGTATAGAACAATATATAAAGTTAATAAAACAGTGTGTTGTTCTTCTCGATTATTTACCAAATTTAGGGGGGGGGGTGCGTCGTTTACACGTCCGCCTAATAATATAATATTGCCTGAATAAACAATCATTCAGCTTTCCTAAAAAGATATTTATACAAAATAAAAGCATATTGACGAAATAAAACTAAATAAGCCTAATGCATTTTTTCACTTTTTTAATATTACCGTAATTGCGTGATAAACGTACATTGTTACATTTTGACATGCTGTTGGGAAGGCTTATAGTATTTAAATTCAACCAAAATTTACCCATTTTATTTTTTCAGGCAACAAGTTTTTTACAAACACCATTTTTTTTCGATTGACTACGGGAGCAGCTTGATAGAATTGTATCTATAGAAAAAATTAAGCATAAAGAAATCATTTTTTCCAATAGATATAATTTCTGAAAACGGATACAAAAAAAAATCAAAATCTTGCAAAATAATATTAAACAAAAACTAAACTTAGGACACTCAAGTAACAAAATAGCTTTATATTACAATGAAGCATCTAAGACAACTGTCAACATCACTACCGTGGAACACATAATTTTCAAAATTTCGAAAAATCTTTAAAAAAGTTACAAAACTGTTTTTATATGAAGATAATAGCTACAAAAAAAAAAAAAACACAAAAAATAATGTACTTCATAAATACGTGACAGATCTGCAACTAGGCATCATAAAAACAGCTGCTCGTGAAATATAAAATATGAGAAAAAATAAAATAATTGAAAATAGAATCTAAAAATAAATTATATTGAAATTCAATTTTAAAAATGCGAACCTGAAAATAGAGATATGAATCAAGGCAACTGTCAGCATTTTAAAATTCAACTCTTGACGCCATAGTCAATAATAAACCAATAATAATCATCTGAGGTAGCAAACTGTGATCTAAATGTTGAAATGGTTTTTTTGAACCCCGGCCTAAATAGTTTTTATAGAATAACTTTTTTATAGCCGTTTTAAAAATATGTATTTACTAGATATCTAAAATAAATGCCTCATGTGAGATGTAAAGCATGTACACGAAATAAATGTGAAAGTAGAAAAATAAATAAAAAAATATTCTTCAATTTTTATTTCCAACCAAGTAATAACTTTAATACTATAATATAAAAAAATCAAATATAAAAAAAAAATCAAATTATTCCTGTGGGAATCTAATAAAATTTCGAATTTTTGCTTTGGTGGTACCCATAAGCTTGTGCACAGAATAAGAAGTGAAGCCATTAGATGCTTTTTTAAATGATATTTTAATATCTTTAATATTTCTACAAAGGTTTTTTTTTTTTTTTTTTTTTTATTTTACTTCTAATAATGGCCCAGTACTTTTTGATAACTCTTAATTCTGGGTAGTTTGGAGGATTTTCTGTTTTAGGCAATAATTTCACATTTTTATACCATTCCAAAGCTAGTTTACAATAATGAATTGACTGCAAATAGGTTGTCAAATCAAGACTTTTTTAGCAAACTTGTCATGTTTTATGTAATTAAATTTCTTATCTGCTTTTCTTCTGCATTTGACAATATAATAGACGGAACCACGAAACTTATATCAAGTACGATCATTTGCTGATGATCGTACATGATATAAGTTTCATCGTCTTTAATAATACAGAAATTTTTAAAAATAAAATTGTCATACAACTTTATGCAGCATGTTTTTGCATATTTTTGTTGAGTTTCAGATCGATTGGGTACTTTTTGTGCTTTGAAAAAATAAAAACCATATTTGTTTCGAACTTTTACAATAAAACTATGGAAAAGTCCATAAATGTTTGTGCGCTCCCTTAGTGAAAGGCTTGGGTTAGTCTTAAAACTATTAACCAGTTTTCCAACTAGTTTTTTATTTTTAAAACCTTTCTTTGACCACTAGAATTACGCTTGATCGATTTTGTTTGAGTTACACGCCTAACCTTGTATGGATGTATTTGCAACATTTTTGCTATCGAATTGTAGCTACTATTGGGGTTTTCCAAATATTTGTGCATAATCTTTCCGTTCATGCCTTTTTATTTTGTCATTTTTAAAACTAATTTTAAGTAAAATCAAAAAACTAATACATTTTTTTGAGACCACAACACGTTGTAAACAAAACACAAAACAATTAAAAAGATTTTAATATAACTACTAAAAAAAAGTGAAAACTATTAAAAGTTATTTCAGCAATTGGTTTGTGTATCAATTTTGTTTTGCACCCTGTAGGAACATTCGATTTAGCTAAAACACTGGTTGATGAAAATTTTGTAGCCCCAGTTCGAACTGCTGCCTCTACCTAAAACTAACCAATTACATGATTACAACAACCTAACATTCCTGCAGTACATATGGAGTATGCCGAATACACATGTCTACCAGTCTTATCATAATCTTTTTTAATTGCAACTTATGCATGATATGCTGTATTATTGGTTCTTTGTGATGGTGTGACTCTGGATTTGAGAAAATATATTTTCGAAACTTTGTTAATTTCATGATAAAAAATCTCTTTTATCCATTCACATTTAAAATAATTAAAATTCTTGCCTTCTTTATACTCAGATTGAAGTCTATTTATGACGTCTGATGATGTATTATTTTGAGAAAGAAATCTATAAAGCTATTAAAATAAACTGATGGCCAATTTTTCAAACCAGTGCTCTTTAGTTTAGATAATTAACCTTCTTTTAATGTTAAAGGATCAGGCAAAACGTTACTGGCTATTTTTATTTTTTTTTGTATATTCAAACATTTGTGATTGATTTTGAAGTTCTGATTCTTTGCTAACTGGAGTCCTATCTTCACTTGCTGAGAAAGCCCTTAATAATATAATTTTTATGAGAGGCATATATATATATATATATATATATATATATATATATATATATATATATATATATATATATATATATATATATATATATATATATTTGGGTTTTATAACTTTAAATAGACATCAAATGAAATACTAATGGTGCTTTTTCATTAATATTGCTTGATTAATCTTAGTTTTGCTTTGTAAATCTAAAACAAATCACAGTTAAAATAATGTTTGTTTACGTTTTTACTTCCATTTCTGCGCGCGCATAAATTTTATATCGTAACTGTAAAAAGGTGTATTGTTGCTTGTTGCAATCTAAAATCATAGCATCAATAAGTTTGTCCTCAACACCAGAGTCAGATATTTGTAGATTATTAAACTTATGCATAATGAATGCATAGATATCAAAATATTTCATTTTCAGCCTACAAATATAAAAAATATATTATTCATGAGACATTGGGACATGAACCAAGCTCCAAATACTGATATGTTCATCATAATGTATAAAAAAGATAATTTGCTAAAAAATTGCAATGATTGGAGCCTGAGAACACAAAAAAAAGCCAGAATGCTGGCTCCCCTGCCCCAATTATGAAACGTAAAAATCATGAATAGAGACGCAGCTGACATCCGCCTCACAATAGGTAAAAAGTATATCAATAATGTACATATTGGGCAAGATAATTCAAGTCTCAAATTTCTGGAGCACCTTGGACCACAAAAGTATTTCATTATTTAAGGTGGTGCAACACTAAATATTTTTTGAAAATTGAAAAAAAAAGTGAACTTTTGATATTTCGTTCATTTGATAGGCAATTTAATGTAGATTAATAATATAAAAACCTTATTTCCAACATATCTTTTAATTTCTTTTGATAAATTAACTAACTAAAAAAAATTAATATAGAAATGACAAGAATATTTAATCTTCTTTTGCGTTTTTCTCCGTTTTCAAATTTTGCGAAACATGGTCTGATAGTAAACATGATATCTTGAGAAGCAAAAGTGCAAATCACTTCAAATTTTCAGGAACTGTTTAAAATACTATATTCTATGGAATGGCATTTCAAAATTTTAAAATTCTGCTCCAATCTTTTTTTTCTTTTAATTTTAAGGTCTAAAAAAGTTTTTTTTTTTTTTTACTTGATGTAAAAGAATTGATATAATTTTTTATGTACTTTGAAAATCTTAAAATGTCAGGGGCGGGTTTAGCTTTTTAAAGAGGTTAGTCAAAAAAGTCGGTTGCGGATTTTACCGCCCCCTCCCCACGAAAGGACGGGGGGGGGGTAAAGATGAATTACAAAAAAAAGTACTTACCCCATTTGTTTGATAAATAAGTTATTTGCAAAGCCTTCAAAAAAGCGGCTCGAATGGGGTTGCATATTTAAAAAATAGGCACAACAAACTAAGTAAAAACAGACTACTATAATATTATTAAATTACAAGTTTAATACACAGTATGATTAATTTATAATAAAATATTAATATTAGGTATGTAGTTTTTTAATTCAAAAAGTACAAAGTAAAAAGTGCTCTGCTTTTCACAAGTTATTATATGATTAAATAATGCTTTGCACTTGAAGATATAGTTGAAGATATAGCGATATTAATATATATATATATATATATATATATATATATATATATATATATATATATATATATATATATATATATATATATATATATATATATATATATATATATATATATATATATATATATATATATATATATATATATATATATATATATATATATATATATATATATATATATATATGTATATATATATATAGTATTAAAACTAGCAAGGATCCATTAAATCTACAAAAATAAAATATTTTCTGTTAAAATATTTTGCGGGCATCATTATTGTGTTTAATTGTAACATATATAAATAATACACCTGTATGGAATATAACAAATCATTAATTAAATAGGCAAGGTTTGCATAGTTAGGTGACTTGCAAGTAGAATAACAACTTTGCAAAAGTAAACAACTGCATTAACATTAATACCATAATTATAAAAAAATTATGATGTAATTTATTAGTATGACTATCATACTATGAGAAATGCAATAACACAAAAGCAATAATATGATAAGTAACCATAAAAACCCATTTTTTTATTTTATCCCATTAATAGATATGTTATACAATGTTAAACAATTGTGATATTAATGTTCGTAAACAAAGTTATGCTTACAGTTAATGTGTTACATGTGTTTATTTTCTCTAAAGTGTTGACTAATGATCAATAAAGTAAACTTCAAATAATAAAAGCTTACTAAATTAAAACCATATTTCAACTCAAATAACCACACATGGTAGAATCTCAAGGTAAAGCTAAAAAAACAAAAAAAAAAAGCATATAAAAGACAATGTATATAATGCTCTTAATTAAAATATCAAAGATACAGTACATAACGGTACCAGTTTTGATTAACAATTGACAGGTAAAACTAAAGATAATTAGAGAAAAAAAGAATACAATAAAAATTAGACAAGTTTAAATTTATAAAGATAATAAAATCTCATGAAAAATAAAATAACAACTAAAATAAAACAAATAATCTTTTTAAATAAATAAAACAATAAAAAATAAAATAATTATATTTTTTAATTTAAAAATTATACAAACTTTCTATTTGAAGAAGATCTTAAAGATACTGAATAAAGATTTGTATATACAGTGTATATACAAACCTTTATTCAGTATCTAATTTACAATGTAAAAAACACATAAATTCTTCCTTAACATCATAGGAATTGTCTATAAATCTAATTACTAAAGACAATTATTCCAGTCAGAAGCTTTATCAGCAATAAGTGAAAAAAATTGATTTTCTTTTATTTCAGAAATCAAAATATTTTGGATGTACTTTCCACAACAACTTAATAATTCATTCTGTGAGGAATTAGAAATATAAGATGCATTCTTTGCACAGCTGTTAAGATAATGTTCAAGAATTTTAAAAGTTCAATAAAATTACCTACTCCACCCACTAAAGAATATTTGCCAATGACCATCACAATGACCACTGAAAGCTATATTAAGTTGACCTAAGAAAATGATTTTCTCACAAAACAACTTCTTACAATTTAAAGCAATCTCCTTTTCATATTCTTTATTAAAATATCTATATTTTAAATATTTCCATTCATAGTATTTAAAACTGCAGAAAATATGGTCCAGGCATTATAATGTAGAATTTGTACTGCGTGATAATGTTCATAAATATTTCAGCTGAGTGATATTCATAATTATTCCCGTTTTTCCCATGGTAATGTCTATTAAAAGTGCTCACAGAATCTGGCCTATATTTGAATGACTGAGAATACAAATTTTTAAATCTAGAAGCTTTTGAAGGGTATTTATATCTAAACAAAACACAACACAAAAAAAATGCTCCATCTTCAGAAGGTGAATATCTAAGCCATGAAAATTGTTTTAATGATAAAAGTTTTTAAAGATTGCCCATTTGTTTTTGGAAAAGAAGTTTCATCAGGAACAAAAACATTTTGAATCAAATTTTATATTTGTAAATCTTTCAAAGTAGAAGCCTTTGAACGAAACAACAAATTGTTAATTTGTTGTTTCAATATCTGATGATGAACATAGAATACAAGGTTCAATATTAAGATTAAACATAAATTTATATTTTAGGAGAGAACTGTTCTATAGGAACACTAAACTCTTGTAGAACACACAATTGAAATAGCAAGAACACAAAGAAACACAGACCATAAATTCTATACACATATGAAATTTTTCTTCCTTAACAAGGTCATTTTTTAATTTTCCTGAGTCTATAAAATGTGTGGATACAGACACTGCTAACAAATTATCAATTGATGAAAACTCATTTGGATACATTGAGCACAAGCTTACAAACAATGGATGATTACTGTAAAAAAAGGCATTTAAATATAAATCAATTGCTGTCAGTATTCTTAAATCCTTTGCCAGACTATTATCACCACACAGATAAATCCAAAATGAGCTAAATAAGCAATTTTCAGTTGATTCAGCTAAATCAGATCTGATCAGATCTGTACCAGAGCTGTAACTGATCACTGCAACTGATCACTGCAACTGATCACTGTAACTGATCACTGTAACTGATCACTGTAACTGATCACTGCAACTGATCACTGTAACTGATCACTGTAACTGATCACTGTAACTGATCACTGTAACTGATCACTGTAACTGATCACTGTAACTGATCACTGTAACTGATCACTGTAACTGATCACTGTAACTGATCAGAGCTAAAACAGATCTGATCAGATCTGTAAAAAGAGTAATTAAAAATTTTTAGAGTAAAAAAAATTCTACAATAAGCTCAATGGAAAATAAAATTGGATTTAATCATTTATTTACAATAAATCAGTTTGGTAAAAAGTTGAACCAATTAGATCAAGGCAAAAAATGTATTTCATAATATTATTACTATATAAATTTACATCCCCAAATGAACAAACGCAGGGATAATATGTTTACAAATTTTAAATGTAATTTTTTATTTTAATTGTTAGGATAAATAAAGTAAATCTTACTTCACCGCCTAGTTGTTCTTGACTCCTGAGGAATGTCGTGCTCTACTCTTTATTGACTTATGAACAGTCAACAACTGATAAAAATCTGACTTATGAAGGAGATAAATCTTTACTGACAATTCTGAATAAAGAGTTTGTAAATTTTCAATAAATCCATTTTCAAGCAAATACCTTACAGATTGTAAATGCATGCCATATCAAAAATTATTTAAAAGTTATTTAAAACATTCAAAGAATTATTGTTAGAAAAGGCTTCTTTTAAATTAGTCAGGAGGGTAATCATCATATATTTAATTCGACTGACTTGGCCTGAAGTTACGCTACCGAACGACGAAAATAAAACAATTTAAAGTATTTTAACTAGGGTTGTTCACGAAAGCCAAAGTTGAATTTTCGATTAAAAAAAAAGTTTTTGAAACTCTATTTTCGTTTCGGTAAGTTCGAAATAATTTTAAAGTAATTAATTTTGCATCGAAACGATTTTTTTACTTTCGAAGTTGTAAAATTTGCTTCGAAATATTTTTGCGATTTCGAAATTCTGAAAATATTGTCGAAATAATTTTTTACTTTCGGAATTGTAAAATTTGCTTCGAAATATTTTTGTGATATCGAAATTCTGAAAATATTACACAATATTACTATTAAATTCTAAAATTTGCTTATATTTATTTTATTACTGAAATTGTACAAAATTTTATTAAAATATTTTTATAAATAATTAAATTTTAAAAATTAACATAAAATAATACTTAAAATTTTTGGTGTTACGGCCAGAGAAAAGGGTTTAACTACCTCCCACTATTTTATAGAAGAATCTGCAATTAATTTAATAATAACTCAGGGATCGTTCGCAAATCACCTCACATATTTAAGCCTAGCGTGGTTTCGGATTTTGTGACACTTTGGGGAGCTTTTTTATTTTTAGTAACAGGTTTTTTTAAATTTTGGGGCCCTAATGACTTTTTTAGTGTAAACGCTGTATACACTGGTTTGATAATGGCTCTCTGAAACGCCAGTCCTGGCTAGCCGTAAAACGAGTATTGCTGAGCAGCGCAAGTGTTATTACCGAAGCGTAACATCAGACATCTGACCAATATATGGGTTTATATGTATTGTTTGCACTGATAAGTCCATAGACGTAGAGTTTTTATTTTTCCAGATTGGGCTCAAACAGTGGCGTCAATTCAGAAAAAACTTATAAGGAGGGGCCAATTTGTGAAAACAATTTAACTCTTTCCCCCCCCCCCCCCCTTCACAAACCAAAATCATAACATTGAGCAGCACAATTCAATTTTGTTTCTTGGGTATTTTGTTAAAAACTTTACTTTAAAAACTTTACTTTAATAAAACTCTAAATATATAGAAAATAATACTATTTTTGCTACTTTTTAAAAGAAACTGCTACCAAAAAGCAAGGATATACTCACAGCCGTGGATAGGCTCCCCACGCTCCTCCTTAATTGGGGGGGGGGACAAATTTAGGGGGTCTTTTTCAAATTTTTGAGGGCCTTTTACCGAATTTGCCCCATGGACATCTGCTGCCCGGGACAAACAATACCTTCCCCTTCACCTCTCTCGCCTGATTAGATTAAGCTTCATGACTTTTTACTTTTATAAAATTATTTTTAGGGATTATATTTACCCTCACCAAAAGCTTAAATAGCCTTTTTGATAGCTTGAATAGCGTTAAAAAAATAAAAAGTTATTTTTGCGCGTCGTTTTGATTGCATAAAAATTTCTTTTGAAAATACTTTTTTTATTTCGAAAACACAACATTTAAAAATCAAAGTAAATTTGAAAGAAAAGTTGCGTAACTTTAGACACTTTAGAAGAGTCTGTAAGGAATTTTATTTTTAATATCTGTAAATTTTTAAAAATAAAGTAGAAGGTCAGCTTAAAAAAATTAGCAAAAACTAAATTATTTTTCGAATTTTTCTCTAAAATCCTATAAAGATTATCTGGTTAAACAAGAAATATAGAATTTTGACAGTCCCTTCTAAGAACGCATAGTTTACAGCACGCACATAAGTCATTATTATTCCTCAACGGCAATTCCCTTGAGGTCTTAAACGCATGACATGAAATCATTGTTGCAATGTAAACGGCTAATTACTTTCTAGTGATTATTTAGAGATTTGCAACGGTTTCAAATCGACTTATGCCTTTGCGATTTTTGTGTTACATAATTCTAAAAATAGTGTGATTTTATATTAAAGTTATAACAATCTCATTAATATCTCGGAAACGTAAGTGAAGTAACATGTGGTACAAATTTATTTTATCATAAGTTACTAATTTGTTAATATTTGTTACATACGAACGAGTAAAAAAACTACTCGCTTTTTAGTTTGAATAAACAATGTCAAAAACAAATAAATCCGTTACTAAGAAAGGAATAAGAAAACGAAGCTTCGTTTGGACATATTTCGAAATGGACCAAAAGAATCAAACAAAATGCAGCATATGTTATAAGATTTTACCTTACAACAGTTCGACCAGTTCAATGCAATCCCATTTATCAATTGATCATTGCGTTAATTCTAAAATATCTAAAAAATCAACAACTTTACTCAACGATGACGATATATCCGATATTGAGAGCGGTAATAAGAATGGTTTTGAAAAGACTGGTCATAAAAAATTAAACAGGTTATTGGTGAATTTTATTGTTGGTACCGATCATTTTGATAGTACGTCATTCAGACTTTGTAAACTTAGTTAGTGAGTTAAACAAAAGCTACAAAATGCCTTGCATAAATACGGTGAGCAAGAAATTAATTCCATCAATTACGGACAATCTTAAATCAATTTTAATGCTAGAATTGAAGGGATGTCGTTTCATTACAATTACTTGTGATAGTTGGTCATCATTAGGTAAAAACAGCTACCTCGGTGTGACTTGTCATTTTATTGACAAAAATATGACTCTAGTTGACCGAAACCTGGATCTTAAGTTTATGTCTGAAATGAAAACTGCTGAATATTTATTTAATACGTTAAACGAAATCTTCAGTGAATGGTCAATCAATAATAAGATTTTTGCACTAGTTACTGACTCAGGTGCAAATATTTTCTCTGCAGTAAATAAATTTGATGATAATGTTCTTAAGATTCCGTGTGCTGGTCATCGTTTGAATCTCGTGGTTAATGATCTTCTAAACGCACGAGATATAAAAGTAAAAAAATTTAAAAATGGGTCAAAGCGTTACCAAGTAAAATATTACGACGGTAATGGAAAACTAATTAATAGAGAAATTACAGAAAATGAAGTTAAAGAAATTGAAAAAATTAACGAAGGCAAATTAGAAATCGCCAAGGTAATTTCATCCTGCAGGCACATTGTTGGTTCATTTAAGCATTTAGAGATGTTACAAAAAAAGTTAAAAGAAGTTCAAGAAACACTTCGTTATGAAACTAAAATAAAGTTAGTACAGGATATAGCTATTCGCTGGAATAGCCAATTCGATATGATTGAATCTACATTAACAAATAAAACTGCATTGGATATGATAAGCATCGAATTCCAAAATATAAAAGACTATCTTCCCACTGCTACTGAATTTAAGGTGCTGGAGGATTTGTGTGATTTGTTACACCCAATTAAAGAGCTAACAAAACTTTTTAGCGGAAAGAAATATGTTACAGTAACATTCCTGTTTCCAACACTGTATTCTCTACTAAATGAAATACTTGAATCGCAACCTATTTTTACAGAACTAGTTAAGACTTTTCAAAAGGAATTATTAAGATCTCTAAAAGGACGTTTTAAATACATTTTTGCTAATGATTTTTTTTTTAGCAGCTACTTTTCTTGATTTCAAATTTCGTAAAATTCGAGTTTATCAAAAATGATATCTATAGATATGAATGCATTTCAAAGGCAAAAATGTTTATAAAAACATTTTATGAAATGCATCTAAAAGAAACCGAAGAAATCGATATAACAATTGAAACAAATTGTTTAAATAACACTTTAAACTCGTCAAACAGCTCAGCTGACAATACCATAAAAACATTTCAGCAATTGTCAACGTCACGTATTGCAAATAATATTACTTTAGTTAACAACAAAAGACGAAAGTCAATCAACTTAATTGAACTAGTAACAGATAAATCTTGTTGTAATTTAATTGAGAGCAATGATAAACTTGAAAAAGAAATAAATGATTACAGTCTGCAATACTTTCATAGCTACGAAAATAGTGCCATTGAATTTTTCCAAGCTAATCAAAAATTGTTCCCGGTTTTGACACAAATTGCACGGATAATATTTTCAGTTCCAGCGACATCCGTGCCATCAGAATGCTTATTTAGTTCAACCGGTTTAATAGATACGGAGCTACGGAACAGGCTTGCGCCAAGCTTATTGAAGCAGTTAGTTTTTATTAAAGAAACAAGTAATCAAAAACATTTCTTTATTAAAAGTGTATTTTATAAATCTTAGTAATTTAAAGCACTTGTATTCTCTTTTTTTTTATCTGATGAACTTTTTTACAAACAGCTTAATTAATGACAATATGTTTTCAGCTACATTCTTTTCAATTCTGGAAAAAACACCAATATCCAATGATTGAGCTGCCATCAGGGCAGGTGCAAGTAGGTGTGACGTGGTGGGGTGTCAATAAAATTTTTGTTGAGTAAAAAATTAGGTCCTTGTTTTTTGAAGTTCGACGACTGACCTGTCTAAAAGGTCTACATTTGCCGATTTCTTTAAAAGGGTTATTTTTGCCGACTAAATGCACAAAAAATGCATTTAGGAAGGTGTGTGTGTAAATGATTCGTAAATTTAAATAATCTTTCCCCGTTATTGAATGGTTTAGAATTTGTAACTAAAGAGGACTAATTTCATAGCTTGTAGCAGTAGCATTTACTGTTATGATATTGCCCTTTTTTAAGAAATCTTGTTGTCCAAACAACTAATTATAAATTGGATTGTTTTATCTTTCCCTAACTTGAGGAAAATCTTTATGAACAAAAAAGTGATTAGAAGAGAGTCTTTTTTTAACTTTCTAGAAGTGATTATAGATGAAAATATATCATGGAAATATCATATTAAATCTATTGAAATTAAAATATCCAAAAATACTTTAATGCTATATATAGTTAAACCTTAACTTTATTTAGCATAAAAAATATATAATTTTCTTAATACGGAGTCTTTGAAAATTATATATTTTTCATTTAGGGAGAGTGGGGCAAAGTGGGTCGAATTTCTTTCTTTTTTAATTTGAGTGAAAGTTAAAATATATATTTTATGTTTGTCAAGGCTAAAGGATTGAGAATATGTCCTTCATGATAAGAAATAACTAAAATCTAAATATATATTATCTAACAGCTCACAGAAAGGTTTAAAGTGAGTTTTGTTAAGTGATTCACTGTACCCCAGTTCTGGGGTACAGTGAAACAATTAACTCATTTGCAATTTAGTGGTAGTTAATGGGGGCGTAGCCAAATAATTTTGAGGATGAGGGTGTAAATACATTGTACACTATACTTTTGGTGCACTTTTGGTAACTAATATTAAATAATTTAAATTTTTTCTGATTGACAAAATAAAGAATAAATTTTATTGATAACAAAACTTATTCAACCATCTAAAATCACAAAAAAAAGTTTATTTAATAAAACTTATTTAACCAACAACACAAGAAATTTTTTAAAGTGAATTTTTAATTTTTATAAACATTTTTATCACAGTGAATTAACCGTTTCACGGTACCCCGATTCATTGTGCCCCACTATAAAAAATAAGGTTCAAGTTTAATTTCTTGGGGCATGAGTTTTATTAAAGGAAAAGCAAAACTACTAAAATGAACCATAAAGATCAGTATTCCGAATATAAAACTTTAACTTATAAAATGATTTTAACCATGATCTCCACAACAAACATAAAGATGGTAAGAGCATTTACTTTAGTTAGCTAAAAACATAAATTACCTACCTAAAACCGAGAATCAAAAATTATGTGGTAACACCTATAAATAAAGATGGGTGATATATGCGCACATAAACTTATTACATCATCGTGATGAACAAAATCATAATCTTTGAAAAAATGCTTCTTATTCACTGTGCCCCTCAATCCACTGTACCCTGACTTCCCCTATTCATAGTTTTTTTATTTATAAACTTAATATATACCAAGTTATGCTTTTTACGTTTAAATCAAAACATGCGTTATCTCCTTATATATTTCACTCTTACTTTGCAGAAATATCTCATTAATACCCATCTGATAATTTTGTAATTCCAAGATCTTATTTAAAACTCAATTCATTTCAAATTCAATACCGTGGACCATTTATATGGAAAAGTTTTTAAAAAAACATTATTAAAAATAAAATTCTTCTAAGAGCGATTCTAAGAACATCTCCTTAGAATAATTCGAAAGAGAATCTAAACGTTTTCTATGAGAAAAAAATTTCAATATTTCTTTATTTCTTTTAATAAGTTCGAAATTAATTTAGCTTACCAAATATCTATTGGTTTTTTCTCGACATTAATTGCACACTTCGAAACTCTTTTTTTTCTTTCGAAATTAATTTGACTTTTCAAAATACACTTTTTTTTTCGAAGTTAATTTGACTTTTCAAAACTCTTTTTTTTCTTTCGAAATTAATATCACTTTTCGAAATACATTTTTTTTTTCGAAATTAATTTCACATTTTGAAATTCTTTTTTTCTATTCGAAATAAATTTCCTTTTTCGAAATCCAGCTTCTTATTTCGAAATTAATTTCACATTTCAAAATTCTTTTTTTCCTTTCAAAATTATTTTCCTATTTCGAAATCCACCTTTTTATTTCGAAATTAATTTCACATTTCGAAATTCTTTATTTCCTTTCGAAATTAATTTCCTATTTCGTAATCCACCTTTTTATTTCGAAATTAATTTCACATTTCTAAATTACTTTTTTTTTTCGAAATTAATATGGCTAGTTCGATTATTATCGAAAGTTTTTTTAGATTTCGAAAAAAAAGAAGTATTTCGATAACGTTTTAATCGAAAATTTTCGAAAATTGCAATTTCGATAATGAACCCTAATATATAATATATTTCGTTAAAATAAAGTTAATGAAACAAATTTTTGTTAAGTGAATTGTATTAAAATGTATTTTTATTCACTTTTGAAATAGGCATATTTAGCAGAGCGTTTAATTTTTTTCAAGAATGCAACATCATTCTTAATCATTTCATGAACCTTCCAAAGGAAAGATGGTTATATTGACATTATATAGATAATATAGCGTTGACCAAGTTGACTAGTAAATTGTTTTTTTCTTTTGACCATTTAAAAAAAAAAAATTGTGGCTGCATCAAAAAAATCATTTAGTTCATCATTGTACAAACCTACTTTTGAAGAAAGTCCATCATCATCATCATCATCATCATCATCATCATCATCATCATCATCATCATCATCATTGTACAAACATACATAAGTTCTGAAACTGATCAAACAACTTTGAATCATTAATTTCAATATTTTTATTAGCATAATATTCAACACATGGTTCACCTTTAGTCCAGCTTTTGTTTGAATGCTTAAAAAAAAAGTATCCAATCAAACTTTCAAACTTAGTAAAAAACTTTTAGATTGGTCAAGGCAAACAGAACTTAAATTTCGCATTTAAAACACCTCTGTCATAAATTAATCACACTCTTGGTCTTTCCCATCTTCCTTTAGATTTTGCAACAAATAATTAGTTTTTAGTAACACAAACTTTTCTTTTTATCAATTCTCAATTATTGACTTGACAAAATTCAGAAATTCTACAATTTCAACAATTGATTCCTTTGACTGTTTAATTTTCAACTCATGTTCATGAAAAACGCAAATACTCAACTTAAAAACGTATATACTTTACTTAAAAATGCATATAGTTCACTTAAAAACGTATATACTTTACTTATAAACCGTTTATAAGTGAAGTATATACGTTTTGAAGTGAAAACGTATATACTTCACCTAAAAACATATATACTTTACTTAAAAACCACTTAAGAAAATTTACATAATAAAAAACATTATGATGGTCTATACAAATTAGACCGAAATATTTCAAAAAAGAAAATTAGTTAGTACGATACTATTTTGATGTTTTACAATTTATAAAAAAAAACAAAATATCGAAACTCAACACTCATCAATTGCATCTAATAATATTGTATCTTAACCGTGGGTTCCAGGAATTAGCCTCGAAATAAAAAAAAGTTTTCAAAAACGCAGGTTATACACCAGTCTTTAAATCTCCAAAAAAATTTACAACATATACTTACCACAAAAAATAAACCTCCTCTTCCTATAAACTCTTACCCAGGTGGACTTGAATGTTCGAGCCAAAAATGTTATAACGGTGAAACAAAATTTTAAAAATCTTATATCGCATTTGCCAACATCATAAATATACATACGAAGAAAAACAGGATTATTCAGCCATAGCCGAGCATTCAAAAAATTGTCATGGCAATTTTTCCTGGAACAATAAAAATACTTTAAAAGTAGAAGTTGATAATTTTAACAGAAAAATGAGGCAAACCCTTAAATAACAACGCCGTGAATGCTCACCTTTGGACGCGGTCTAAATCAGGATGACGGGGTTTATGTCACAACTTTTTGGAAACCTACGTTTCGGTATTTAAATGAAAAAAAACTATTGCATTGATTTGCTTTTTTTTTGTTTTTTTTTTTTATTTAACGGTTATTTATATATATACATGTATATATGTATGTATATACTTGACAACGACGGTATCTATAATCCCTTGAAATATTGTATGAAAATTAATTTCAAATAAAGAGTTACATCCATAAAAAAGTTTTATTTTAATTACAAACGCATAAGCTTCACTTATTTCATTTTTAAAAAATGTTTAATAATTTTAGGTGGCTTATCAATAGACAAATAATATGTCTTTGAAGAAGTTTCTTTGTAGTCATACGTTTTTATACCCTAGAGTACATTTGAATTAATCCAGGATAAACTTATAACCGTCTTGTTTACTATGAGACAAAAATTTTCTATACAGAATTTCTAAGACACAATACTTTTTTAGCAGCTCCTTTCTAAATGTATAAATGTTGAAGTATTGATAAATCTTATATAAATACTTTCAACATCAATAGCCATTTGATGTGGACCATGATGAAAACATCTATTGAAAATATGCGCTGGGCAGCTAACATCAATAAGATCTGGAAAATCATTTTTTAAATAGAAAATCACATTCCAAGTGGGTGACGTCTGTTAAACATCTCACGAACTTCCAGATGTTGGTAAGATGTCCACAAACGTCCCCCGGACAACGCATGTCTTCTGGGTTATTACTACCTAATTTTTTTGTGAACACTTTCAAATTTTGTATTGCAATTTTCGTCAGTAAATAAAAAAAATTTCGATGCAATCTTTTTCTATTCAATGTCTCTTTGATTTCAATTGCAATTGTGATGGTAAATTCATTTGAATTACTTGTCACATCCAACATTTAAGATTGCAGACCATCATTTTTTCTATCAAAGTATTGTAATCAAATTATAATAGTAAATAGCTTTAATGCTCCATGATTTCTGTCATAAGTTGCTACTCTAATAAATGGGGTTTCTTTTTCTTCTAAACCTTTCAGCACATTTTGGACAGCATTTGGTACAAGTACATTATTTAAAGTTGCTTCAATCTTCATTCTAACACATTAATATTTTTTTGCTATTTTAAAGTCTTGAAAGTTTTTTGCAATTAATATAGAGATGCAAGCATTACAATTGTAACAATGGTGATCCCTTACTGTATAAAAGGTGGCTTCAGCAGATGACTACTTGATCTCCAAATTTTGAGTTAGTTGTACAAAAACAGTTAGTAAATTTGTTGAGTTTTGTCCTCTGATATTTTTTTGTGTTTTAAATTGTCTAAATAATCATAAAAATCTCTATTGTCTTTGTTTATTACAGAAACAAATATGCTCTTTCTACAAGATGACAGACAGCCTCGTTTTTGTTTCGTTCTTTTTTGAAAGATGAGTATTCATCATTTAACTCAGTTGAAAGCTGTTTTTTTTGTTCGGCGTTATTTAAAAAATGTTTGCTCCACCTAATGAGTAACTTTACAGAAATTCATTAAATTATTTATGATTAGCAAGAAACAGTAAAAATAATAGATAAATTTTTTTAAGTATAGCTGTTAGTGGATTGTTAAGGATCACAATTTATTAACATATAGTCGGCAGAGGCGACTATATGTTATTTTACGGGGGTGGGAGTGAAGGGTTTAGACCGCCCAAAAGAAGATGATTTTCAAGTTATAGTCGGTTTTTTACGAATTTAGTCGGTAAGTCAGGTATTTGACACAATTCAGTAGGGTAAGTTTTAATTTTGAGGACCTTTTTTTTTTTTTACGGAGCCAGTTGGTACTTTTTAAGGATTTCGCCCCACCCCCCCTCATTTTATTTGTATAATCGCCTCTGATAGTAGCAATAGAAGTCTCACTTCTTGTGACAATATGTGTAACTACGTCGCTATTTCTTGTGACTTCAACAAAATAATTTGTTTAATTAATAATCTAACTAATTTAATTATACGTTTAAAAATTAAGCCTTTGGTAGATTTTTTTATATATTATTAAACTATTTAATATTATATAAAAGTTATATAACAAATAAATTAAAGTTGAATATATTGTATTCTATTTAGATTTAGTACTCAATATAATAAAGCTTTCTCTAAAAAAGCTTTGTATATAAAAACATTTACAGTATTAAAAAAGAAACAAAATAAAAAACCGCGTTAAAAAATGCATGAAAAAGCTTAAAGTTGGAACTCATAAGTTTCGATTAAATTTTTTTATATACACGGTACCAACTACATCAGTTAAAAAAAAAAATTGATAACGCGTAATAAACTTTGCGAGGTAAGAATTATTTTGTTCTATCTCCATGTTTTTCCAAACCGAGAAAATCAAGTTCAAAGTTATTAATGTACCTGCAGGCTAAATAACATAAAAAACGCAAACAAAACTGATTTATATTAATTTCCTATACAGGCTACCACAGTTTCAAAGAAATTTTTGAAAATATTTAAAGCGCAAGTGTCTGAATTACTACACCCTGATTGATCCAAGATAGAACAATGTAATACACACTTTTTTAAAACACGCTATTATTTTGTTCTATCTCCATTTTCTGTTAAAAAACTTACTAAAAGATAGTATTTTATATATACATGGCCGACGACACTGGGGAGAGGGAGCCAGGTGCCCCCCATTTTTTTCCTAAAGGACCTTTTTTTTTTAAATACAAGAAAATTTTAGATATAGACGACTATTTTTAAGAATTGACGGTTGTGCCCCCACTTCGAAACCCGTGCTTTCGGCCTCAATATATATTGTGGCAAGGTGATTGTATATTTTGGCAATTAAAGTACTGTAAGATACTCGTCTGTTTTATTAGTAAAAAAATCTTATTTTGCACTAGTGAACAAGTAAGTAAATAAAAATAAGTAATATATTATCTTAAGTATGTACCAAGATGTTCACAACGAATTAAAACTTTAGTTATAAATTCTAAAATCATACAAAAAAAGCAAACATCAAAAATACATTGCACAATAAAAAGATATCTTAAAGAATAATTAGTTAACCAGCACCTCTGGTTAATCCAATAAAAACATAACATTTCAGTAAGAAGCCCATTTAACAACATAACATAGAAAATGAAAATATTTTGACAATAAATAATTTATTATTTGTTGCAACAATTTCATTTATTAAAATAAATTGTTTTAAAATGCTCTTGTAAAATGCAATATTTATGGCAGGCATATACTTGAACATACTTTGAAGGACATTGCCTTTATCATTTGAAATTTGAGCACCCTGAATCAAAGCAGAAAACATTAGTACCACTGTCATTACTAAGATCGTAAACTACTAGTTCATGCTTTTGAACAAACATTAGAAAATGGCTTTCTGTAGTATACATGATCTGAATGCTAGATGTTTTATCTGGATATAGGGAACAAGCCTAAAATTAAAATAGCGTGCACTAGCGGAAAAATGTTTGAAATCCAATTTCTTTATTTGGTAGACAGAAAAAAAATTATTTTTTAAAGAGTAGGAATTTCTATGATTAAACTAGGGATGTACCGAAGCTTCGGCTTCGGCTTCGGCGTGCCGAAGCTTCGGCAATTTTGCCGAAGCTTCGGTTCGGCCGAAGCCAGGTCAATTTTTTGCCGAATCTTTGGCTTCGGCAAAAAATTTTAAGTAATTAAAGTTATAAGCTACTGTGGGACAAGTTATAAAAATAAGCTAATTGCCAGTGTCTAATAAAGTTATAAATTTAGTTAAAGTTGGAGTCTATACCATATACTTAGTATTATTTACTCCCAAGTGTCTTGTTATGGAGGGGATAATAATAAATAAGTAAAAATATTTTGAAAAAAATAATAAAATTAGGGAAGGTCCTCATACACTTTGAAAGCTTCCAAGTGTGACTTTAGATGAACTGAAGCAGCATTTCTATGCAGAATAAAAACCTTAAAATTTAAAACAAATTAAAAGTTTTTAAAACTAATTTGTATTATGTAACGAATTCATATTTATAATTGTGTGGAATTACCGAAAATAGAACAAAATTTGGTTTCAACATTTGACCGATAAACCTTAGTAATCTTAATTAGAAGATTAAAGATATGTTGCTACTATTTTAAATTGTGTGTAAATTTACAAATTTTCATCGTAAATTTACAGAAATTGGTTAGGTGTCACTTATATAGATACAAAATAGTCAATGGAGTGACACATAAAAAACAAAAAGTTCTCAACAACAAAAAAGGAAGAAAAGCAAATGAAATATAAACGAGGAGAATAAAAAAAGAAAAAAAAAGCCAACAAAAACTAGATAAATTAAAAGAAAAAGAAAAACAATGATATAACTAAATAGAATTTATATATTAAACATGTAAACCAATATTCTGGTTTCTTCTTATGATATTATGAAGACTTTTAAATTTTATTTAAAATAAATTAAAGGTTGAAGCTTTGATTACTTTGAGCTCTTATATTTATCATCAAAATTTATTTAAATTAAACAAACAATTTAAATCAAATAAATATCAGCCTGCTCAGTCCCTGTTTATTTATAAATATAAAGTAAATAATAATATAATTATAAATAAAAAAATTTATAAAGTATTCTATTTATTATTTTATTTAAAGCTCACTCTACAGAGTTGTTAGATTACTATGGAAGGTTTTATCACAGATAGTTAATATTTCGCGAGGTTAGAATTATTTTGTTCTATCTCCACATTTTTTGTTTCGAGATAAAACGATTTAAAAAATAAAAACTTTAGGAGACGGCAAATAAAAAAATTTTTATTACTTATGTTTTCTCCGAAACTTTTTTGATTTTAACTTAGGTTTTAATATAGTAGAAAAAAATTATTTTGAGGTACATTACACAATTAATAACTCATTTTTTTCAAAAAGTGGAGATAGAACAAAATAATTCTAACCTCGCGATTTGATTTCAGATACTGATGCAGATTTATGTAAAAGATTTATGTATGTAAAAGATTAAAAAAAGCTATAGAAAATGTTATGTAGTGTAAAGTTAAAAATAATCAAAAAAAAAAAAATACTTAAAAGTGTGTAAAAAAGAAGTTAGAGAGAAATCTATCATTTGTACTTTTTTTTAGCAGCAGGTTCACAACAGTTGTAGTGGAATCCAAAATGGTCTTAACTTGGGCTTTTTTAGTTTAGAAATTGTTCGTTTAAAGAATACAGAGAAGTAAAAAAAAGATATTGAAATAAATAGCAATAAAAAGATAAAGTGTGTTTCTAAGATTTTTTATGTTGTAAATACAACTAGATCAGCTAAGAGTGTTTATTTAAAGAAAGAGTGATCGAGTGTAAAAGATAAATTTACTCAAGTAATGTTCAGAGATTTTTATCCACTTCTATTAACAAAAGGTGCATTAAAAATAGAAATAAAATATACAACACATGAAAAGATGCTATATAACATTAATATGGTTTGCACACAGAAAAAGTAGAACTAGAAGTAGAAAAATTTGGGGAAAATGTTTCAAAAAAGCTTAAGTTTAAAAAAAAAACGATTCGAAAAAACGATTCGAAAGCTTTAAATTTCCTAAATATAACATATGCATAACAACATTCGCCTGTTTGCTGTTTTTAAATGTTTCTGACTAAACCAATATTTGATTAAACTCAAAGCAGTTATTACCATCACTAGCAGAATCAAAACTTTATATTTTGACCATTTTGAAAATGTAAACAAAGTATAAATAGAATAATTACTACATATTTAGTAGTTAGTGGAAAATATGTTAAACGTCCGAAAACCAAAACACTTACCCGTCCAGTTACCGTTCTCGTAAGCCTAGACAAAACCTTACGGTACCTGTTTGTCAATGTTGGCTGGGATAATGTCGTTTGTAGGTTGTTTAAGTAATTTTAAAACGTCTGAAGGAAATGTTTTATTATTTGTTGGTGTGGTGTTGATTTACACAGGGATGAAATAACAGGATCAAGGCCGACGCGATAGGAGGTGCGGGGGATGTGACACCCCCTCCCCCATCGATGATTTTTAGTCGGCAAATTGGACGTTTAGTCGGCAAATTGGACCCTTTTGATATAGGTTAGTCGGTAATATAGACAGCCGGCAAATGTCGTCATAGCATTCGGCAAAATTTGGAAAACGAGGACCTTTTTTTTCCTTTTTTTAAGTAGTCGGCAAAAGTTGTAATGGAACCCCCCCCCCTCCCTACGTGACACCTACTCGCGCCGACCCTGAACAGGATAACTGGAAACTAGAAGTCCATTCATCAGATCATTTTTATTGCTCCTCTTGATATTTTTTGGTTTTTTGTAATAAAATTTGAAATCTTTATTTTTAGCCTCTTGAGCTTTTTCTGATGTAAGTTCTATGGGTAATGTAAGACTTTGAATTATGTCATGTTCATGTATCAACACTCTTTGAACAGATGGAGCAATGTAATACCATGGATATAAGGACATATTGATGGTTAAGAGCACAAAGGGAATATGCCCAACATTTTAAGGTTTTGAGTTATTTCGCAAATATTGTATTAAAGTAAGTAAAAGATATGAAAGTAAAATAGTAAAAAACAAGACAGAATTAACTGAGGAACGCATTTGGTTAAAAATCATGATAATAAATAAATATCATGAATTATTGTATGTTTTCAAATTTTCAAATTTAGATTTCTCAAAACAATGGTTAGTGGACGTATTCCCTTGGTGGTCTTGATCATCGATATAGTGTAGCAGTTTCAAAATAATAGTTCTTACAATTATAGTTTATTTCATATTCTGAAGATAGTGTTACTAAGATAATGTAAAACCTGATTTTAAGGTTTTCATCAACACCCAAAATTTCAGCTGTTTTTTCATATGCTTCAAAAGCACGGTATGAA
The DNA here is from genome assembly GCF_022113875.1 of Hydra vulgaris. NCBI lineage: Eukaryota > Metazoa > Cnidaria > Hydrozoa > Anthoathecata > Hydridae > Hydra > Hydra vulgaris. Next base: position 43,875,147 of record NC_061164.1, read on the forward strand.
GTATTGCCATTGTTGCTTGATCCAGAACCATCACTTTTGGGGAAATGTATAACAAAACCAATTTTATTCAAAAAAACAGTCTGAATCTTTTGTTTAGTTACAGTTACCTTTTCTATAGGTCTTGTTTGCAATTTTTATGTTTTTTTTATATACAATGTGCAAAATCATTTTAAAATCTCGAATGCATGTAGAGAGACTGGGAAGACCATATTTGAATTCTCTGTGAATATAATCTTTATCAAGGATATCACAATAATTCATAAATTTTGGAGAAACACCACACACTAAACAACATTGGTATAAGCAAGTTTTTCAAGATAAAATAATTCAAGTTTTTCAAGAACAAAATAATTCTAACCTCGCGATTTGATTTCAGATACTGATGCAGATTTATGTAAAAGATTTATGTATGTGAAAGATTAAAAAAAGCTATAGAAAATGTTATGTAGTGTAAAGTTAAAAATAATCAAAAAAAAAAAATACTTAAAAGTGTGTAGAAAAGAAGTTAGAGAGAAGTCTATCATTTGTACTTTTTTTTAGCAGCAGGTTCACAACAGTTGTAGTGGAATCCAAAATGGTCTTAACTTGGGCTTTTTTAGTTTAGAAATTGTTCGTTTAAAGAATACAGAGAAGTAAAAAAAAGATATTGAAATAAATAGCAATAAAAAGATAAAGTGTGTTTCTAAGATTTTTTATGTTGTAAATACAACTAGATCAGCTAAGAGTGTTTATTTAAAGAAAGAGTGATCGAGTGTAAAAGATAAATTTACTCAAGTAATGTTCAGAGATTTTTATCCACTTCTATTAACAAAAGGTGCATTAAAAATAGAAATAAAATATACAGCATATGAAAAGATGCTATATAACATTAATATGGTTTGCACACAGAAAAAGTAGAACTAGAAGTAGAAAAATTTGGGGAAAATGTTTCAAAAAAGCTTAAGTTTAAAAAAAAAACGCTCGGTGCGGTCAAGTATCAGAAACGACATAATGAGAAACTTTTAAACAGGGGCGTTGAGAGTTTTTGCTCTGCCTGAAACAGCAACCCTTACTGGCGTCCTCATTTTTATAAGATTTTTCTATATTATTAGTCAAGGACCTTAGTTTTGGTACCTTTTTTGTTTTACACCCCTGCTGATCTGAATGCTGATTAAATTTTAAGCATATATAGTGCCGAAGCTTCGGCTTCGGCTTCGGCAAAGTGGCTTCGGCCAAAGTTTCGGCTTCGGCAAAATTTCAGCTTCGGTACATCCCTAGATTAAACCAAGGGGGCTAAATGTTTCAACAGGAGCGAGTGCTCTATCAATTTGACAGTGGATAATATCAACTTCTTGTATACTAGAATTCCTTTGTCGTAAACTTTTGTTAAATCAGCCTGATTTTTAGGTAATAAATCACATATACATAATATATTACAATATACGTGTTCATTTTTTTCACTGATATTTTTTGTACATTTAAATTTAAAAGAATTTACCAGTCTTCCTTTTTGGTTACAGACTTGCGTAAACCGTTTTCTACCTTTCTATTTTTATACGGCTAATTAGACTGTCTTAGCTGCTTTCTCACATTCTGTGTCCAAGTTTTAGGTGCTGAATTTCTTTTCGTAATTTTTACTCAACGTAGGAGAAGACAACGAGGTGGTGCTATTTTAGGATCATCATCATGATAATGTGTGTGTGTGTGTTTGTGTGTGTGTGTGGTTGTGTGTGTGTGTGAACAATACTGTGTTGTTTTTATGTAATAAAAACATCCGCTACCATTTTGGCGTAAATAACTTTTGATTGGATAAAATGGAGATTATAATTTTAATTTATAAACAGGATTAAGGAGATAGAGCAAAATACAATATCAGGTATAGTAAGGTAATTTTTTTACTGATATTTTTGTAAAAACTAAATATTTTATCTATAAAAAGAAAAAAAATTGATTTAACTCAATATTTTTGATTTATGGAGATAAAACAAAATAATTCTAACCTCGCAATTTTCAGATGACTTCAGTTCGTTTTATAAAACATGGCAGTTCATTGTCTTCATTTTTGTTCAAAACACTTGAAAGTGGTTAATCAGCCGATTTTCAATTTCTATTGGATTAGGGATAGTGTCGCTACTGATTTTTTTTTGAGGCCTTTATTGTATTTCTAACATTTTTATTGTTATTAACGGTTTTTAATGGTTCAGGAAAATGTTATAACAGTCTTCAGTATTGCTTCCATTGAATTCAATCTGCCAGTCAAAATTGTTATACTATTTGGATATTTTTATAAAGTTACTTTTGTGATAAATGCATTTTTCAATGGGTTTACCGATAACTTCAGCGCTTTTAACAATGTAATCCCATTGAAGGATGTGGTGAAATTTCATCACAGACGTTAAAGGTACATAGTTAATAATATCGAGGATCCGATTATGATTTTCAGCTATAACTAGATCAAGAATTTGTTCGCAGTGATTACATTAAGTTGAAAAGTGGGCTTAGTAACAAATTGTGTCAGAAACGACTCGGGGAGGATGCCAATAAAATCGCTTGAAAGGGTATCTGTGTTGCTTACATTTGGGATAATGTTCGAGCCCTATTGAATCTCTGGCAAATTAGTCTCCACAAACCAACAAGCAGCTGTTTATATTAGACAGATGCTCATTTGCTTTATTAAGCAATGCTAGATATACTCTCACGAGTATATCTAGATATACTCTCACGAGAATATCACACATGCTAGATATACTCTCACGAGTATATCTAGCATGTGTGGCTTGTAAATGCAATCCAGAAGGATGTGTGCGGAACCATACAATATTTTGCGCCAAATTTTTTCAGGGGAATCTAATAAAACAATTTTGCTTACTTAATAAGGTTTTAATGAAGTGTTGAAATAAATAGCCACACCACCTCCTCTGCTGGACAAGCAATCTTTTCTCAAAAACATATAGTTTTCAATGTTAGTTATCGGTAATTCTTTCCACCAAGTTTCTGTAACGAAGATTATTTTAGGCTTGTATGTCTCAATTGATGTTAAAAACTCTGGCATTTTATTATTAAGTGATATAGCATCGGTATAACAGCATGGTATTTTATGGACAGCTGACTGTTGTAGTAGACTGAAAGTTGAAGGTGATTCATGCTCTTAAGGAATGCCGTTTAGATTCAAATTATCATTGTATGGTTTTAAATTACTTATTGTTGATTACTATTTGTCTACTTTCACATAGTAATAACTTGCCATCGCCCAATTGTTTTTTAAATTAAGAGGCTTGTTTTTCTTTTTTAATTCGTCTCGTAATTATCTATCTTGTATCAATCAAAACTGGATTAACATAAGTGTTTAATATTACGCCGCTCCGCCTTAATTTCTGCTGACAGTGTCTGTCGTCTCGACTGTAATAGGTGAAGGTTTATTTCGATCTTTTGACCGTAAATGAAAGCATTTTATTACATTGTCCGAGTTAATTTTAACGTTTGTTAGAACCTCTTATATTTTGTTCTCATCATTTACTTGTTAGGTTCTGTTTTAGCCAATGCTGAAATGCCAAAGACAATGAGGTTTTTGTCATGTTTTATTTTTATTTTTGTTTTCACTAGCAACACAATTAAGCATATCTAGTTGAGCTGGCATTTTAGTTATTTTTTTTTTCTAACCACAACATTCTACGCTTTCGTTGTTGTTAAGAAAGCAGCAGTGTTTTCCTCTAGCTGTTGGATTTGCTTTGTGAGGGCGATGATTGTCAATGTTTGTTCAAAAACTGTTTTTGATAACACTTTTAGTTGGTTTAGAAGCGTCTCGTAATCAGCTCAGCTTGCTTTCTACTTGATATAAAAGCGTCTTGCAATCAGCTCTTCTACTTTAGAAGCTTTACTAGCGAACTCTTTACAAGTATCTGCCGCCAGATCCTTTTCTCATACTGCTGAATTCTTTTTCAACTCATAAATTTTCACAACATAACATACTTGTGTTTTTTTTAAAAGTGTTTTTATCAGCGCAACATATCCTTTACATGTAAGATTTATGGAATGTCCTCTACCATGTGCTAATTGTTTTATGCGTTTTCCCTGATTACTTGTCATACGTTGTGCTATTTTTCCAAAATCCGAAACAAACGTTAATTGTTCATCATTTGAATCTATGATGACAGCCTGTCAGTCATCATTAGATCTACAATTTACACCAACACTTTTAAAATTTAAAATTTCCCACCATGTGACAACTAGTTTAATAAAATCAGAAATTTTTGTTTCAGTTGTTGAATGTTTCAAAAGGAGCGTTAAATGTTTTGTAAGAAAATACTTTTAAACAGGTAGACAGATTGTTTTTCAATAAGTTTCGGTCAAACAGAAGCTTTATTTAAATCAGCTTCATAAAATTTTATTAAATGATTTCAACAAGCTGTTTTCTCAACAACACTCTCTTAAAAAATAAGTTCTTCTTTTTTTCTGTGAGCCAATTATTTTGGAAGTTTTAGGTTAAGGGGACAAGAATAGAATTACCATATTTCTGAAACACAAAAAGTGGACACATTTGTTGGTTAAAAAACTAGTTGTTCTACCACAGCTAATTCCTTTTTAAATTCAAGGATGGCTCACGTTCACTAAAAAAAACAAATAAAGATCTCAGTGAAAAACCGGGGTTGTCACATTTAAAAGGTTTTTGTAACATTTAAAAAGTTAATTAATTAATCATTAGTTAAAGAGTGTTCACATTTGAATTTACTTTTTAATTTTCTAATGAAACACATAATGAGCAGATATTTTACTTGAATATGAAAGTAGACAAGTGGCAGTTAATAATGGGAAAAAAAAAGTCGGATAAATGACCACTACTTGCATCTCTACAGGCAGTGCCGGATCAAGGGGAGGCTAGGGAAGACTGTTGCCCCGGGCCCCGCAAATTTAGGGGCCCCAAAAACTTTTAGGGGATTTTTTTTTTTTTTTTTTTTTCAAGTCATTTTTAGGGTCTGACCCATAAAAAGGCCTCCAAAAACAAAAATAGTCCCGGGCCCAAAGAAGTCTTAATCCGCCACTGTCTACAGGCCTCCAATCTTTATGTAAAATTTTCCAACACATGATGACGTAATTGTGGTTCAGTTTGAATAATTTGCTTGGTTTTCTTTCAGATGTTGAATGATTTTAGGATTAGCATAAACTTTACGTACCAAAAAAAAAAAAAAAAGAAATCTAATGGCCAACAAGATCACATGATCTTGGTGGCCAATTGGCAGTTCCTCTTCAAAAAATCATTTGATCACCAAATTTCTCCTTCAAAAGATTGATTGTTTCTGTTGCTGTATGACATGTTGCAATGTCATGTCATGCAACATTGCATGACATGCTGCAATGTCATGCACCTAATTATTGTTTAATATTGATCACCATTCAGAGTAATAGTGTGTCCAGTTTTATTTTCAAAGAAATATGGAACAATCAATCCACCAGACCATGTTTATCAACCCGCCAGACCATGCTTATCAACGAAAATATTTGCTTCGAGCGAACATTTTCGCGCGAAGCAAATACTTTGTGGAAATCCACAAAATATTTTGTGATTTCCACAAAATATTTTGTGGAAATCAAATATGTTGTGGAAATTTAAAAAGGTTAATTCGAGCTTGAACATCCTGTACAAATCAAATAATAAAAACAAAAACCCGAAAAATAAAAGTTTTATTCTGATATATTCAAATTTAAATCAAAAATTAAAATTTTACTTAAAAATTTTTTTGTTTATTGTCCGTAAAATCGCCTGAGCTCGGTCACTTAGGCTTTGAACATTTATTTATCACGCATAAATAAAAAAAACTTTCAGTTTTTTTTTCCTGAAAATCATATTGATAACTAAATTTGTAAAAATAAAAAAATGAAAAATAAAAACTAGTAATCAATATTTAACTTTAAATGAGAACATCTACTTTGACCTTTCAACAGCATTTCATAATTTTTTTTATTTTTATCATAATTAGTCAACTATTTTCTGTCTTTGGCCTTTATATTATTATAGTTATATTTTTTATTGTTATAATTATTATCATTATTATTACTAAGATAAATTGTATATATATATAAATTATTTTTAAAGGTACTTACTTGAGATTAGTATTTCAATACTATTTTGTAAATAGCCGTGAAAATTTATTTTCAGAATCTAAATATAAACAGCGCAATATATATGATTGATTGATTATGGAATTCAATTAATTGATGACGTAATAACTACAAACAAATAAAACAGTTTTTTTATGTATGTATTATATTTTTATGTATGTACTTTTAAAAGTTTAATATCAAATTTTAATTTAATATCACTTTTCTTTTTTTTTTATTTCTCGAATTCATAATTTGTTTTGTAAATTTTTTGAATCTATTTAATTAAATTATAAAAAGTCTATCAAACTTTTTTTTAAACTTTAAATTTAAATTCATTTTAATTTTTGTCGTATTTTTTTTTTTTTCTAATAACATTTTTATTATCTGCAAAATACATTTTTGTGATATATTTGAATAATGGCGTTGCCAAAATTTTTCAAACTTGTTATAAATGTCTGTTTGTATATGAATTCAACTGAAGTGCTATATTATCTCGAGCCATTATCAATCATTTCAAAAATTAAAGGGGAACGATGTGAATGCACAGATACATATACACCATCCCAGTTATTATATAAGGTTTCTTCGTCTTGTTTTGAAGGCAAGAATTTAATCTATGGATTTTGTGAACCGACTTTAATTACGAGTTCTAATGTCGTAATTAAATGTTTAACAAACCATCAAACTCTTTTAAAGAACTTCACTGCTACTTGTTCGCCATATAATAGCGTATGGAGCTTCTACGAATACCCGGTATTTTCAAATTACAGCTTTTATCTAATTTACATGATAATTGGAGGTTTAATTGTTATTCTTACTTTATCTATGAACTTTTTAATCATATTCGCAGTTGCAAAATCTAAACCTTCTAAATCGCTTAATGCTGTGATATATGCAGTACATATGGCTTTAATTGATCTATCGTTAGGACTTTTTGCTCAACCCATGTTTTTATTTTTGCTTATTGTATCTGAAGAGTACTCGTTTCACGATCACATCGTTATATCTAAAAAAACATACACATCTTTGACAAACTGGTATGAGCAGATAGATTACATACTAATAAATGCCCAGTTTGCAAATTTAGCAATGTTGTCGGTAGAAAGATGCATTGTTGTAGTAAAACCGTTTTGGTATTTTGAGAAAGTTACGTATAAAAGTTGCGTTTATTCGATAGGAGTGGTGTGGGTTTATACGCTAGTAATATTTTTGTTTAATTTTTTTTATAAAAATGTTCAAAATGTAATATATATTACATTAACGTTTGCATATGGCATACCCACAATTATAATGGTAATAAGTTATCTTATAATCATGTATGAACTTCGGAAGTCTAAGTTTCAAATAATTCCTAATTCAATCAAAAATAACCATTTGTTAGTGGCATGCAGACTTGTCAAGCTTGTTGCGGCTTTCATTATTTTCTGGATACCGTTTTTTATTTGTTTTATGCTGCAGCTAAAAAGTGAAACTACGGAGATAAAAAATGCAACTTTTTGGACAAAGCTGTTATCTTACTGTCATTGTTTTCTTGATCCAGTACTTTATTCTATTTCCCATTATAAAATTAAAAAAGAAATTGGTAGAACTATATTATCTTTGACAGGAGTCAATGTAAAATCGAAGGAAAAAGTTTCTTTACATCCGAAATCTTCCAATTTATCTAAAATTGTAAAGAATAAAAGTTACATTGTTAATACGATATTTGAAAAAAAAAGTTAATTATTTTTAATATTTAATTTTCTAACCATATATATATATATATATATATATATATATATATATATATATATATATATATATATATATATATATATATATATATATATATATATATATATATATATATATATATGTTTGTATGTATATATATGTAAATTAAATCCGATAGAAATATTAATTATGAAAGACACCAAACTAATGGTATAATAATTAAAAACCCATTGCAAAACCTGTTTGATCATAATATTTTTTGTCAAAAAGAAAATGATAACAATTTGAAATCTGAAAAAATATTTTGATATATTGAAATTTTTAAAATATTTTATGAATTTTTGAAATTCATACTAAGCAAGTTTTATCTTTAAAGAATAAATTAGAAAATAATTGAAATTCCACTTCAAAGTTTTTTAAGGAAGTTAAAAGCAAAATAATTTTATAATGCTTTTACATACAACGCGATTGGACAGAGAGGGTTGCCGAGCAGGGACTACTTTAATCCTTTTATGAACTCGGCCACCGAGTGTGTTGCAACGCAACTGCTCTTATCTATAGTCCTCCAAAAATGCACAAACTGAATTCTTTTGAGACTACAATGAATTTCAAACCTATTGTATCATAAATTGGTACTTATAATTATCAACTAGCCGAATTTCTTAGAGATCTGTGATTTCCATTAACACCCACTAAAATTTGCACAAAAGGCTTGTTTTCTTTCGTTAAAAAAAGGGTCAAATCGATATCCATAAACATTTTGTAGCAACATATAATGTAACCAAGTTATCAACCAGCGTTTTAAAAAACCATTAAAAATGTAGTTAATTTAATTATACTTATTAAAAACATAAAATTACAAACAATGATTTGGTATTGTGGTTTATCCTTCTCCGGCTAATTGCCATATAGAGGCCACATTACCAAGGCCCGCAAAGACAGATTCGGCTCCCCAAGGAGCGTCATAACCCGCTCTACGGACCAAGAGTAAAGTGAGTTTAGGAAGAACGAAGATATGTTAGAGTGAAAGACAGAAGCAGTCGTATTAGAAAGATAGCATAGAGAAAGCGGACAGGATTGCACTCGATGTTAGGAGGTGCAATAGGTTTGTTTATAGTTGTTTTATTTACATATGACTGCGATTATGACAACAATGTTTTTATAAAACTTTATTAATTTTGTCACTCCATGAGCACATTTTCTTTTTATAGGACAAACTTAAGATCAAACTGATAGTGGGTATATTTTGATTCAGTTTTGTGTTGCTAGTATTCTAGGACTAGAATAAAACTGTAGTTTTGTTGGACGTATTTTCTATAATATTATTGGGGTATTTCACAATGTTTTACACATGACTTAAACATACCAGTTCACTTAAACAAATTTTTTCAATATCGTAAGTAAAAGCAAAAATACTGATTCAATTAATATTTTAGTTAAATTATAAGAAATATTAATTTTAATATGTAATGGTTGATGACTGTTATTTAGTCTGTAAGCTTCTTTTAAAAATATGCTTGTTTTATTATTATTATTATTATTATTATTATTATTATTATTTTCATTTTTTTTGTTTTTTTTTGTTTTTGTCTATATTAAAAATCTATAATATAAACACCAAGGTTACTGATTCCCTGATTCCGTATCACTGTAATTTATGATTCCTTAACGGTTAATTATAATAATAAAATTTATTTTGTAATAATTTATTAAAAGCGTAATTAATTATTTATATCACAAATATTATTTTTGCTTTTAGTAATTAATGAGATTAAATAAGACTTCACCGGGTGGAACATATAAATATCAGTTAAGACAAAATTTTAAAAAAATTCTATATTCACGTTCAAAAAGTAAGTGAATACTTATTTAATTAGAAATATATTGAATTATATATATATAATATAAAAAACTATAAAAAATTATATATGTGTGTGTGGTTTGCACAAGTCAAATATGAAATGCTTGTTAACATTTTACTATCAGTTTACATTTTATGTGAGATTTTTTTTAATGCAAAAGAAAAACTATATCCTCAAATTTAAAGAAAATCAAATAAAAAACCAATTCTTCGGTTCAAAAAAATTTCATTCGGACTTGAATACACAGTTTAGTGGAATATTACACTAAAAAACGGTAATCTTAATTACCACAAATCTCGTAAAAGCTTTCTTGAATTATAACTTCTTTGAATATTTTTCATAAAACTATTATTTTTAAAACATATTGATATTTGTTAGTGTAAATATTTACCATACATCCACTTTTTCCCGGATCTGTCCTCTTTTTTATTAAAAAATCTGTCCAGGAAAGTTTCCTCAACTAGCCACAAATGTTCAGGTTTTCACTTAAAACTCAGCTAATAGGTTTTATTTATCACAAAGTTCATTATTTGTACACGAAAATTAATAAATTAATCAAAAGTATTAAAAAAAGTTCACAAAATGTTGACCAAGCTGTACTTCGCTATCAATATTTCGTGGCAAATCCTTTGCTGTCGATCACACCCTTGCATTTTCGAGGCATAAATTCTATCAGGTTATTAATGAAACTTTGTGAAATTGCTGCCCAGGTCTTTTAGATTTGTTGAAACAGTTGATCCTTACGAACACCTTCACGGTTAATTCTGCGGTTGACGATCTTCCACAGGTTCTCAATAGGGTTGAGATCCGGAGACTGAGGCAATCGATCCATCACCGATAGGTAGTTTTCTTGAAACCACTGCTCGACTTCTTTTGCAGTGTGTTTTAGATCGTTGTCTTGCTGAAAAACCCATTCTATTGGCATATTCCATTCAGCATGAGGTAACATAACATTTTTCAGGATATTTTTATACATGAAACGGTCCATTATTCCGTTGATTCGATGTTGATTCGATGTATTGGACCTAGACCGTTAGCAGAAAAACACCCTCAGACCATTACATTGCCTCCACCATGCTTCACGGTTGTATGGCAGTAACGTAAATCCAGGCGTTTTCCGCCCGGTCGACGTACACGGCAAATACCATCGCTCCCAAATGATGTTGAACTTCGATTCATCACTGAATAGAACAGTTAGCTATTTCTGGAAATTCCAGTCAGTATAAGATGTAGCAAACAGGAGTCTTTTCTTCTGGTTCTTTAGTGAACTCAGAGGTTTCTTTGCAGGGCGTCGAGAAAATACCGGCTTTAACAGCACGTCGTCTGATAGTTTGGTCCAATATAGGCCGCTCTAATTGCTTTTGTATTTCAACTGATGATATCCAGGGATCCTATTTGACAGATTTGACGATCATAGAGTACTCTCTAGAAGTGGTGGAACGCGGTCTTCCACCTTTGTTATCTGTTGCCAACTTCCACGTAAAACGATATTTGGAACATAGTCTTGGTACGGTCCATTTTTTCACGCGATATTTATCTCAAATACTTTTTTGTGACATTCCACTTACGTTTTCGCCAATAATTTTCTTTCTTAGTTCCAATCCAAGACTGTCGGGAGCCATTTTTGCACTTAAAGTCATAAAAATAATAAAAATAAAAATAAAAACGCTTCTCAAGGCTTACCGTGTTACATTTACCTTACTGATGATACAATAGTGCTCTGTGGAAGACAACGTTTTGGTTGGATGTAAACTATACTGACGTAATGAAAAACTTGTTGTATTTCACTTCTTGTATTGATGTTCTTTGATAAAACACTTTGATAAAACTCACTTCGATAAACTGACTGATATGATTTACTTAATTTTTATTTAATACTGACTGATTGATTTCCATATACTGACTGAATTACATGTCGATTTACATGTCTCTTATAGAGTAAAATGAACCTGTGTGAACCTGTTCTGGAAGATTCTAGATGCTTCTTTTCGAAGCTTCTAGAAGCTTCTGGATGCATCTGGATGCTTCTGAATGTTTCTGGATACTTCTGGATGCTTCTGGATGCTTCCAGATGCTTCTTCTGGATACTTCTGCATGCTTCTGGAAGCTTCTTGAAACTTCTGGATACTTCCATTAATTATTAAAAAACTTCCGTGACGTTGACACGGACCAGACTTAAGAAAATGAAACAAACCAAAAAAGTTGCACTTGTTTTGTCCGCTGCAAAATGGCACTTGTCAACAAAATTCTGCCTGTGTGCTGTCACCTGTCAGCTGATTGCTCATGTCATGGCATGCTATGACTCCAGACTCCTGAACTGTTTGCTGTGTTAGTATAGTTCGTTTCGTTCTTAAGACATGTAAAATAAGGAACACTTTTTAGCATTATTCGATGTTGGTTGCAAATGTTTTGTCCGATACTGTAGTTTTTATAAACAAAGCTTTTTAGAGATTATCTTGGCGATTTTTTTTTTTTGTTTGATTTTCTCCCATTTGCTATGATTTACAAAATTTTCGGATACGGATGTAACTGAAACAGTTTATTTTATTTTTACGCACAAAATAATTTAATTTTCTCCGAATAACCTATTAAAAAATTCATAATAGTTTCTGAACTACCTTTTTACCGATAAAATAACTTACTATCAAACTCGTGGATAGAATCCATCCATGATGCATCTTATGGTCTAAAAATTCACTCAAGGGTTCATAATGTGTATATCTAAAATTCCAGTTTACAACATATACCTTCTGATGACTTATGGCGTAAATATATACGTATTTCATTAAAAAACAGTGATTTTTATGTCTATTTTGTTTAAAACTATTAATTAACTGTAATTTAGACATTGAGTTGTAAACTGGAATTTGAGATCCAATTGAAATTTATCATTTTAAGTAATAACATTGATAGCTAGGGAAATTGTCATTTAGTCTATCCAGCTGATTATTTCTAGTTTTAGTACTAGTTTTTTAAATAAATTGAATTTCAATATCAATATTGCTTTTAAAGAGCAGATTATAAAAAAACGCACGATATATATTTATACTTAAAAAAATATAATATACAAAAATACATAAATATATATCTATAGCCCTAAGGCAAAAAAAATTGCCGTGTATATTGAATATTAAATCTAAATTGAAAACAATATATTTAATTTTGATTTACTTTTTTTATAAATTTTATAATTATTAAATAGTTTCATACATCTAACAAAGGATTAGTTTTTAAACATTAAATAATAAAATAAAATAATTAGATTAATAATTAAACAAATTATTTTGTTGAAGTCACAAGAAACGGCGACGTAGCTATACATATTGTTACAAGTAATGAGACTTTTATTGCGACTATCAGAGGTGGTTCTACAAATAAAATGAGGGGGAGGGGCGGCGAAATTCTTGAAAAGTACCGACTGGCTTCGTAAAAAAAAAAGGTCCTCAAAATTAAAATTTACCTGATTGAATTGAGTCAAATACTAGATTTCCCGACTAAATTCGTAAAAAAACCGACTATAACTTGAAAATCTTCTTTAAAGGTGGGGAGGTCTAACACCCCCTCCTCCTCCGTAAAATCGCCTCTGGCAACTATATGTTAATAAATTGTGATCCTTAACAATCCACTAACAACTATACTTAAAAAAATATATAAAACATTTTTATTGTTTGTTGCTAATCATAAATAATTTACTGAATTTCTGTAAAGTTACTCTTATGGAGCAAACATTTTTTAAATAACGCCGAACAAAAAACACAACTTTCAACTGAGTTAGATGATTAATACTCATCTTTCGAAAAAATACGAAACAAAAACGAGGTTGTGTGTCATCTTGTAAAAAGAGCATATTTTTTCTGTAACAAACAAAGAGAGTAGAAATTTTGATGCTCATTTAGACAATTCAAAACACAAAAAAATATCAGAGGACAAAACTCAACAAGTTAACTAACTGTTTATGAACTAACTCAAAATTTGGAGATTATGTAGTCATCTGCTGAATTCAGCAGATGACTACCTAATCTCCAATCTTTTGTTGTTCAAGTTTTGTTCTATCTCCAATCTTTTGTTCTAATCTCCAAAATCATCGTTCTAACACATTAATATTTTTTTGCTATTTTAAAGTCTTGAAAATTTTTTGCAATTAACATAGAGATGCAAGCATTAGAATTGTAACAATGGTGATGCCTTACTGTATAAAAAATGGCTTCACGAAGCCACCTTTTATACAGTAAGACATCACCATTGTTACAATTCTAACGCTTGCATCTATGTTAATTGCAAAACATTTTCAAGACTTTAAAATAGCAAAAAAATATTAATGTGTTAAAACGAAGATTGAAGCAACTTTAAATAATGTACTTGTACCAAATGCTGTCCAACATGTGTTGAAAGATTTAGAAGAAAAAGAAACCCCATTTATTAGAATAGCAACTTATGACAGTAATCATGGAGTCTTAAAGCTATTTACTGTTATAATTTGATTATAATATTTTGATTGAAAAAATGGTGATCTGAAATCTAACTGTTGGATGTAAAAACTTCAAACGAATTTACCATCACAATTGCCATTGAAATTAAAGAGACCTTGAAAAGAAAAAGATTGCATCAAAAACTTATTTTTTTTTACTGAAGAAAATTGCAATACAAAATCTGAAGGTGTTCACAAAAAACTAGGTGGTAATAACTCAGTAGGCATGCGTTGTCCGGGGGACGTCTGTTCGACATCTTACCAACATCTGGAAGTTCGTGATACCTCTAACAGATGTCACTCGGACAACGCGTTCCCACTCGAATGTTTTTTACCATTTAAAAAAATGGTTTTCTAGATCTTATTGGTGTTGGCTGCCCAGCACATATTTTCAATAGCTGTATTCATCATTGTCTTGATCAAATGGCTATTGATGTTGAAAGTATTTATGTAGGATTTATCAGTACATCAACATTTATGCAGCTAGAAAAGAGCTGTTAAAAAAGTATTGTAACTTTGTAGAAATTTAATATAGAAAAATTTTGTCTCATAGTAAAACAAAATGGTTATCACTCTATCCTGGATTAATTAGGTTGATACAAATGTACTCTAGGGTTTATTTGCATTAAAAAATGTGACTGCAAAGAAACTTTCTCAAAGACATATTTTTTATTTATTGATAAGCCACCTAAAACTATTAAACATTTTTTGAAAATGAAAGTGGAGCATATGCATTTGTAAGTGAAGTATTTTTAAGTTAAGTATTTGCGTTTTTCATGAACGTGGGTTGAAAACTGAACAGTCAAAGGAATCAATTGTTGAAGTTATAGATTTTCTAAATTTTATTTTTGTCAATAATTAAGGATTAATAAAAAGAAAAATTTGTGTTACTAAAAACTAATTATTTGTTGCAAAATCTAAAGAAAGATGGGAAAGACTAAGAGTGTGATTTATTTATGACAATTGTGTTTTTAATGCGAAATTCACGTTCTGCTTGCCTTGAACAATGAACAAGTTCTTTTACTGAGTTTGAAAGTTTTGGTTGGATACTTATTTTTAAGCATTCAAACAAAAGCGGCACTAAAGTTGAACCATGTGTTCAATATCATGGTAATAAAAATATTGAAATTAATGATTCAAAGTTGTTTGTTTAGAACTTATGTATGTTTGTACAAAACTGCTTACTCATGAAAGATGGACAAAATGATTTTTTTTGATGCAACCACAATTTTTTTTTAATGGTCAAAAGAAAAAGACAACTTACTAGTCAATTTGGTCAATGTTCAAATTCAATCAAACAATAAATTGCCAATATAGCCATCTTTCATTTGGACAATTCACGAAATGATTAAGAATGATGCTGCATTCTTGAAAAGGAATAAAAACTCTGCTAAATATGCCATATTTATAAGTGAATAATAATATATTTTAATATATTCAGTCAACAAAAGTTTATAATATAAAATTCACTCAACAAAAATTTATTTCATTAACTTTATTTTAACGAAATATATTTTACATATAAAAACTGATTATTTTCTCAAATATTATTTATATGAGTGACTTTCTTTAAAAAATGATGTTTCTTAGATACAAACAAAATTTACAAAAATTTCATTACTAAAGTTTGGGTGGGTGGGGGGTAACATTTTAAGACCATATTGGCGTTGTCATACTTTAAAAATTTTGAGAAAGTATTTATTGCTCAATAATAAAAGTTTTTAAATATAATAAAGAAAAAAAAAATTTAAATAAAATTTTTATTTTTGATTAAAGTTTGAATATATATACCAAAATAAAACTTTTATTTTTTTTTTATTTTATTATTTGATTTAAATAGGATGTTCAAATTTGAATTAACCTTTTTAAATTTGATAATTATTTTTTTTGTACTAAATTGGTTTCTGCTGGCAAGGATAAAGATTGTGATTATTAAATATGGAGAAATATACAATTGAACAATAAAGATGCATTCTTCATTGTTAAAAATTGTTTTAAGTTTAGTAGGAATTATCCAGAAGTTGGAAAAATTTAGCACAAAACATGGAAGAAGAAAATGTCCAACAAACTCCGTCAATCGATATATTGTGAATGAATTTGAGAAAACTGGTTCAATTCAAGATCAAAAAAATTAAATTTACAGTTGTAGTGGTTGTTCCCAAAAAAATATTGCTGCTGTCAGTAAAAGTATTAGACCCATTAAAAGTATTAGACCCAAACACATCAGTTCGTCATCCTTCACAGCAATTAAGCATAAAACAAACCACTTTATTAAAAATTCTGGAAAAGAATCTTTACCTAAACCTAATGCTTACAAAATACAGTTAACATAACTATTATTGCCAACTGATCATGGAATACGTCATGCATTTTTTAATTGGACACTTGTACCAAAAGAAGGAAATTATGATTTTTTTAACTAAATTTATCTTTAGTGATGAAGCTGATTTTGAAATTGTTGGGTATGTAAACAAACAAAATTGTCAAATCGGGTGTGAAGAAAATTGACGAGTAATATTGGAAAAACTACTGCATCCACGAAAAGTTACTTTTTGGGGTAGTTTTCGGGCTGGTGGATTAATTGTTCCATATTTCTTTGAAAATAAAACTTGATACACTGTTACTGTGAATGGTGATTGTTATTAAACAACGATTAGTAACTTTTTGTTTGCCGAATTATATTGATGTGCAGAACATGTGGTTTCAACAGGACAGTGCAACATGTCATACACCAACAGAAACAATCAATCCTTTGAAAGAGAAATTTGGTGATTGAATGATGTTTTGAAAATGAACTGTTAACTGGAAACCAAGATCATGTGATCTTGGAGGCCATTAGATTTCTTTCTATGGTGTTTTTTGATCAAAGCTTACGCTAATCCTTAAACCATTCAACATCTAAAAGAAAATCAAACAAATTAATCAAATGGAACCAATTACGTCATCGTGTGATGGAAAGTTTTACTTATAGATTGGAGGCCTGTAGAGATGCAAGTAGTGGTCATTGATCCAACATTTTTTTTCATTAATAACTGCCACTTTTTGTCCATTATTGACTGTAATTCTAACCTTGTCCACTTAATCAAAAACTTCCGAAAAAACCAGTTCTCAGAAAAAAAAACTTATTTTAAATGAGAGTGTTGTTGAGAAAACAGCTTGTTGGAATTATTTAATAAAACTTTTTGATGCTGATTTAAATAAAGTTTCTGTTTGACCGAGTCTTATTAAAAAAAAATCTTTTTCTTCCTTTCTAAAAATGTTTTGTGACAAAACATAGAATGTTCCTTATGAAACATTTAACAACTTAAAAATAAATGAAACTGCTGATTTTATTAAACTAGTTTTCACATGGTGGAAAACTTTAAATTTAAAAGTGTGGGTGTAAATTGTAGATTTAATGATGATTGACAAGCTGTCATCATATATTGAAGTGATGATCAATTATTTTTTTATTTGGAGAAATGGCATTACATGTGACAAGTCACTCAAGAGAATCGAAGCGTCCATTAATAAAGAAAATGAGCTTCTGTCTAATATATACAGCCGCTTGTTGATTTGTGGAGATTTTAATTTGCAAGGGATTCAACTGGCTCAGAAAAACCCATTACTAAAACTCATGAATGCTTAAAACATTTACCAAAACAATATATATCAAAATATTTTGTTATATAAAAAAAAAAGGAACTGTTCTAAGTCGATTTACAAATAACTTTCTTAAAACTAATATAAATAAATTTAGAACTAGAGCAATGGGAAACTATATAGTACCCTTGAAAAAAAGAAAACTATCCCAATTCTCTATAGCATATCGTAGTCTTTACTTGTATAAAAATTTATACTAAATAATTCCTCATGAAAAATATAAATTCCTTAAAAACTAATCTTAAAAAACTTAAAAATCACATATATATGCACACATATACACATATACATATATATATATATATATATATATATATATATATATATATATATACATATATATATATATATATATATATATATATATATATATATATATATATATATATATATATATAAACACACACACATATATACACGCACACATATATACACACACACTAATATATATGTATATATATATATATATATATATATATATATATATATATATATATAATATACATATATACATATATATATATATAAATATATATATGTTATGTTTAACACAACTAATTATATTGATTATGTGTGTGTATAAATGTATATATATATATATATATATATATATATATATATATATATATATATATATATATATATATATATATATATATATATATATATATATATATATATACATATTTATATATATATATATATATATATATGTATGTGTATATATGTGTATGTATATATGTGTATATAAATATGTATATATATATATATATTTATATATATGTATATGTGTATATGTGTGTATATATATATATATATATATATATATATATATATATATATATACATATATATATATATATATATATATATATATATATATATATATATATATATATATATA
>NC_061164.1:43898813-43938026 GCF_022113875.1 Hydra vulgaris
CTATGAGATAAAAAAAAGTTCGTGTCGTCAGCAAACATAATTGTCATTAAATTAGATGCTTCATAGAGATCGTTTATGCATATGAGAAATAGTAGTGGTCCTAGGACAGACCCTTGGGGAACTCCACATGTTATATCTAACAATTTTGATTTCGATGATACGTCATAGTGAACAAATTGCTTTCTATAGCTTAAATAACTTTTTAAAAGCTTCAAAACATTGCCAGAGATTCCATAATATTTTTATTGACTTTAGACAAGTCAATAAAAATCCCTAAAGTAAACTTAGAATTTTCAAATGATTCAGTAATATATTGTGTTATTTGAAGTACAGCGTGTTCAGTGGAGTTATTTTTTTTTAAATCCATATTGATTTTTGTATAGGATATTATTTTGAGAAAGATGATTCAAAATTTTATTATAAAGAATTCTCTCTATAATTTTTGAGAAAACAGAGAGAACAGATATTGGACGGTAATTACTAACATTAAGTAAGTTACCTTTTATATATTGCATAAAATGCAATATATTTTACCTTTAAATATTGGTAAAACTCTAGCTATTCTTAATTCATCAGGAAAAATTCCTTATTGAATTGAACATTTAAATATTTTAAAAAGGATATTTTTTATGATATCATAGGAAATGATATCAATGTGTCCATTGATATCATCAGGACCGACTGCTTTATTTTGCTTTAGCATTTTAAAAGCTCTATCAAGTTCATCAAAAGATAATTCAAAAGAATTTAGACAAGGTACTATAGGAAAACTACATCTGTTTATTATTTTATTTATATTAGCAATTTTCTTTGCTAAATTCGGTCCAACTGAAGTAAAGAATTTATTCATTTTATTTGCTACTACTCTCGGATAATAAAATATTTTATTATCAATTTTAATAGCTCTAGGTAGAGAGCTAGCTATCAATCTCATGAAATTATTTAAAAAAAGGGTTCCCGATGACAAGACTTTACACAGTTTTAAACTATTCTACTTTATTTTATTAATTTGTACATCAAATATACCTTAATAATATTTCAGTTACTTTTAGAAGCATTTTGACTGTATTTGCAATAAAAATATATATCGCTAAAACCATTTGTAATAAAAATATGTATTGTTAAAACTATGTAGTTGAAAAAATATATGGAAAAAGCAAAACAAAAACAAAAAACAACATTCTTGATCTAATTATAGCCGAAAATCAGAATCGGGTCCTCGATATTATTAATGCACCTTTAATGTCTCTGAAGAATTTTCAACACATCCTTTAATGGGATTACTTGTTAAAAGCGCTGCAGTTGTAGGTAAACCCATTGAAAAACGCATTTATCACAAAAGTGACTTAGTAAAGATATCCAAATATTTTAACAATATTGACTGGCAGATGGAGTTAAATCGACGCTATACTGAAGACTGTTATAACATTTTCCTGAACAACTATAAGGCTGCATGCAAAACTTATGCCCCAGTTACTAATTCAAAATGGATTCGTCGAAGAAGCGAATGGATGAATGATGGCATAAAAAATAAAATAAAAGCTAAAAATAAACTATGGTTTTGATGTAAAGCGAATTGATATAAAAATCTTTAACTAGTCAATGAACACAAAGCGTGTAATATTATATATTGAAGAAGTTCATACATCAAGCTCGTCGTGAGTTTGAACTTGATTTAGCGATAAAATAGAAGCGCAGCCCAAATATCCTGTTTAAGTATGTTAATAGCAAATAAAATGTTAGAAATACAATAAGGGCCTCAAAAGAAATTAATGGCGAAACTATCCCTAATCCAATAGAAATTACAAATCGGCTGAACAACCACTTTTAAGTGTTTTCAACAAAAATGAAGATAATGATTTGCCGTGTTTTATAAAACGAACTGAAGCCATCTGCAAATACTCGCAAATAACACAAAATCTGGTTAAAAACAAGCTAAGCGATTTATCAGTTGATAAAACCGTTGGTGTAGATGGTGTACGTGCATATGTACTGAAAAACTGTTATGACAACTTCTCAATACCTTTAAGCACAATTTTTCAGAAGTTGTTAGATAGTGGGTGACGTCCTAAAATATGGAAAAAGACTAATGTAACACCACTGATCAAGAATGAACTTGAGCGAGGCAATTATTGGCCCATATCCTTAACACCAATTGTATGTAAAGTGATGGAGAAAATATTACGTGACACTTTCTATGTTTAGACTAGGTCAATCACCTAGTCTAACATAGTCCAACATCCTTTTTATAAAAACTCAACATGGTATTGTCAATAAAAAGCTTATATGACTAATTTGTTGAAGTCAATTGACGTGATGTTAAAAGCATAATCTGAAAAGGTATCTATGGACGTAGCCACATGATACTAATTCACAAGCTCGAGGCATATGATTTTATTGGAAATCTCCTGAATTAGATAAAAGTTTTATTACACCAGCGGTTTCAACAAATCCAAATGAGCGATTATGTATCCTTGTGGGTAGAGGTGTTTAGTGGTGTTCCTCAAGGATCCGCAATAAGTCTAATTCTTTTTATCATTTTTGTGAACGATATATCCGATACCGTTAACTATTTTGTAAAATGTATGCTGATGATACAAAATTGCTGGCCCGTTTAGACCACCTATTAGCTTCGAAAAAACTTCAAATTGATATCTGGAACATAGCCGAATGATCTAAAACCTGGGAATGGAAATTCAATATCGATAAATGTAAAATTATGCACATAGGTAAAGCAAACATTTTTTACTCAATGCCACCTAATAACAATAATAGTGTCGAACTAGCATCAACTTTAGTCAAACGTGGTTTGGGCATCATGATAACGCCGGACTTGAAATGGCGTTACTTTCCGTCACATGACTCTGCAATTTAAAATTCTATACACAGCCTTTCTACAACCTCATCTGGAATTCGCGGTAGCAGCTAGCAATCCATCATCAAAAATAGATATTGATAAAATTGACAAAGTACAAAGAAGAGCTACCCGTTTAATATTTTCGTACTTTTATATGTCATACAAAGATCGTTTGAATATACTGAACTTAACTTTATCAGAAACCAGTCGCAATAGGTGAGATCTGATGCAAGCGTATAAAATTGTTAACAATATAGACATTGTCTCATGGAGGAAACCCCTTGTCCTTCGTGTTGGGGTGTCAAATAAAATAAAAACTAGAGAATCCGCATAAGTATCGAGAGTATAACTAAAAAAAAAAATGGAAAAACAATAAAGAACTTATCTATACTTAATACTATGACAATTTTTATATATTGATGTAAATAAAATTAGAATATGAAGTAGATTAGGCTACCATAACCTGTAGGTTATACAAGAAAACCAGTTGCAGCATTTTTCTACTATTACTACAACTACTACTACTACAACAACAAAAACTACTACTACTATTAATTCTACTGTTTTACCTGATCTTAGAACAGACTAGCCTAAACTTTATTCTCCAGCCCTTTCTAAAGTTTTTGTAACAACTTTATATGAATAAATCTTGATATTTATTGAGCCTAGATTAGATAAATTTTTGTGTGGTTTTCGAAGAGGTTATACTACTCAGCATTCAGTTTTTTCGTTACTTAACAAGTGGCATGAATGTATTAATAATGGATTGTTGTTAGGTCAATGTTAATGGACCTCTCAAAAACGAGCAACTTTATCCCGCAAGACTTACTAATTGCTAAATTAAATGCTTCTGGTTTTTTTAAAGAAAGTCTTAATCTCTTACTATCTTTTATTTATGATCGTAAACAAGTTGTAAGAATATGGTCTTCTGTCTCAAACTGGGTGGATATATCATCTGGAGTGTCTCAAGAGTCAATCTTTGAACCTACTTTGTTAAATGTATTAATGATTCATTTTTATTCATTAAAAATACCGAACTTTGTAACTTTGCGGATGATAATACTATTTATGCTTGTGATTATAGCTTTGAGAAGATTAGTTTGCAAAAAAAAACAACCAATACCATCAATTTGTTTCAGTTAAACTCTATGGTTGCTAATCCAGATAAGTTTTAATTTCTTTTAGTTGGTTTAAATAACACAAAAAATCTATCGCTAAAAATAGGTAGTTTAAGAGTTTTTGCCTACGGTGAGATAAAACTATTTGGATAACAATTGATAAAAATCAAAAGTTTGGGGAACACATTAAACAGTTATGCAATGAAGCTAATGTTATGGTTTTTCAAGCATAAGAAATTTTTTATTCCGTGATAAATCTATTTTTCTGTTTAATGCTTTTATTAAATACAGTAGAATCCCGTTAACTCGGACTCTGAAGGGGTATATAGTCCGACTTAGCGAATGTCCCAATTAAGCAAAGCTCTCGTTAAGTTGGACTTTTTGAAAATGTCTGATTTATTGAGATTTCGAGACTTATCGGATGTTCTTCGATATATAAATATTATGTAAATATATATAGAATAATATGATCTTATGTGAAATATATATTTTTGTATATAATATATACTATAAACATTTTTGTATAAATATTTTTGTATATAATATATACTACAAACAAGAAAAGTCCAAAATTGATGCTTGTTTCAGTGACTTGCACAATTCTTTTTTAAACAGCTTTGAAGCATTTAAAGCTACTCTTCCGATTTTACCACTCTGAGTAAACATTGATAAAAATAACAAGAGTATCAATTGCTTTACAAACTTCTTCAGTCGTTGGCTTAGTTACCGTTCCATCCGACGTTTCGTTTCCTTTTTTTTCTTGCATTTCTTTTTCAACTACCTCAATGATATCTTGAACAATATCTTCATCTGACATCACTCCTCCTATAACTGAAACGTCATTACCAATTGTAAACGTATTTTCGTTAGTAAAATCTTCCGGAACAAGACCTTCATCACGCTGACGTAACTGATCAATTGAATTTTTCAATGCAGAGAAGTGCTCTTCAACTTTTTCCGGTACTCCTACTCTTTTCTTAAATCTTGCTTTGCGGAAGCAGTTAATAATAGTGGTTTCTGAAACTTCATTCCAAGAATGAACAAGCATTTTCATAGCATCAAATATGGAGATTAAAGGCATTTTTTTTTCTGTTATCAATAGCATTTATCAATAGCTTTTTTTTGAAAGTGTTTTATAAAACAAACCGAACTCATCTGCATTGAATATATCACGCGAGTTATAACTAAACAATTTTGTTGGCAAAGTTGATTCCTTGCGGTCATTTCATTAGTAACATCTTGACTTTCACCTACGAAAAATAAGAAAAGGAACTTTAAAATCAGCATAAATTTTATTAGATATGGTTTAGGACTTTATTTACTTTTTATGCAGTGCGTGGTAGTAAGCTAAAACGTGGTGATGACTTTAAACAAATTAAAACAAAAGAATTGGGTTGATAATTTATTGGTTTATGGGGGATGGAATAGAAATGTTCCATGCTTATTATTATTCTTTAGACAAATGACTGAAAAAAAATGCAAATATCAATGAAAAAATGAAATGATAAAATATTATTATAAATAGATATTGTTTTAAACGATACAATGTTTCCTTTTTTCCATTTATCTAACCATCATCGGATGCTTGAAAGTTGTCACAACCAAGTTATTTTGCAAAATGCAAAGTTTTGACTTTGAAAATGGTTCCAGACATACGAATGTTTTTGTATCGGGTGTTTAAAAGCCACATATAATATGCTTTATCCATATCCTTATTTAAGGAGACACGCATCTACACTCTTTTTGCAGAAGTTTTATTTTTTTCGACTTCTGAACATATTGTGTTGTTTTTTTTTAATGTTTAGCTATGTTTAATCATATTTGACTCAAAAGTGTTTTATTTTAGGGCGTTTAAAGTTTTAAATTTTTATTGAAGTATTGGAAGTTTTGTTATTATATGCACTTATATGCAATTCAAAATAAAAATCCTAGTTACAGGTAGATGCACCCCAAAAACTAAGGCACCTCAAAAACAACGCGGTCAGTTAAAAGGCTCTAAAAATTTAAATGTGCATTTTAAAACCATATGAGAAATTTTTTCTCATAAAGGAATGTTTCAGCAACAATTAAAACAAAAGAAATCAATATTGACAATAAAGGAGTTTTTTTTACAACCGTTTTAAACTTAAAAAGTGCTGAGAAAAATAATTGAGTTTTAAGTAATATTGCTATAAAATATTGGTTTTTTAGACTAAGTTTGCAAATCCCATCTAGTTTGCTTATCTTTTATATGCTATTTACATAAATCAAACCATTTTTATTATAAGTAGAAGAGAAACTTGTAAAAAAAAGTTTAAAAATTACATTTTAACATGTGGTTTTTGGGGTGCGCTAAGAAAAAGTTAAAAAAAAAAAGTTTATCCAGAACAAGTCTTTACAACAAATTTAAAACAAATAGTTCATTCAATAAAAAAGATTTTGAATATCACATTTATTTCTTTCTAGCAGCTGCAGATAAAATCATTTCTGGGTTTTTTTCATTTACTTTGCAGTATGCTTTGCTGCAAATGGACCGCATTATATTGAGGCAGGTTGGACACTGCTTTAAGCCAAAAGCTTTACATTTTATCTCCTCGCAATAGCATTGAAGCTTACATGTTATAAAGAGTCTTGTAACTTCCTCTTTCTTTTTTGCAGCATTTTCTTTTTTTTCCTTTTCTTTTTCTTTTTTTCTTTTTATGCTTTCAACTAGATTTATTACATCGCTTGCAGTCATTGACCCATGTACTTGGGTAACACGTGTTGCATCTTTTGTTAATTTTGGCTTTATCTTTTTGGTTGTCATAAAACCAGGTATTTCTTCCAGCTGAATGCTCTTTTCATGAAGTTCATCAATCAACTCCATCGCTTGTTCAAATTTTGATTTCCAATAATTTGCTGAACCACGTCTTTTGTCCGGCGAAGAAATTAGTGGAGAAGTCTGTTTTTCTGGTTCAATACAGTTTTCTGCTCGTTCAAATTTGTCTTTTTGCATAAAATCAACACTCAATGCATTTTCGGCAACACCAACCCTTTTAGCAGATTTTACAAGCGTTTCTTTGGTTGTCCACTTGTCCCATATATTAGCTGAAACTAACATAAAAGCTTCTTTGTTTAAGGAACAGATATCAGAAAACATAGAGTCTTTTTGCTTACGATACTCACTATGAATGTTCTTGTTTACTTGGTCAAGAAGTTGAGTAACTCCTGTTGTGTCTGGTGGAGTAAGAAAAAGATGAATTCTTTTGGACTCCAAAAAAGATAATACATCAAAGTCTAGTCTAGAGCTATGTCCATCTGATAATAAAACGATGGGTCGCTTAACATTTTTTTCATTTAAGTAGACATCAAACTCTTTCAATGCTGCCAAGAAAGATTCATGGGTTGATACTCCATTATCTGTAGTTGTGACCAACAAATGGGGAATTTTATTTACTGCTTCTGTTGGAACCATAGAACTAGTAATACCAGTACATTTAAATATTAACTGAGACACATACATATGTCACCTAAAAATAAAAAATAAAAAAGTTTTTTAATGCTTGTATTTATTTATATTCAATTTTTTCTTGAACCATAACATATTATAGCATACCTGAAAATGAAACAAATGGTTGAATTGTGACACATTCTCTCTTTTCTCTATACATTCTTTGACATGCATCTCCTTTGCCAGCATAAAATAATCCAGAAGTGGTACCATCAATTCCATAATTAATAAACTGGGGTGTTTCATCACAGTTAAATATTCGGCATGTATCAACAGTGCCATTCCAAACCCCTGTTTCAATCATTTTTTCATTTATCATAATACCAACATCTACTAGTTCTTTAGCAAGGGAATCTGAAATAATGTTATTATAGGGAAATGAACAAATTAAAAAAAAAAGTACATTCAGATTTATGAATTTATATTTGTTCATTAATAACTTACCTAAATGATTACATGCCATTTCTCTTGAACAATTAAGTGCACGGTTTATCAAGACACTCCCTTGGCGTTTGATTGTAAGGCTGCTATGTTTAGCATTAAAACGAAGCCAAAATGATCGACTCAATCTATAAAATGGAATATTTACATAAAGAAAAGAGTCATATTACCCGTCTTACATACTTTTATAGGATCATTGTAGATTAAATGAATTCAATTAAACTTACTTTCCCTTTTCTAGAGCAGCTCGAGCATTTAATGATAACTTTTGAAACTTCCGTCCACCTTTCATTTTTGTATTAGTGTAATCTCTCACACGAAGCACATTAATAATTAATTTGGTTATGTCCTGTTTGTTAATTGCCTGTAAACATCTGTTCTTATTTTTTATAAAACGCACGATAGATGCTTCTTCATCATCTGTAAGTATAGTACAATAATCTCTTTCTTTTCCATTAATCACTTTTCCATCTAATCGCCTGTTGATTGTCTCTCTATCTTTAATAAGGGGAAACAAACCTGTCTTTAATGCTGCTTGTCCCCTTCCATTAAATTTTTTGCACCAATTTATTGCAGCTTCTAACTGTTTATTTTTATCATTTGTGTGTTTTCTGGCCACTATGGCATCAGCTTTAGTACTGAGATTTCTTGATTTGTTTACACGTAGATGTAATGCAGATGATGGTTTCATTTTACTTTATAATATTATATTAAACAAAATTCTAAAACAACAAAAAACATAACATAGTTCAATGGTAGTATTTCCACAATACATTAACTTTTTTTTTTTTTTTTTTTATGATGACAAAGAGCTACTATCTTAGAGTACATCCTAAAATTTTTTTATTGAATTATTTTACATATTTTCTAAAATATTCAAATAACCAACGTGGTTTTTGGGGTGCACATGATGTGGTTTTTGTGGTACATTGAAGTACATCCTAAAAATTTAAGTTAGCAATGATACAATCATCCTAAGACTAATTTATTATAACTATCTTCTACAAAAAATCAGGTCTTAATTCCAAATAGTTTAGATTTTATAGCCAATTTTGTCAATGTTGTTTTTGGGGTGCATGAAAAAAAGTGTGGTTAACTTCAACATTCTAGAAAAAGAACTCAAGCGAGACTTAAAAAACCATACCTACCAGGAAGAACTCTATTTAGGCTTATCTTTCAGAACCCATATTAACAAAATTATGATCTGTCCCTAGAAAATAAATCTAGACCCTCCTACTTTCGCGTGGCTTTTGGGGTGCAACCACCTGTAGGCGAAGTTTTTTGCCGAAGAGACCTCAAAAAGCAGTACGAGTTAGCGATTGGTCCGACTTAACCAAGGTACAACTTAAGCGGATGATTTTACAGTAGTTGATAGAGAATGTTCAGGGGGAATTAAAAATTCGCCCGACTAAATTAAAGTCCGACTTATCCAGGGTCCGAGTTAACGGGATTCAACTGTAGTATAATATATTAAAAGAAATTTTTAAAATACATTTTTGAAATGTCTATTTCAAAAATCCTGCATTTTAAAAATTTCTTTACGTGTATTATATATTTAATTACTTTTTCTATTTAAAAAACGTTATTTTTGAAAAGTTTTTTTTATATACTTTTGAACGATTTTTTTTATTTACGCTAAACTCAAGTTTGTTTTGCAAAATTTTTTTGCGAAAGGGTTTCTCCACGGCGACCTATACTGCATGATATATTAGGCCGGGTGAATAAAGAAACAAAATTATTTTTACTCAACGTTTTTGGAGATTACTACAGCGTTTTTGGAGATTTTTGAAGATTACAAAATTGCTTTTACTCAGCGTTTTTGGAGTAATTGCTCAGCTTTACGTGAATAACAATTTAAGCAATTTTGATCAAATTTTTATTGACGTAAAGCTGAGCAATGCTCAGTTTTACTTTAATAAAAATTTGAGCGATTTTGCTCAAATTTTGATTCAAATAAAATTAAAATTTCGCTATTCAAAATTATTTTAAATTTTGCTTAACTATAGTCGCCATTTTAGTGATATTAAAGTATGGGTAAAAATGTTGCATTTATGGCTGTACTACAAATTATCTGCAATTACGAAATCTGATAATTTAAAGCTCTCAGTATATCGATTTTCTAAAAATGAAGAAGAAAAATAAATGTGGATTTAAGTAAATCCAAATGCAAACCTAAAAGTAACTAATGACACAGTAGTTTGTGAGTTGCACAAACTACTGTGTCATTGAAAAAGCAAATATTTAGAGGAAAATATCGTCCTAAATCTCCGCCATCTGTCTGGCAAAGTCAAAGAAACCGTCTTGTCAAATTCCCATTTACGTTCAACAACTCGTGCTTCTTTGTGTTTTCGAATTATCAACTTTTTTAGAAAAAGATATTAGTAACTTTGGTTGAAAAGAAAAAAAATCTTTTAAATAGTTTAGGTGTTCCATTAGTATGCTTTATGTTTAATAACACTATTCATTTACAACCACAAGTTTATTTAAATGGGGTTTCATGTTTTTTAATCAAGGTTAGTGAGTATTTGCATTTTGAAACTTATCATTATGGCGCCGAAAAATGTCTAAAGTTCATACAATTTCTAAAAACAAAATTTTAATAATCAACACAGCCTAAATTAAAAGAAATTTTATGTTGTTTAAAGAACTTGATTCCTGAATGAAAAGAAATTGTAATTCCGGAACATTTAGCTTTTATGGGTACACAGTGTGTTGGTAGTACGAATTATTCTAAGGAGGTTATTATTAGATCTTTTCAGTATTTTGCTACATCCAGAAGTTTGTATAATTAAATCAATTGCAAGCAGATTACCAATTCAGTATAAACTTCAACATGAATAACTTCAAAAGTTTTTAAATTAAATGACATTTTTTGAAATTAAATGACATTTTTTGAAATTAAATGACATTTTTTGAAATTAAATGACATTTTTTGAAATTAAATGATATTTTTTGAAACTAAATGACATTTTTTGAAATTAAATGACATTTTTTGAAATTAAATGATATTTTTTGAAATAAATGACATTTTTTGAAATTAGATGACATTTTTTGAAATTAAATGACATTTTTTGAAATTAAATGATATTTTTTGAAATTAAATGACATTTTTTGAAATTAAATGACATTTTTTGAAATTAAATGACATTTTTTGAAATTAAATGACATTTTTTGAAATTAAATGACATTTTTTGAAATTAAATGACATTTTTTGAAATTAAATGACATTTTTTGACTAATATTTTTAAGTCTGTTGAAGAAAAACAAAAACTTTGTTTTTTATTGCATGATGAGGTTTATTTTTAAAAAAATATTGTAATACCATGGTGGTACATTATTTAGAAAACCAATCGACAACTCAACGTCTCTTGCAAAAACTATATTAAGTCTAATGGTTAATTGCTAATTCGGTAGACCATCTTTCATTACCAAAATGATACCTATAAGTAAATTAAACACTCAATTTCTTTTTGAACAAATTGGCTTTACTGTCTAATCAATAAAGGAGTCTTCGGGTTTAGTTAAAGCTGTAATATGCGATGAAATAGAGCTAATCAGGTATTTTTTTAAATCTTTAAAAGATCAGTTTCAGATAAACCCTGGTTGACTAATGATGGTATTTTTTTAGTCTTTGATTATATCCTTTTGCTTAAAAATATTAGAAATAATTGGCTTACTGAAAAAACTGGTCAACTTATTTTTTATGATAAAGTAGTATGTAAGGTAGCACAATGGGATTATCTTAAAAAAATGTTATGAATTTGAATCCAAAAGTTAATTATCCATTTAAATGAAACTTCAATATTTCCATTGTTGAGAGAAAGTCAGCTTCAACCTGTTTAAGGGTATTTAATGACAAAACTTACTTTTTATATACTTTAATTTATCATCCAGGACTGCAGCATGTAAAAGAAAGACAAGACACAGCAGATTTTATTAACATTGTTGTATCATGGAGGAATTTTTCTCAATGTTAAGTTGCAGATATTAAATTCAATGTTGAACTTCAAACAGTAATAAGAGATCCTAATGATAATAGATTATAAAATATTTTACATTTTTGAAATATGGCTTTAAAGATGAATGGAAAGTAAGATAAAATTGATTTTGCAGTGCCACAACTTACTTGTGGCACTGCACAGTCAATTTATCATGCATGCAATGGTGTTGTTGAACTATGTAAAACCGTTATTGGATTGCTCACAACAATATGTCATTCTCACACACTTTACTCTAGGTTAGACTCACATTACTCTTGGTTAGAGACTCCTTAAAAACATCTAGTGAGTGGAGGTCTCACTAGATGTTTTTAAAGAGTTGGAGAACAAAATAATGAGTTAGCTTTGGTAGTTTAACTAAAACAGCTTGATTGGGTGCTTTAGAGTCTTCTGTTAATTTTTTTCTTTGAGCACAAGACAGTTTTTTTAACATCTTAAATAAAATAATATTCATTTTTAAGTGATCTAAAACGGTTGGCAAGCAATTAAAACCCGGAAAATATAAAAGTATTTCGGTTTCATAGGTTTTGATGGAGGTTAAACTAACTTTTGAGTTGTATAAATTAATTAGAAACATGAATTGACATATTTATTTCTCATTTCTTTTATCACTTATTTTATTTCTTTATTTAGAACTTTATTTTCTAAATATTTTCTTTCATTAGTCAAAATAAATTAAAAATCAAAATTATTATTTCAGTAAGAGCAAATTTTGGACTTACCTTTTAACATACACCCTAAGTAAAAAATTTTATCAAGTTTAATTATTTAACTATCATCAGGTGGCAAAATTTGTTCTACGACAACAAGTATACCGTATGATTGGGTGTTGGGTGGCTTTGGCCCATTTTGCATCTTAATGTCTATTGTATTAAAGCCACAAAAGTTATTTCCTCAAACACTAAGTACTTTTAGAAGTGCATAGAAAGGATAGTTAGAACTATCTGTCTCCCATTTGAAAATTATTTACCTGAAGTACCTTTTGGATGGTTTAAATGGTGGGCCAAAGTCGCCCTATGTGTTAGGGTGACTTTGGCCCAACCCTGTAAAAAGAAACTAAAGGAAGCAAAACAACAATATAAACAGCAATATTTAAGCAAAAAAAAATAAATTTACAAAAATAAAGTGACAAAAAAAGATTTAGTAACAAAGTTCTTGAGTACAGTAGATAAAATATAGGTACAAACTAAACAAGTTTAGGTACCAAATAAACAAAACAGTTTAGGTATAAAGTAATCAAAAATGACAAAAAATAATGTTATAAAAAATTTAGTGTAAAAGTTCTGGAACTAAATAAATTCCTCTTTTCGAAAATTTCTTTGGTTCCTCAATAAAATCGACTATTTCAGACTGACAGAAAAAAGTTGCTCTGCTGGTAGTGACCATTTTCAGTTAAGTCCATTTTTTTTCATAATAGTAATTTCTGCTCCATTTTTTCTTAATTTTTTCAACTGCAGATAATAAAATTTCGAAAGTTTTTTTAAAATTTTTTAGTAGTTTCATTAAATAATATTAGTTATTAAATTAATTAGTGATAAAATCTACTAATTGATTAGCTATATATAAATAACTCAAAATAAATAAACACACCTGTCCAGGATTTAACTCTCCATTGCATTTAACAATTACATAACAATTCTCTACAAGATTTAATAATTTCTCCTTTTTACAAACATTTTTTGTTTTATCAATATTTTGAAAGTTCTTTTTGCCTAATGCTTAATGATTTAAAGATTCTGTATGTCTTTCTACAACTAAACTTACATCTGCAAAAATTAGATTAGAAGTCTCAGTAGTTCTAGTATTTGTACTTGGGCCAGCAAAATCAATGTTGTTGGTCTCAATTGTATTTATAATACTGATAGGTGTATCTACATTATTTGAATTTAATCTATTATTTTAATTTATAACACACGATGATATATCTATTGAATATAAGCTTTTACCTGGGACAGCACATACTTTACGTCGCTTTGGTTTTTTAGAACCATCTGAGGGATCATTTAGTGACTTACATAAATGATCTAAAAATGATTGGCTTACTATATCAATAGTTGAGTCTAAACCTACATTACAACATGGTAGTCGTGAAAGCACTTGAGACTTGTCTAATGGAAAAATTTCAGTTTTGCGAAAACGAGCTCTAAGGTTATCATTCCCATGTTCATTTAAGTTGGTAATTAAACGGTCTAAAAGTCTAGAAAATTCATCTATAGGAAGAGAAGCAACTCTCCTTCCTTTTCCTTTCTCCTTCCATTCACATTTTGCGCCAGTCTTCATAGGTCTAGAGTAGGCAACATCTAATGGCTGCGTGAGATGTGTAGAGTTTGCTGGTAATGCCACATATCCTCTGTTATTGCTTTGACATGCATCCAGTACTGCAATGCTCAAATGTGAAGATACGTTATCACCTTTAATGACACTTCTTTTTTGAGCCTTCTTAAGTCTTGGAAGAAGTAAAGAGAAAAACCAGTCCTCAAAACATGTTGAGTCAAACCAACCAATTTTTGATCTGTTATAACGGGCTTTTGGTGGCCCATGTTCCATCCATGTATTCCATAACGACTCAGCTTTGTCATTAACATAAGGTGGTAGCAATTCACCATTAGCATTGCCGCAAAACATTACAGAGAATGAGGTCTTTGTAGATTTAATGATGCGTTCAGGATACTTACATCCACGCTTTGTTAATATTTTTTTTTTTTACCTGGATCATCACTGAGATTGATTTCATCTTAGATTCATATATTATCAGGTGATATATTATTTATTTTATTTGATAGATTTATAAAGTAGTTATCAATCACAGTCGTTCCTATTTCTGCTCTCTTTTGCTTTATGTTGCTTGTAAATTTTACTGTGAGTTCTGGATTTCTTTTTAAAAAAGATCGAATCCAATCACCACCTGGAAAATTATTTTTGAACTGAGGTATGACGCCTTTTTTCTCTAAATACCCTTTTACTATGGATCTTAAATCATATTTATCAACAGAAAACCAAACTCAGATGATTTTATTGCATATGCCTTAAACATGTCTTTTTCTTTTGATGTAAATATTTGCTGACCACCATACTTTTTAGGATATGTCTGTTTTATTTTATTTTTTAATTTTGATCTTGGTATATCGAATTTCAAAGCTGCTTGTCTTTGAGTAATTAAACCACTATTTAAATCTTTTAATGCATTGTCTAACTGTTCTAAAGTATAAGTAACATATTTTCTTCTTCCACGATTTGGCTTGTAATTTTGTGACATATTTAAACTAAGAACTAAACAAATTTTACTACAATTTTATACTGATTTACTAATACAAACTGTTATACTGATTTTCTATTGCATTACTACTACAAAATTTTTCATTCCAACATAGTAACTACCATAATATCTATAAATGATCACTAAAAAAGGTTTACTCTAATACATGGGGTGACTTTAGCCCGGGCCAATGTCACCCTATGTAGTGGGCCAAAGACAACCTTTTTTTTTTAAACCTCAATTACAAAAAAGTAATAAACTGTTAAACTTTTAAACAAGATAGAATCAAACACTAAAAGTTTAAAAACAATTCAGTGTATATTCCAATAAAAAACCTTCTAAAGGTACTGCTATCAATGTAAAAGTTTACACTCCTAAAAAAATTCGAATTTTAGGTGCTTCTTCTAAAGTGCAATTTACAATAATATCACAAAGACTCGAGTTAAGTAAACTAAGTTAGACTAATTAAATAATAAATTTCCCACAATTTGCTACTAAACATCAACCGGCATACCTTGAGGTATCGATTTTGAACCATTTTTAAACAAAAATTTCGCTTGGGCTAAAGTCATTCCGTAGGGCCAAAGCCACCCAATCTTACGGTACATCAAAATAAAACAAAGGACATTCCCAGTTTTATTACGCTAAACTGCGATTTATTTTATTAACTTCCATTTTTAATGATAAATGAGGAGAGAAAAAGTTTAAAATTTGGAAAGTTAAGCTCGATCAACATTTAGCATAAAATATGGCCGTTGATTAGTTCAAAATCTTTATTTCTTAAGTTATGAAAGAATTTTAAATGATTTTTTTTTCTGACCATTTCTACACAATCACTATGTTTTTTTAAAGAAATAAATTCCAATATAGACATAAAGGAAAAACTTGTTTATTTACCGTTTTAATAAAAGCAATTACCAATTTTTCTTTGAATATTATGAATTGTGAAATCATGGCATGGATATTTAACAAAAGTTTTTTATTCCTGTGTTTTCTGTCTCAAATAATGTCTTTAAATATTAATAGAACATTTAATCGTGCTACTGAACATTTAATCGTGCAACCTCTGCTACTGAACATTTAACCGTGCAACCTCTGCTACTGTTCTTCTACTGAAGTTAATAATAATTTTATTTTTTGCATATGATATGTTTTTAATATAACTTTTTTAATTACACGATTGTGCAAGCAAGTAACAATTATATTTTTTATAGTTTGAATTTTATTCAAGCATTAAAAGATTTTGTCTCTTTACTTAGAAATATTGTTAATCAACACCTTCAAATATGCTTTGAACAAGCCTAAAATTATTTTAAATCGGTTATCATTGTTCCTTTGCTAGATTATCTGAGCACTGAGATCAGCACAATGTCCGATGATACAACTTTAAAAAAGTCATAAAACACCCGTCTTTTAGTTCCTTCGTCCTAATCTTCAGTTTCTTCAAAAAATAATCGCAGAAATTTAGCGTTCTCGATAGAGTAGATGGAAAGACCACATCATATCTTTAGGTGCTTTTTATTCAATTAAAGGCTTTATTAGGCTTATTTATTATTGCCAAACCAAAGGCTTTATTACGTGAGTTTGACCTGTGAGAAATTAAGTTGAACTTCACCTAACTGGCTGAAT
Organism: Hydra vulgaris; assembly: GCF_022113875.1. Taxonomy (NCBI): domain Eukaryota; kingdom Metazoa; phylum Cnidaria; class Hydrozoa; order Anthoathecata; family Hydridae; genus Hydra; species Hydra vulgaris. The sequence continues at coordinate 43,915,582 of NC_061164.1, forward strand.
TTCAAAAGTAAAACTTTAATCTAATAATACTGAAAAATTACAAGCAACAAACCTTTTCTTTACTGAGGCGCCTAAAAAGTTATAAGAGAATGGTAAGAAGTTGCAAAGCAAAATGGTAGATAAAGTCTATATGGTTTAGTTTAGCTTTTTACACAGAGTTATCCACAGATAATAAACAAGTTTTAGCAAGTTTTTTAGAAATACTTATGAATTGTGCTTTAAATAAAATTCAAATTTAATACCAGTATAATTTTAAAAAGGTTTCGGGTACTTTTTGCTAAACAGCTATTTTCATAGCCAGACATCTTTGTAAAAACATTGTGCATTATTGTACAGTTATTACAATAAGTCTTTTTAACTCAGGTAAGTATTTATAAAGTGTATTTATAATCAAGAGTTATTAAAAAAAAAAAAAATAGGAAGGGGGAGAGGGAAATAATTTTTTTTTTATGTACTTGGCGGATATAATATTGAATTCCGTGGAAGCTTATACCAACCATAGGAACGGCTCTGCCGTCTGTTATTACCAACCATAGGGACGGCTCTGCCATAGAGATAAATTGACGGTGGAACTTTCAGAGACATAGGAGTAATGTTCAACCAATAGTCTGCAACCATGTTTATAACTGAGTTACTAAAATAACTCTACTTTTTCATAATAATCAAATATAGATTAAGAAAGGATTGATTTTGTGGCACAAATCAAGTAAATAAATTTAAAAAAAAATTCATCGATTGGGACAAAAGACTCTTTTATCACTCTTATTAACTTTTCCTTACAAAAAATATAAAGCAGAAACTGTTGTCTGACAATAAAACTACACCCACCAAAAAATTCCTGGATCCGTCACTGCACCCACCAATAAGTTATTTATAGTGATTTTTGTAAGTGTAATTTCTTAATTTGTTTTTTGCTCAGGAAGATCATTGAGAGATAAATAGGGGTAATAAACCCGTAAAGGTTGTTAATAAAGGTAAAAGTTGTGATGCATGAAATATAAAGATTATGTGATTTCATGGAATTTTAGAATATTTGAAAATGCTAGATAAATGAAAAAAATTTAAAAAAAAAAGCATATATACTAAACACTCGAAAACTTTAAAACCGTTTCCCGAAATTACCCATATTCCAATTGGTTTGAAATTTTCAGGATAGCCTTAGATTTGTATGTACAACAAATTCTAAAGTTAACCAATAAGTGAAAAAAAAGTTTTGGCAGTGGCCTTTTTTTGATAAAAAAATTATTTAATCACGAGGTAGATTGTTGAATTTCAATTGGTGCAGAGCGTTTTTTTTTGGCGCTTGTTTTGGGATAACCATTTTAAATGTTGGTTAAAATTTCATATTATAATATTTAATTAAATTTTCTTTTTAGTAATGCAGAAAAAAATATGAAATAAAAACAATTTTAAATTGAAAATAAATATGAAATCAAAAATCAAAGTAATTTTATCTTTAGTTGTGTTCAACATAAACATGCACCTTATCATTGTCGAAAAATGGTATAGAACAGTTTCCATTAAATCCAATAAGAATGAGTGAGAGCTAAGGAAGTTGTTATGTTGGTTAAATTTTTTAGTCTTGTAAAAAAATTTCCTTAAAATGCAATATATGTAAATAATATTTAAAAGAAAAAAATACTAATTTAACTGTATTTAAAATTTTATAATTTTTTATGTCGAATGTAAAATTTTTTTGCTTTTTAAAAAAATTTCAATAAAAAAAGGGTATGTACTACCTTAAAGGATTTTAGATTAGTTGATTATTAATTAATTGTGGTAAGACAAATTAATCATCAAAGTATCTGATATTTAGAGTTTTAGATTGATGTTTCCAGTTTATACACGCTCAACGCAAAATCAATTTTAAAGCCAACAACACTTTAAAATTTGGATTGAGAATATAGCTGCTTAATAACTTCTGCATTTTCATTAGAACACAAACTGGTTGAGTTATCCAATATCTGTTTTTTAATCCACCACCATTTCTGTCTGCATTGCATTGGTGAACGACTCACAATTTGTTCTGATATTTTATTCCATCGAATTTTATCTCCTCTTTTAAAAGACTCATCTACTAGTTTAATTAACATTTCAGTCTCGGCATTAAACCATGATTTTTTCTGGAAGTTTTTATTCTTTTTATTTTTTTCATGGATATAAAAATGGTATAAAGATTGAGGCGTCCGTTTTAATAAACTGCCAATTAACTTCCAATTCGTACCGTATATTTTTACCATTTTCCAAAACATTTGTGCATCTTTTCCAGTTGGATAACCTTCTTGTAAAGCTCCTACAAAATGTATGACAACCTTTCGCATTATGCTTTGACCGTACCTTTGAATACCATGACACATTTTCAAATTGAAATTCGTTTTTCTTCGAAACTCTAGCTCTTCTTTGGTACTAGGAAAGACAAGAGACTTTGAACTTGTCATATTATACAATTTTAAAAACCTTGCCATATTAGTTTCTAGTTGCAAAACTTCTGCTTTACTCCAAGGACCTGTTTTGGGTTTAATTTTTTCCACATCTAATTGACCTCGTTCTCTTGCCTTAAAAATACTTGAAACACGATGAAGATGAGAGAGGTTATTATTTGAAACCTATATAAAAAAAGTCTCTCTAAAGGTTGAATAACCCAAAAAAAAAAAAAAAAACACTCTAAAAATATTTTTAGAAGATACAGAATCTTTAAAGAAAACTAAATATAACCTCAATAGAAGTTTCCTCATTTATGTGATCAGTATCTTTCTTTATAAAAAGAGGCTTCTCGGTTTTGTAAAATTTGTTGCCTTCATTCTTATGAAAAAATAAATAAAAAAACAGTGAATATATATATATATATATATATATATATATATATATATATATATATATATATATATATATATATATATATAAATATATATATATATATATATATATATATATATATATATATATATATATATATATATATATACACACACACATATATATATATATAAATATATATATTTATACATATAAACACACACACACACACACACAAACACACACACACAGACACACACACACACACATATATATATATATATATATATATATATATATATATATATATATATATATATATATATATATATATACACAATACACTGTGTCGTGGCTAGTGTGTTGGAAGCCCCTTTAAAATCTGTTATTAGGGCCCCAATTTCTCAAAAAAATTTCTAATTACATTACTAAAATAAAAAAAGGTCCCTAAATTTCCAAAAGTACCCTAAAATATGCAAATGGGCTACCTAATTTCGCTCTCCCCCACTCCTTCGTTTTGGGGGCATAGCCACGGCTCTGTATATATACTTGTATATGTATATATATAGTTAACAATCCCACTGACAATTATTTTTGCTGCATCTTAGGTAATACATGGACAAATATAGTGAAGTGCATGAATATGATGGCTGCATGTTTTTACAAGTTTTTTAATGAACTGGTCAACAGAATGTTTCGTCTAAAAGTAATACCAATAAAATTTATCAAACTTGATAAAAATAGAGTTGTACCTGAAAATGTTATTTAGGTTTAATTTAATTTATAAGCATAGGCACATTCAGAAATGCTGTTTAACTGGTCTTTGCCTAGCCTGATGACAGTGTACAAGTTGAGTGTCATTAGCATACTGATGGCAGTATACAGACGAGTGTCATTAGCATACAGATGATTAGCTCCAAGTTCAACTGTGATGCAACTTACTGGGAACACAAACATAAAAAAAAAAAAAAAGCCAATAATACTCTACAGTTAAAATTTCTGAATTTACTGTTCCAATATAAACAAAGGATTTTCGACTGTAAAAATATGATGCAAATGCAAATCTCGAGGAGTAAAGTTTCAGTTGAGAGATAAAATTAGGATAAAAATATGACAGCCAATCAGAATGCCAGTCAAATTCGATTTTGACACCTTCAGTTAGCAGTTTGTGATCAATTTTATTAAAGGATATGTCCGCATGAAAGAGCAAGATGGTGGTTTAAAACTTATCAAGTTTTATCAAAATGTCATTGAAAATCTTGCAGAGGGATGTCTCAGTTGAACGTTTGAATCGGAAACCATATTGTAAAGTGTTAAAATTTACAGAAAAAGTTACAATAGAAACTTTGGAAATAGTATTCAGATAGGATATAAACCGTAAATTAGGATGGAAATCAGTTTTCGTGAAGTTTTCATGAATCAGTATTTGAGCTATCTTATATGAGGTGGAGAAAATTCCAGAATCAAATAATAAGTTACCTAAGCGTGTGTATGCATACATACATATATTCATACATACATACATACATACATACATACATACATACATACATACATACATACATACATACATACATACATACATACATACATACATACATACATACATACATCTTTTGAAGATTATCAATTACAATTAATATCAGAAAAAAATGACTGAACAATTGAAAACTTTAGAAATGACACTCTACATGCAACATAATTGTACATAAATTAAAGTAAGAATACTTGAACATATATAAAAATATTTATAACCTATATAAATATAAATATAGAAATATTTATAACCTATATATATATATAAATATATATATATATATATATATATATATATATATATATATATATATATATATATATATATATATATATATATATATATATATATTTATATATAACCTATATAAATATAAATATAGAAATATTTATAACCTATATATATATATATATATATATATATAAATATATATATATATATATATATATATATATATATACATATATATATATATATATATATATATATATATATATATATATATATATATATATATATATATATATATATATATATATATATATATATATATATATATATATAGAAATGTTTATAACCTTATAAATATATATATAGAAATATTTATAACCTTATAAATATATATATAGAAATATTTATAACCTATATAAATATATATAGAAATATTTGTGTTTTAATTTAATAACTTTAGATTGTTAGAGCTATAACAATTATAAAACCATAAAAACCTTTTTTGACTTGAAATTATTTTTTTGCTTAATTTTAATCACCTTCTGTAAAAATAGATCACTTGATAGTAGTAGGGACTTCTTCTTGGTTTTCTTTTCACTGCTCTGAAAGTATAAATGAATAATAAAAAGAACTTATATAATGTTGATTAAAAAAGAAGAAAAAAAAACGAATTAAAGTATTTTGTAACCTGACTTTCAGAAGGAAACAAATTTTTATCACTTATCTTCTTATCTCTCTAAATATAAATTGTACGTCATACATGTTTGCATACATACGCACACTTAGACATAAATGTTAAATTCAAGAATTAGATATCAATATAATATATAAAGTTTTTTTTCATTTTGGCGCTGCATCTGGGGCGGGTTTATGCAAGTTATTATATACAAACATTTCTTTGAAATATATTTGTTTTATATCTTCTTTTTTAATTGTTGATAAAAGCAACAAAAAAAATTTTTTGCAAAAATTTCTGACAACTATCACAATTTACAATAAATTTAAAAAAAAAACAATAAATTTAAAAAAAATAAGCAATGCCGATGGATATGGAGAATAAATTAATACTTCTACATATTTTAACAAGAAACTTTTTTTTATCAGAACAGGTTAATAAAACAGAAAACTTTAATATTCTGATGTCCACTTCCTAATTTCCTGAAAATAAAAAAAATATTGATCTCAGTATAGAAAATGACATTTTAGAACCTTTAACTTTTACTAACATCATTGGGTATTATATAAACTTAGCGTAATATAGTTTAGTTATTAAAATTATTTGCCTATATCTGATTTTATTTAACTTTTTTGAACACATGTTAAAAAAGACAAAGAACAAAAATGATACTTCAATAGTCAATAAAAAAACAAGAGATGTGAAACAAAGTGGACTGGAAGACACAATAGTGTTTCAATATTATAGAATTCTCTACAATAAATCATTTTATCTCTGAATCTTATAACCGAATGGCAAGAAAGTGATTCATCAGTGAAATATTATTCTTTTTAAAATTCATGAACTTGTTTTTTTAATTCTTCACTTCTAACTAGGCTGCAAGCAAACACTAACAGAGTTGGAGGTTCATGGAAGAGAAAAGATGAAGATTATAAAGCAAGATAACGATTGATAGACGACTTAAAAGATTGCAAACTATATGAATCAGGAAAACAAGATGAAGGCAGCTAATTCCAAAGAACAGAAGTTCAAGGAAAAAAACTAGGCGCATGAGAATTTTTGGAATACTTAGGAACAGTCACAGTAAAAGGATGAGACTCAATTGAATGACCAGTAACACGAAAATGAACTTTAGTAGATGGAACAAGAGAAGCTAGCTCTTTAGAGCTGTGCCTGTCATAGTATTTATAGAAAGAAAAAAAAGAGAAGCAATATTACGACAATGTGACAATGATTAAAAGTTGGCTGCAAGAGCAGGTTCAACTATTTTTTGCACTTTGTCTAAAAGAAAAAAGACATCTTTCAAAAATCTGCTCCAGATATGGCAACAGTATTCCATACAAAGACGGATTTAAGATTTATAGAGATAAAGAACAGAATCCAAAGTAGTAAAGTGTCAAGCACGATAAAGAGATGCAACATTGGCAAATGCTAATTTTAAAACGGTTTTGATAAATAATTTCCAAGAAAGATCGGAAGGGTTAATCCTAGAAGATGAAGGGTAGATGATTGTCGAGTATATTACCGTTCATAAATATAGGAAAATCTAGATTACTGCGATAACGATTGGCTTAAAAAAAATTGAGTTTTATCTGAGTTAAATTTCACCAGCCACTGAGAGCCCCAAGTGAAGTGAGATCCTTTTCAAGCTCAAATGTCCCCTCCATGCAAACAGAAAATGTTAGCTTCTTGATCTTTAGCAAACAATGCCATTTAAATGTGACAATTTCTGGGAGATCTTTAATATAAATTAAAAAAAAGTATAAGGCCAAGTATAGAACCTTGAGGAACCCCTGAAGTTATAGGAAATGAAGAAGAGTGCTGTCCATCAAGGACAACTTTTATTGATGGTCCTTCTTGGCTATGTTGTTATATAAAGACTTCATGGCAGATTTTTGCTTTGCAGTGGTAAAGAGCAACATTCTGCATAAAAATAACATTGTTTCTAGGATGCCTTTATCAGTGATAACAACCTTCCTTGAAGCATTTTCTTATTATCTTAACATCACAGATATTGTTGAAACTATATATCGATTTATTGCTCTAGACCATTACAGACTTCAGATGTTTAACATATTGTGTCACACACACTGGAAAACACTGTATGGTGGAAATTGTTATTTTCCTTCATTATTTTTCTTAATTATAGGTCACATTGTGACCTATAATTAAGAAAACTTTTTCTGGTGCAAATTTTTGTGAGTAGTTAATATCTTTGAGATTAAACTTATGAAAGAAACTTATGCCAACCTCTTTGGAGATCATTGCTTCATTTAACAACATTGATGGTTTAAAAAATTCTACTTTTTAAACCATCAATTACATAATCTTACTTATTACTAACAGAAGGCTTTATTTGATTAAATTAATATGCTGAGACTAATAAAAGTTTTTTTTGGATAATTAGTGGTTTACTTTTAAGTATTTGAATCAATATTATTAATATGATAAACTAATGAAAGTTTTTTGAAAAATTAGTGGTTTACTTTTAAGTATTTGAATCAATATTATTAATATGATAAACTAATGAAAGTTTTTTGAAAAATTAGTGGTTTACTTTTAAGTATTTGAATCAATATTATTAATATGATAAACTAATGAAAGTTTTTTGAAAAATTAGTGGTTTACTTTTAAGTATTTGAATCAATATTATTAATATGATAAACTAATGAAAGTTTTTTGAAAAATTAGTGGTTTACTTTTAAGTATTTGAATCAATATTATTAATATGATAAACTAATGAAAGTTTTTTGAAAAATTAGTGGTTTACTTTTAAGTATTTGAATCAATATTATTAATATGATAAACTAATGAAAGTTTTTTGAAAAATTAGTGGTTTACTTTTAAGTATTTGAATCAATATTATTAATATGATAAACTAATGAAAGTTTTTTGAAAAATTAGTGGTTTACTTTTAAGTATTTGAATCAATATTATTAATATGATAAACGAATGAAAGTTTTTTGAAAAATTAGTGGTTTACTTTTAAGTATTTGAATCAATATTATTAATATGATAAACTAATGAAAGTTTTTTGGATAATTAGTGCTTTACTTTTAAGTATTTGAATCAATATTATTAATATGATAAACTAATGAAAGTTTTTTGAAAAATTAGTGGTTTACTTTTAAGTATTTGAATCAATATTATTAATATGCTGAGACTAATGAAAGTTTTTTGGATAATTAGTGCTTTACTTTTAAGTATTTGAATCAATTTTATTAAGTAATTTAGTTACGTACTGAACTATTACTAACCTAGATGAAAGAGAATATTTAGTTTTGTAGTTCAAGAAAACTATTAACATTCATTTAAGCTAGGGATGTACCGGAATTTCAGCCGGATTTTTTTCTTTTAAATCAGTTTGCTTCTGGCTGTAATTAAACATTTTTTTTTACTTTTTTTTTATGGCATGTGACACAGGCTGTGTAAATAAATAAAAAAATCATTACCCTACAGGGCCATGAAGAACTATTAGTAAACCTAGGTAAAAAATACAAATATAATTTTTGAAAAGGTATTTGCAGTACTACTATATCTGAAAATAAACTTACATTTGTAATTTTTACCTAGGTTTACCTATAGTTCTTCATTGCTCAGTAGGATAATGATTTTTTAATTTATTTACACTGCCTGTGTCACATGCCATAAAAAAAAAAAAAAGTTTAATTACAGCCAAAAGCGAATTGATCTAAAAGAAAAAAAATCCAGCTGGAATTCCGGTACATCTCTAATTTTAGCATTCTTAGCCATGTTTGAAAAATATATCTTCTTTTTTAAACATTTGTCAAAACCATCTCAAAACAAAACATATTTGCAGTAACAACACCAAGCAACATTGACAACAATCATATAAACAACACCAAGCAACATTGACAACAAATATAATAACAACACCAAGCAACATTGACAACAAACATATAAACAACACCAAGCAACATTGACAACAAATATAATAACAACACCAAGCAACATTGACAACAAACATATAACCAACACCAAGCAACATTGACAACAAATATAATAACAACGCAAAACAACCTTGACAACAAATATAAAAACAACACCAAGCAACATTGACAACAAATATAATAACAACACCAAGCAACATTGACAACAAATATGTAAACAATACCAAGCAACATTGATAACAAATATAAAAATAACACCTAGCAATATTTACAACAAATATGTAAACAACACCAAGTTATATATACAACAAATGTAAAAACAACACCAAGCAACATTGACAACAAATGTAAAAACAACACCTAGCAATATAACCAACAAATATATAAACAATGCCAATCTACATTGATAACAAATATATAAACAACACCAAGCAATATTGACAACAAATGTAAAAATAACAACTAGCAACATTGACAACATATATGTTGCAACTTTAAAGTAGTATATTTACAAGGTTGAGTTTATTGAGCATGTAAAGAGAATCAAAATATTGGTTAATAATTAAATGACTACTTCTGTAAATCATGTTTATTTGATAGACTGTGTATAAAAATTGCAACTTTATCACCTCTCTTTGCAACAATTTCATATAATGAAGGAAGAAGTTAACAGTTTATTTAGGTATTGAAATATTTGATAATGGCAGGTTTTTTAATATAATTTTAATTCATACACTTCATAAAACTAATATTTTATATTTACTATGTAAAGTTTTATTATTTACAAACTATAATTACTTCTTGTCTCAAATTATATACCTTTTTTACATACTTTTTCTTTTGCTTGTCAAAAAGAGCATTTGATATTAGAAGTGAATTGTCATTTTTGGTTAGCTGCTTATTCTAAAGTACATTCATTAAATCTGATTACTGTTTTCAAAATAACACTTATTTTCAAAATAACACTTATTTTCAAAATAACACTTATTTTCAAAATAACACTTATTTTCAAAATAACACTTATTTTTAATTTTATTTAACTTGTTAACTATGAATACTAAAAATGTTTAACAACAAAAAAAAAAAATTCAATATTTAGACATAGAGTCATTGTAAATAAATTTGAAACCTGAGAAACTAATGCTCCAGCAACATTTTTTCTTTTTCTCTTTCTCTTTGTAAAGAGAGCATCTGAAATTAAAATTGGATTCTTTTGCTTCATTTGCTCACTATCCTAAAAAAAGAATAAAATTAAATGCCATAGTTAACAAATACTTATTGAGTTTAATTTTATTACAATGCTTTTTAGTACTGTCACTATTGTGTTTTTGTTTTGTTATTACAATTTATCATTACATATTTACTATCATAATTTAATATGTTATTTATAACAACAGTATTTTTATAAGAATTATGTTGTTATTATGTTATTTATTATGTTAATTATTATGTTATTTATAACAACAGTATTTTTATAAGTATTCTTTTACATAATGTTAAATACAACATAATTTTAATATTGTTTTATTTGTAAATGCTATTGAAATCTTGTTTCTGTTTAAATCACATGTGAAAAAAACCATTAATTTTATCAAAATGTATCAGCTCCAAAAACCAAGGAAGCCAGTAAAACCAAAGTAAAACCAAAGTAAAACCAAAGTAAAACTAAAGTAAAACTAAAGTAAAACTAAAGTAAAACCAAAGTAAAACTAAAATTTTTAAAAAATTGTTATTACTCTTTCAACTCTATAGCTTTAAACCATAAACCAAATTAAAACAAATAAATCTAGAAGTGTTTTACCAGGGATGTGGGGAGATCAAATATGTTACTCCTTGCACTCAACAACTAAACTATTAATCTGATAGCAAATTATTTTTGTGCATTTATGTCATACTCCTAAAATCTATAAAAATGATTTACAAATTCTCCTCCCCTCAAATAAATATATGTATTAAGCTATTTTGCAAAGTAAGCGCTTTTATTTTTAACTCTCTGATCTCAACCCTGATATATTAAACTCTTGCAATTGATGCCAACTCCTGATCCAAACATATCGATTATAAATAGACTTAACAACACATTTCCTTTTTCAACCAAATTCTATTTTCTACAATAGAACAAATTCTTTACAACAAAGCTTTTTTTCATTTCGAAAGCAGTTAAACACTTATAAAACCTAAACTTGATAACTACTTCAAACTTCATGCCACTAATAGTCTGAAAGAAGATAAACCAATTTAAAATAAGCAATTCAAATGTTCTTTGTTATTCATTATGTTTTTGCAATTGCAAACAACAGAAAATCTTCTATCTATATTGTAAATATTTTGCTTTAAATTTGACTTGATATAGATGCATTTACTCCTTTATGTTAACACAAAGATTTTATTTTTTAAACCAGTCCTATTAAAAAATTCTCCATTTTCTTAAAATAATTTAAATGAAATCAATAATTAAAAATGTTACTAAATATAAATTACGATAATATAATTAATATTTAAAATAAATATATTATAAATATTGTTAAAAACAATTAAAATTCCTTTTTTTTTTGACATCCAGACCTTCAGATGCTTCTAGATTTAATATAATTCAAAGGGTGTCCAAATAAGGACAGATATCTAAACCGCAAAAGGTGTCTGTCAGGTATATAAGTATTCTTACACAAGGCACTGCAAGTACCTGCTAGATACCTTCCTACAATAAATGCAAACAAGTGTTTGTCAGATACCATTCTGCTAGATTTAATCAGTTGTCGACCATGTGTCATAAAATGTAAAAGAGAATGGAAAATAATTAACACTATATCAAAATCCTATAACATTTTAAAAACCAACATTCTGCTATTGCTACTCATTTGCAAGTGTTTTAGCACAGAGTTTTCTAACTTGTTAATAGATAAAACTTATATTATTTTTAAATCTTTCCTTAGAATTCTAAAATACTTTAAAATACTAAAAACTTTAAAAGAGTCGGGTATTATAATTTAATATTCAGGTATTATAATTTAATATAAAAATAATTCTTAAAAATATTAGAAAAATTAGACAAAGGCGTTTGATTTTTCCGTCCGGTAAATCCGCCCGTTACCGTTAACGTCAGGTTAAAAATTTTTAATGGACAGTAATAAATGGAAAATTTCCGTTAAAACTTTTTAACGGACCGATATTTTTTCGTTAATTTCCGTTGATTCTCTTAAGTTCCGTTAATTTCATTATTTTTTATATAAAAAAAATTGTTTAAGTTGTTTAAAAAAAAGTTTCATTTAACCGACGTTCAGTTGAATGAAAGAAATATTTTTATAAAAATTTATTAGCTAGAAACACGTAAGTGTTTCTAGCTAATAAATTTTTATAAAAATATTTTTTGAAGGCAGAATATAAAATTGAAAAACTAACATGACTAAAATACTTAAAAAGCTTTCTTTTGAACAAATATGTTTATAAATGTGCGAGTTTTTATTCCTTTTATACTGCTCAATTATTTATGTCTTTAAATGGCAAGTAGTTTTGCCAATATAATACAAATTTTTTTAATTTTACTTCATTTTCATACAAAATAAGTCTGTTTAATGTTTAATCGATAGACCTTATAAAATAAACAATGCTAGTCTCGGTCTTAGTCATGATAAAAATGATCAGTTTAAAGTTCTCAAACACAACTTGGGGCTTAATGATAAGACTAAATTTGTCTTCTTCTAGCCCCGGTCATGTAATTATTTTTTTTTATAAGTTACGACTGTAAATTTTTTTTTATCGGCAAAAGTGTAAATAAATAAAAAAAAACTTGTAGCAGTCTTGGTTGATTGAGAAAATCCATAGCTCTTATATTAACAACACTAATGTCGACATTTCATTGCGTTCAAAAAAACCTTCAAAACTATAAATATTTTAAACTTCCTTATATTGGAAAAATATATGATTTAACCAAAAAAAAAGGGCAAAAGATTGCCTTCCTATAGACTTTAAACCATTAGTTGTCTATAAATTTGAATGTCCAGGCTCTGAATTCTGTGATATTGGCAAAACTACTCAACATTTTAAGACACCAATAATCGAACACTATAAAAGGGATAAAAATATGCACATTTATAAAAATATTTATACAAATAAAAGCTGCTCTAATAGTTTTAATCATGCTAGTTTTTCAATTTTGGATGCAACCTCCAAACCGTCTTATTTATTAGAATATATATATATATATATATATATATATATATATATATATATATATATATATATATATATATTCTATTGCAAAAGATATCAAAGTTAGAAGACAAACTGTTGATGAGTTGATAAAGAAATATAATCAGACAGGTAGTGTGAAAGATAAAGCTTGTGCAGGAAGACCCAGGAAGTCTACCGAGAGACAGGATCGAGCACTACTGAGACTAAGTTTGCAAAATCGGCATCTAACTGCACCAGAACTGCAGAATAAATGGCACAATGAATATGGAGTTACAGTATCAACCACTTCAGTGAAAAATAGACTAAATTTGGCAGGTTTAAGAGGTTGTGTGGCTATCAGGAAGCCCCTATTGACTGCCACTCATAGATGTGCAAGGTTGGAGTTTGCTCAGCAACATCAAGACTGGACTGCAGAAGATTGGAAATCTGTTTTATGGGGTGGCAAGAGCTCATTTGAAGTGTTTATTTCATCCAGAAGAGTGTTTGTGAAAAGAAGAAAACATGAAAAACTCAAAAAAGAATGTATTATGCCCACTGTGAAGTTTGGTAGAGGCAACATCATGATCTGGGGGTGCATGAGTTCAGCCGGGGTTGGAATGCTTCACAGGTGTGAAGGCAGTTTAAATGCTATTAAGTAGATTTGCTGAAGAAATGTATGCTGCCTTCTGCTGCTGCAACTTTTGGTGCAAATGACTGGTATTTCCAGCAGGACAATGTGCCTTGCCATAAGGCAAGGACTGTGATGGACTGGTTTCAGGGGAATAAAGTTGATGTAATGAACTGGCCTCCTCACTCTCTATATCTGAATCCTATAGAACATTTGTGGGAAATTTTAATTTAGAAAATTAAAGGAAAGAAGCTAAAGAATGCTACAGAACTGTTTATATTGCTAGAAACTGAATGGAATAATATTTCTGTTGAGTGTTGTGTGGGTCTTGTTCAGTCAATGCCAAAGCACATTGGTGCGGTGTTGAAAGCCAGGGGTGGATATTCCAAATACTGATGAAATTATTTAAAATATATACAGTGGCCTGGAAACTTTCTGTCGGTACTGTATATATATACATACCATATGTTGTTTATTATTATATAAATTTTTTCAGTGGACAGATTTGTAAAGATTTTTTTTTTTTTTTTTTTGTATTTTTTTTTTTTTTTTGAAGAGGTTAAAGCAGTTAAAAAAAAATCCTGTATAAAATAATAAATTTTAAAATTTTTAATTTTAATTTTTATTGGGGGATTGCTCATAATTGTTGCTTAACTTTCAATTAGCCAGTACAGTCGCAACAACAAATTGTGATGTTGCTCCAGGAACAATAAGAATTTCATCACATAATGATAAATGAATGATTTTTAGTTTTTATAGGTTATTATTAACATTAAACATTTATTACTTTTTATTTTTATCATTTGAAGCTTTGTTGATGTTTAGAAAAATAAACTAAAGTCCTACTGCAGATGTAGCTAAATGTTTAATGTTAATATATATATATATATATATATATATATATATATATATATATATATATATATATATATATATATATACACACTGGCATAGGAACAGGGGAGGGGGCAGAGGGGTGTGAGAATCTTCTATGGAATCTATGAAATTTCAAGGATCAATATGTCAATTTAAACACTGACAAAATAATTTTATATGCGATGTCTTTTTTTCCATTTATTCAATTTATCTTTAGAATAATAGAATGACATATTTGTGACATATATAGGTGGAAAAAATTGAAAAATGTTATGTTTTGTTAACTTGTAAATAAATGTGTTAAAGAATTTATTTTGTCAATAAACAAATAAATAAGTAAAAATACTTTCACTTTTTATTTTTGGTAAGAGCTCTTTTTTTAAAATCCTTCTTATTTAAATTTCTTGATTACTTTTAATTAAATTACTTCTTCTCACCTATTGATTGAGTGGGAGGTGAGAAAATAAGGATGCTTTGCAAAAAATTGCAATGATTGGAGTCTGAGAACAATAAAGCCATAAAACCTCTGCAGCTTCCGGAATCCCAAATGTGAGAGCAACAAATTAATATATTTTTTTAATTCTCTTTACTATACTTTTATTCATCGATAAATTTTAAGTTTCATAATATAATCACTAGCATTAAAAAATTATGACTTTGTAAAATTTGCGACCCCCTCAAATTGAGGGGGATTCAAACTTTGTAAAGTCATAATTTCAAATTGAGGGGGATTCAAACTTAGTAAGGTCATAATTTTTGAATGTTGAGTGATTATTTTATGAAATTTAAAATTTATTGATAAATATAAGTCTAATTAAAAATAGTAAAATAAATATATTACTAATATGTTGCTCTCACATTTGGGGCAGGAGGGGGAAAAGGTTTTGGGGCTTTTTGGTTCCCAGACTTTAATCATCCCAATTTTTTGCAAAGTATCCTTATTCAACGTAAGTATAATCATAAATGTTTAGAGTTTAAATCCATGTCTATTATATCATTTTATATTATATTTTATAGTATAGTTATTTCATACTACAACAATTGGTTTGTTTTTGGTAAAGCAGAATTTTAGTATTATAAATGTGAATATAAACATTATAATACTATAAGTACATAATTACAATGTTATAGTAGGATTAAAAAAAAAAGAATTTTTTTTTCTTTTCATACACAAATGTATAGTGCAGAGAGATTTTTTTTAAAATCCTTGGTGTGAAATACCATGTAGTATCAATATAGCATTAATGACAATATGGTTGAGTTCACATAGTTGTTTATAAATAGAAAGCATTATCGATGCAACTAAGATGAAAAAGTTATTATATATATATATATATATATATATATATATATATATATATATATACATATATATATATATATATATATATATATAAATATATATATATATATATATATAAATATATATATATATATATGTATATATATATATATATATATATGTATATATATATATATATATATATATATATATATATATATATATATATATATATATATATATATATATATATATATATATATATATATATAGATATATATATATATATATATATATATATATATATATATATATATATATATATATATATATATATATATATACAGTCTTGGCCAAAATGGATAAAATACTAGCAAAAAATGTATTTTTTGTGATTTTATTCATATATCATAATCCAGCTATTACAGATTAATTAAGTTAAAAAAGTAGTTCTTGACTCTTTCTTGTTCTTTTTTGTTTTTGAACTCACTTATGCTATGTGATTCAAACAAACAAATAAAAACACAAAAAGTGCATTTATATATATATATATATATATATATATATATATATATATATATATATATATATATATATATATATATATATATATATATATATATTATATATATATATATATACATACATATATATATATATATATATATATATATATATATATATATATATATATATATATATATATATATATATATATATATATATAATATATATATATATATATTTTATTTATATATATATATATTAGGGCTGTACCGGATTTAATTTTTCCAAATCCGGCCGGAGCCGGATTTGCTGGATTTTTACTAACAGACCCGGCCGGAATCGGAGCCGAAGCCGGATTTTGAAGCAAAACTACAGGAACCAAAATCCTGTATATCCCTACTTGGTGTTGAAAATAGTCAACAATGTTGACTATTTAGATCACCAAGTGACAGTTCCCGACGGGCATTTCTTTTTAAAAGTTACGATCTAAATGTATTTTAAATGTCTTTTAAACGTCTTTTAAACATTAATGTTTAAAAGACATTTAAAAGACATTTAAAACACATTCAGAACGTAACTTTTAAAAACAAATGCCTGTCGGGTTGTTTTCTATTAAACATCATTTTTGTTGTTTAAAAGTTTTATAGCAATTTCTATAGAAATTAATAGACATTTTATATAAATTCTATATTCTATATGCCATATGTTTCAAAAATTTAGTGAAATTCTAAATTACTTTTTTTTTCTGGGATGTTGTCACTCCGCCACTGTAGTGAATCAGTATGTCTATATAATTCTAATTCTTCCAGATATTGGCTTAGTTGAGTATCAATGCCTGTTGGTAATTGTTGTTCATCTGCTGTGCCACAAGCGTAGACTGAATAATCTCATCTATATATACTGCCATTGTAATGATGATAATGTATAAGAATTATCCAGCCGGGCTTGTTTTGCTGGATTTTCAAATCCAGCAAAACAAGCTCGATCCAAAAAAAACAAATGTGAAGTTCATCGACTATAGGATTACTTAAAACATTGGTTTGTAAAAATCAAATATTAAGTGTACATGTTATCACGGGCAAGAAAGATGTAATAAACATCTGACCAAAATTTAGAAATCCGGCCAAATTATGTCGAATTTGCTAACATTTTGCCGGAGCCGGATTTGGGCCGAATTTGTAAAAAAGGCTGGATTTCGGCCGGAGCAAGAGCAGGAGCCAAAATTCGGTACAGCCCTAATATATATATATATATATATATATATATATATATATATATATATATATATATATATATATATATATATATATATATATATATATATATATATATATATATATATATATATATATATATATATATATATATATATATATATATATTATATATATATATATATATATTATATATATATATATTATATATTTATATATATATATATATATATATATATATATATATATATATATATATATATATATATATATATATATATATATATATATATATATATATATATTATTGAGTAATAATTTTTATATTATGCATTAATTATATATTTTATATATTAATTATAGCCAACTATATATTTTGTCTCGATTTGAGCAAAATAAAAAAAGATAATGCACAACTAAATGTACTGCTAAAAAAAATTATAATTATATAAACACTTTTATTGTGGAATCCTAAACTGCTGTAATAATTCTAAAACTTTCTGCTTTAAATTACAGCAAGAAAATATAAAATATTTTTTATAAGCAATAAAAACTTAAAAAGTAAAAAACTTTAAAGCTCTTTGTCTAATTTTTTATCAAATAAGTAAAGTTAAATAATTAAAAATAAATAAGTAAAAATTTTTATAAATAAATGGATAGCCAAACTTTGTGTTTAATAAAGAATTAGTTTAAAGAATAAACAAATAGCTCACAAACAAACCAAAAGCACTTTTAAAATGCTTTTTAAAGGAGCAGCTTGCATCTATATGTGTGTGTGTGTATATATATATATATATATATATATATATATATATATATATATATATATATATATATATATATATATATATATATATATTCATTTGTAATATACATATTTAAGTGTAAAAAAATATAAACATATATATTCAAGTAAAAGAAAAATCAAACAAGTAAATAATGAAAATTCAAAAAAAACATTTTTTACACAAATTAGAAAAAAACAAAACAAACATAAACAAATCAAAATTTAAAACATTCAATTCTAACTGAAATAAAAAACAGAACCTGGACACTAAAGGGTTTCTTGACCACACAACTGCTTGTTTGTGTAGGCGTATTCAATAAATTTATTTTCAAGTTTTCTTTGTCATTCTAATTATTAAAAAATAAAATATTATAATACCCTAATGATAGTAAAAATAACAGTTGATAGTAAATTATATACAGGGTTGCCACAGTTATTTAGGAACAAAATTCCTTGATTTTCCCTGATTTTTTTGCCAAAAATTTGCTTTTTTCTCCCTAATTTTTTGCTAAAATTTTCCTTTTTTCCCCCTGATTTTTCCCCTTGAATTTTTCATGATATTTCCAGCATTCAAATGCCCAAACTTAACATTAAAACTTCCCTAATAACCCCAGAGCATTTTTATCTCTAAAAAAACTATAATCCCCCAATAAGCAATAAACCAATCAATTTGCTTGAAAATTAAAATAAGTAATCGAATACTTCAATCAACATATGAAATTTTTTTTTGAACCAGGGTATATTTAAAATAAATATGTTCAACAGGCATTGAAAACCTGTCAGACTTATCTAGGGTACAAGATAACGAAATTCAAAAAAATGTAATGAATGTAATAAATTTCTAATTGTATGTTTACATACATCGTTTAATACTTTTTGCTTTTCTTTCTAATATTTCCTGATCTAAAAGCATTATCACATAGTTTTCATATGGTAATGAGGCACTACAAACAGCATTTATAATTTTGTGTTCTATTTTGTGAGACTTCAATTTGTTTGACACCTTAAAATCCTTGATAGTGCAACAAGATATAAGTGACATTTCTTTCATTTTTTCACTGAGCATATTACTGGTAATACTGAAACCTCTCTCAATTGATGCTTGCCCATAACATAATTAAAAAATAAATATCAAAACTTTTGACAAAGCCTTATAATCTACACCAACTTTAATTGTTTCAAAATAAAACTTGTTTAAACAACTTCCAGTGTGAAAATATTTGAATGTAAGTCAAAGAGTAGATGAACTTTCCTAATTGTATGAAAGCTTGATCACATTCATTTAAAGTAATATGTAAGAACTAGATGTAGTACAGATTTCATCTGATGAAAGAAACCAGCTTTTTGTTTAGAAAGATTTGACACTGACTAGATCCAAGCATGTTATCTTTTGTTCTCCCGAACCAGAGTTGTTAGTCCTTGAACTAAAAATTTTGGCCTTGGCATTGATTGTTTTGGCCTTGGCCTTAAAAAAATAATAATAAAATTGATTTTTTTGGCCTTGACCTTAAACTCTTGGCCTTGGTCTTGTAACTTTTGGCTTTGATCTTGGCCTTGGAATTATAATGCGTGGCCTTGGCCTCGGTCTTGATACTTTTGGTCTTGTTAACAACTCTGCCCCAAACACTTGTCATAGCTCTTTCATTTTGGTTGCTCACTTAGAAGGTGTCTCCCAATACTTTTTTTTAACATTCTCTTAAATTAAACAAAGTCTATCTGCAACTTTTTGGTCTACAACTTAATGTGTTGAGCAAAATGCACAAGGAAAACTCTCACATTAACAGTTACATAATCAGCTCTTCTAGCCGAAGAACCATAAAAAAGGTTGTATGATGCTTACATTAACTTCTTTATATTCCATTAAGCAGATTGAAAACCCGATTTGAAACCATGTATTAGATTAAGGTTACAACTTCCAACGTTAAGAAGTTTAGGTAGCTCTTGTTGATCATGTTGCAATTCAAGAAGATTAAAAAGGGACCAGTTCACATTTGTTAGTTGACCAGTTCACATTTGTTAGTTGACCAGTTCACATTTGTTAGTTGACCAGTTCACATTTGTTAGTTGACCAGTTCACATTTGTTAGTTGACCAGTTCACATTTGTTAGTTGACCAGTTCACATTTGTTAGTTGACCAGTTCACATTTGTTAGTTGAGTTATACTTTTAAGTAAAATCTTTGCTGTGGGGTGACATAAAAATTTAGAGTCAAAGTATCTGGATTCAACACGATTTAGATTGCTGTTCCAAAACTGAATATTTAGATCCAATTTTTAAAAGATACATTCAGGGTTTCATTAAATGAAAGAGTATAATAGAGGAGATTTTTTTTATATTTTCAGTTAAAAGTCTGTAAAAATAAGACCCATTACCAAAATTAATTATATAACCAAGTTTTGTTCCTCATTTCATAAGATTTAGCAATATTGCTATCAAGGATCATTTTCTGTTAAAGTAGGCATTTTCATTACATGAGTTCAATGAGAAATTATTTTGTATTGCATTTAAAACAGAGTAGATTTCTGTACAAATTTTATCACATTAATCTACTGTTTGAAGTGCTTGCTTTTTAGATGTGGACTGTGCAGGCATGATAAAGCAAGATACTGGCTTTGACTTGTGTACATGTTTTTTGCCATCCATATGACTTATCATAGCTCTTCTGCATATTTGACAAATTAAATTCAACTAGGCATATTTTGCACTTGGCTGACTTTTTTACACTGCCTATTACCAGCCATTTTTCAAACAAAGGATCACTTAACCATTTTTCTTTGAATTATGTTGCAAACATTAAATTAATGTAAACACATATGATTAATTTTCTTTAAAAATGTTGTACATTAACTTTGGTACCCTTAAAAAGGAAGATTTAAAAACATTAAAGAAAAATTAAAAAGTTCCCTGATTTTCCCTTTTTTTTTTCCTAAATCAATCATTTTCCCTGACTTTTCCCTGATTGTATCTAAATTTCCCTGATTTTCCCTGAATTCCCTGATTTCCCTGATTTGGTGGCAACCCTGTATATAAAAAAGAAGAACAAAATTTATTTTACAATTTTATCAATATCAATAGTATTTTAAATTCAACCCACTATGTTCAAAACTACTATTACTATGTGCAAACTAATGACTAATTTTTCTTAAGTACACAACCAGATTATTAACATAGAAAGTGTAACCTGGAGTTTCTTGAGTTTATATTTGTTTGTTTGGGATAAACTAAGGTCTAAGTGCTTATTTTCCTCATCATCTTCATCGCTCTAAATATTAAAAAAAAAATTTATAGAACAACTTTATTAATATTTTTACACATAAACATACACACACAAACACTCACAAATACAAAGTAAAAAAGTTTATTACACAATAATTATTCTGTCCTCAAACTTTTTGGGTTCAAATTTTCTGACCTTATTACTTTTCTGGTTTAAATTTTTCAAATTTATGAGCATACTGAGCAACACTTTTTTCAGAAAAATGTGGATTTATTCAAACAACATTCTATAATTCTTTTTTTAAATCAAAGTTGGCTTTTTAAAATAAAACAGCTTTTCTCTAAACATTGAGTCTAGATTTAGGTGCATTCATCTAAATTACTTAAACAGAGATCCTATTTAAAATAAGTTTTAAATAAACTTTCAATCTGTGAAACTTTTTTGAGCAGAATTTAAAGCTTTTAATATATATATATATGTATATATATATTATATATATAAATATATATATATATATATATATATATATATATATATATATATATATATATATATATATATATATATATATATATATATATATATATATATATATATATATATATATATATATA
>NC_061164.1:43941526-44024026 GCF_022113875.1 Hydra vulgaris
ATAAACTTATATAAATTTATATAAATAGTGTATAATAATGATAAATATTGTATTAATTTATATAAATTTATATACTTTATATAAATTTATACAAACTTTATAAAAATTTATATATTATTTATATAATAAATTATATGAACAACAATTATATAAACAGTAACAATTACATAAATAATAACAATTATATAAATAACACTTATAAAAATAACAAAATTGACAAATAAGTCTACATGTAAAAAGATAATCTTAAAACAACGGAAAAAAAACACTCTGCACCAATCGAAATTTGACAATCTACCTCGTGATCAAACAAATTCTTTATCAGAGAAACACATATGACTGTAGGTACAAGCAAACTATATGGCCCTAGATACATGACTTGATAGCTTCATGAAAAACGCCATCTATTAACAAACCTGTTAATAGATGGCATTAATAGAAGTATTTAAGTAACAAACAACAAAAAATAGTTCAACAGCTAATAATATAACTCGAAACCTAATAAATTAATCAGATAAGGTTGTAATTATATGTGGTATAGGGTAAAGCCAATAAAACGGTCATAAGGTAATTCCAGTATAGGGTTAAGCTTATAAACAGTAATAACATAATTGCAGTATAGGGTTAAGCCTAAAAAATGGTCTAAATGTGTTTATGGGAAATATCTACCCTAATGCAGTTATAAATTCAGGTCGGCATTCAGCAATGCCGTCGCAAAAGCCGACCTATCTTTGCTTTTGGACAGCATACAACTGCCGACCTGAATATTCTAAAATGTTGGCATGTAAATTGAAATACTTTTAAAAAATAAATATTATTTGTTAAATATTAGTTTACAATTTATTTATTGTAATTACTTGCTTTTCAAATTTGTTTTATTAAAAGAAAAATTCATTCATTTTTTTCAATTCATTTTTTTCAATTCTTTTTTTTTTTTTTTTTCCTCAAATTTAAGCATTTAAAAGTTAAAAAACATTACTTTTTAAATGCCTGTCGTCCTTACGCTTTTTTAATAACAATTTAAGCGCAGTTATTACTTTATTAAGTTTTAAAATCTAATTTTAATTTATTTTATTTGTTAAACCCGTTCATTTACATGTTTATAGTTTTTTTAATATTATTTATGATCAGAAAGTCTATTAGGAAAGTTTAGTCTTGGTATAGTTATGTTAAACACATGTGGAAATGAAACATTAATTACAAAACTTTTTTTTTGATAGAATTTAGGCTTCCATTAAATCCATTCAAAATAAAAAACGCAACAGTAAGACAGTAAGCAAACTCAAAACAAGTCATAATGCCTAACAGAACTGCTATTGAAAAATGGGGGTTTAAATCCTGTGAATTTCAAATTGATGATTCAGGTAAAGTAACTTTAATTTAGCGTAAAACTTGCTGAGAGTATTCAGAGCTTTTAAAAAATTGTCAAAATAAAAATAAAGGCTGTGCTAAATTAGCAACAGAAACGTTTGTGTGGGAAACATCAGTTTAAAAAAAAAAAAACTTTTCAGACCATATTTTACGTTCTCATACGCATGCCGCAGCTGTCTTACGATTGAATGAAATTGAGAAAAAAACTCCTGATACTATCAATTCCAACAAAGAAAGTACTGTTGATTCCTCCAACAGTGTTTAAGTCCAAACAACACATTCTTTAAAATATTACATTTAATTGCTACATTCTTCAAAATATTATTGTCTAAAGCTATGTTATTATAAAGCAATCCTTTTATATTTAATTAATCATTACACCTATCGTAACAGAAAGCAAAAAATCTTTTTTTTTTTTTTGCCGACCTAATGTCAACTAAGGTTAGCATGTTTGTGCCGACCTGAAATCCTTCAAATTTTACAGACTACTAATGTGTAGTAAAATGCATATAAGATATAAAAATAGCAAAATGTGTGCAACGCAATGATAATGACGTATTCAAAAGAAACAGACTATTCTAGTAATGTATTTTAACATCAAATAACTAAAAATTATAAAAAATAGTCTAAACTTCTAATTTATATATTATTCATGGGCCAAATGTATTAAATTAATCAATGCTGTATTAAAATAGATGGGTGTGGGTATCAATGGGAATATTTCCACTAAATAGAGGTTATCTCTGATATGCCAATGCTTAACAATAATCTTATTGATCTCTACTAATATCACAATAAAGAGTCACTATGGGTAATACATCTATATCTATATTTGCAAGGGGTTTTTTAGTTAGTTGTTTTTGACTAAATTGAAAAGCTCTAATAAATTGTAAATTTATAACTTTCACTGCATAACCTCTTAACAAAAAGATTTGCAGTAAAGCTAGCAGTTCTTTAGAAAGATTTTCCAGTTCTGATATAATTCTATTAAAGCGTAAAGTTTGGCTGTATACAATGCTTTTCTTTAGATGATATGGATGATTAGATTTCATGATATAGAAGGCTCATTGTATCTGTTGCTTTCTGTATAAAGTACTTTGGATGTGCCCATTAGGGGTATGACTAAAACAAAAAAAAATTTAATTTTTAATTCCCCATGCCACCATGAGTGGAGAAATTATATTTATAAACAGAAAATATAATGTTAATTTTTGAAAAAGATCACCCCCAAGCTGAAAATAATTTTTCCTATATTTTTAGTGTTATCCTAATGAGTTATAAATAACATAATAAACATAGAAAAAATGGCTAAAAATGGTCTTGCTTCAGAATAGAATAAAAAGTTTGGGAATCAAATTAAGTAAGATTTGAAAAATCTAAGACTTCAAGAAATGTGCTATTGTTTAAAGTATTGGTAAAATGAATAAAATGCCAACAGAACAGCATATTGTTGATTGATTCAAAAGTTTGCAATCGAATGTAAAAAGCAGAAAGGAGAGAGTTGCAATTTTAGCTAAAGAAACTGAACTACTATGGAGAAAGCTGAATATTTTAATTCTACAAGGGAAATCAGCATCAGGAAAAAAAAAGAAAATATATTAAAAAAACTTGACAAAGATCGAAAACCCAGAACTCAAAATTTTACCCAATTGTTTAACATAACTGATGAGAAAGGTAAATGGTTGTGTCAGGAAGATAAAGAACTCTACTGTCAGCAAAAATGGAAGAGTTGGATATTGTACCACAATTGAAGATAATGAAGGTATTGGTCCAAGAAAACTAGTGTTGATAAGGAAACAAACATCCATCAGCTGAGACCAAGATTTCGTGAATCAACTAGTAAAGGAGGTCATTCAGAAACTGAAGAGCAGTATTTCAGCAGTGATACTGAAGCTGAAGATGTGGAAAGTTTGTCATCATCATCTAAAAGTCTACAAAGGTGTCATGAAAGAAGGAGAAAATCTGAAAGCAAATTATATGGAGAACTTAAAAAATGAAAGGTGATCTTTACACTTTGATGGAAAGCACATTAAAAAAATGGAGCATTAAGTAGTTGTTTTGAAAAAAGAGAGAGGTTAGATTTGCTGTTCTCAAGCTGATGGATAGAAAAAGTGAAACAATATTTAATGGAATAAAGCCTTTGCTGGATGAATATGAGCTGTGGCCAGCCATAAAAATGATTGTATCTGACACAACATCTGCAAATACCGGAATAAGAATTGGTGTAGTAACACTGTTACAGAAACATTTCAAAACTATTGGAATAGAGAAGCATACTTTTATAGGATGCCAACAACATATTTTAAATACTCTTTTAAAATATGTCATGAATGATCGTTTTGAAAGTTCAACACCATCGCTAGATTTTCATTCCCTTTTTGTGACAAGATTATTGCAAGACTATAAAAATCTGAAGTTATAATTTCAGAATACTGGAGATCCTTTGACAAAAGTGAATTGGAAACGCTGGCAAAATGACATGGAATTCCTGCATCACTTAATAGCTTGTTATAGAAGTTTAAAAGCAAAGGTACCTTTTCAAAAGTGAACTTTAAAGCACTTCCTTCTATAAGCAATGCAAGATGGAACTCGAGAGCAATTTTTGTTCTACTTGCTTACATTCTAATATCAGACTATCATAAATCGAAATCTGCTCAAGCAGCATGCAACTTCATCTGTGGTTCATGGGGTGATATATGGTTTAGTGTTCACTACTTCAATTCTGCAGATTTTGTTAATCTATTAGAAGCATGCAATAAGCATCCAAAAGCATTAAAATCGTTCTACAAAGTACTGGAACATGTGTTGCAAAAGAACATTTCTTAATTTTAATTCTATTAATCTTGTTTTTAAATGGGGGGTGAACTTTTTTGAGATATAGTATAAATGTTTGATATTTTCTTGATTTTTGCATAAAAACTCCACGAAGTGAAGTTTTTATGCAAAAATCAAGAAATGTATATGGATACAGGGTTGAAAAATTGTCATACCCCTAAAGCCTATATCTGTCTTTATATTGTGACAAGTCTAAAAAATTAATTGAAGAACTAGATTTATTAAAAGTAAATTTAATAGTTAGGTGGATACCATTTGAGTCCTATACCTCTTGTAATTCTTCCATTGATCTATAGAACAAGAAAAAAATATCATCAATGTAACATCTATAAAAAGTAACTGAATTTAAGAACTGGGTTCAAATTTTATTATCTAATCTACCCATAAAACAGGTTAGCATATGGCGGCACCATTCTCATACCCATCGATGTACCATTAATTTGTTGGTAAACCTATCAACTATTTTAGAAAGAATGAAAGACCCTAGATAAAAGAATGGTTTTTAAAAATATACTAATATAGGCTAAAGGTGGACATAATGTTGATCTCTGATGAATTAGAAACTGTTTCATATAAAAAATGATTGCTCAAATTCCTTCTTGATGTGGGATATTGGTATAGAGTGAGATGACATCTGCTTTTACAAAAAAATAGTTATAAGAGATAAATTGATGGGATTAAAGCATATGAACAAAATGAGTAGTATCTTTGATATATGAGGGGATGGGTTCTGCCACTGGTTGTAAAAAGTGTGTTATAAATTTAGATAAACGGTCTGTTAGGCCATTACATGCTAAAACAATAGGTCGTAACAGTATCCCCTCTTTGTGAATTTTCAGTAATCTAAAAAAATTGTGCAGCAACAGGGTGTAAAAAATTTGCTGTTATTTTATCAATTATGTAGTGGTTATGTACCACGTAGTCTATAAGAGTATTTACATCATTTAGTATTCTTGCCATTGGATTATGCAGCAGGAGTTTACAACCTTCAGAATTAGGGTTGGTATTCGGCAATACTAACCTAACTGCTGACATTAAAGTGTTTAAGGTGGCCAAAAAAATGCTGACTTAATTTCTGATGCCGACCTCACAAAGATTAGGGTCTGCAAATTATTGCTGACCTTATTTTTCCTAATTCCAAGGGCTGAGTTTATAAATATTAACATTTTTTAATAGATGGTTTATTTTATTCTCATACTGTAGTATATATATATATATATATATATATATATATATATATATATATATATATATATATATATATATATATATATATATATATATATATATATATATATATATATATATATATATATATATATATATCATACTGTAGTATATATACATAGCAGTGCTTAAAGTGGAGAAAAAAAAGTAACGGGATGATATTTGGTAATTTAAAAATACCATGCCGCCTAATCATTGTTATTTATATAATATATTTATATAATATAGACTTATAATACAGACTTATTAATAGAATACAGACTCCACCACCTTTATCTGCTCTTTTGAATATGATATCTTTATTGTTATGTAGTTTCTCTAATGCTATAGACTCTACTGGTGAAAGATTATTGGCAACTTTGGGTTTAAGTTTTTTCATAACGCCACTTACATGATAGCATGTACATCAAAGTACCATGTGATGCAAATTTGGAAATCTTTTCATTTTGTTCACAGAAAAGAATTTAATTTGAGTGTTCAAATTAAGTGAAACTTTGACCTTATAGTGTAACAATAAAAACACCTGTAGAATGAGAACCACTACATATAATTTAATAAAAATTGGTGTAAATGTAGCATAAGGCCGCACCAAACTTGGGATAAAATTTCAGTTGAATTGGTTAACCTTTTAAGGATTTATGTTGTTAGTATTTTGTTACTTAGCCTCAAAATGTTACAGAATGCGTGATATTATTCGATCACTATTTTTAAAATAAAGGTTAAATTAGTGTTCTACTATGCAATATCAAAAAAAAAATTTTAATTGTTTTATCTACTGCCAAAATGAAAAAAAAAAGTGCAAAAAAAAAAAGCAAAATACAGCAAAACGACTATAAGTTGGTAAAACAATAAAATAAATGCTTCAATTATTTGATATATATATATATATATATATATATATATATATATATATATATATATATATATATATATATATATATATATATATATATATATATATATATATATATATATATATATATATATATAATCGGTATAGTTTTGAGGAATAGCAAAAAATTAACAAAATAAAAATTAAAACTGAAATAAATCCTTAGACAGTTAACCGATCCAGCTGAAATTTTACCCAGAATTTAGTTTGGCTATATGCTGCACCTGCACCAATTTTTATCAAATTATATAAGAGGTTCTCATTTTACAGGTGTTTTTATTGTCACACTTTAAAGCCAAAATTTCGCTTAATTTGAACATTCAAATTAAATTATTTTTTGTGGACAAAATTAAAAGATTTCAAAATTTGCATCACAGGGTACCATGATGTGTATGCTATCAACCCATATAAGTGGTGTTTTTGGGTCAGCTAGATTGACATTATTAGGATTCGTGATAACCCTCTGTGTGTGTATATATATAAATAAACAGACCTAACATTTTAGTAAAATATTAAAATGGACGAAAATATAAAGTAAAAAGAATGTTATTGTAGTTGTTTTTTTTTGCCATAACAGGTCTTTTTAATATGTTTACTATACTACTTTACAAATATTATTTTAATAAAAAAATAACTAAAAATTGATTTCAACTATTTTTTAAATGAGGGAAAATTATTTGACCTTTTACTCCAAAAAACAACAACATATACCTGTGCAATATCAAAAACAACATTTACCTATGCAATATCAAAATCAACACGTACCTGTACAATATCAAAAACAAAATGTACCTGTGCAATATAAGGTTTTTTGGTGCACCATTTGTTTGACTGTAAGGAATTATGAAATGATTTTGTATTTAAGTCATTCTCTTCATCACTCTAAAGTATTAGAAAAAATTTAATTAGAATAAGAAAATAAATATTATTTATATTATTAATTTATATATTTTGGTTATAAATTATATATCATACATTTTGTTATACACTAATATTTCCTGAACTTTTGTCCTATAAAATTTTTAATTTCTCCACTATAAAAATTTTGAAGATTTAAGTTCGTTTTTTTAATTATTACGTATTTATCTTTTTTTTTATTGTTAATCTTGTTTGAACTTTGAACCTTTTTACTTAATTACTGTTCTTATTTATTTCTATTTTGGTTTATATATTTTGTTTTAAAGACCAAAAAATTTATTGAACTTTTTAAAAACATTTTTTTTTTTTTTTTGCTTTTGTTTTTATCTTGTTATTTTAAGATTGTTTTTCATTTTCTGTTTTACTTGTTTGTTTGTAATTTGTTTGTTTTTTTGTTTTGTTTTGTTTTTCATTTGTTGTTATACTTATTTGTTTGAAATTTGTGTATTGTTGTATTTTGTTTGTAAAAAACGTTGGTAGGTCTTCACAAATGGCAGATGCGTTTTTATAATAGTAAAAAAAGAAAAGTGAAGATAAATGTAAAGAATATAGAAAAAACCAAATTAAATATATAAATATTATTTATTTGTTTTATAAACAAAAACAACTCATCAACAATCAATTAAAAATCATCAACGATCGCACACAAAAAATAATTCAAAAAGGAAAGAAAGGTAAAAAAAGAAAAAAAGAAAGAACTTTGAATTTAAAAAAAACAAAAAAACTTCATAAACTTAAATAAAAATAAACAAAACAAAATAAAAAAGTAAACAAATAAAAATAAAGAAAAGAAAAGAATAATTAAATACTCAAATAAAAAAGAAAGAAGAAAAAAGTAGAGCTAGAAGATTAGTTTATCATTTTTCTTTTTTCTTTACGATATAATTTATAATCACTAATTCATTAGTTATTATTTTTCAGTCATTATAGTATTACTCATTTTCTCACATTATATTATTTATTTATACTTAATTGTTTTCATTTTAGTCATTTTATTTATAACATATACTATAACATATATGAAAATATTTTGCACGTGGTGTATTTGTTGATTTACAGAAAGCGTTTGATACAGTAGATCATTCAATTTTGTTGAAAAAATTAAAATACTATGGGATCAGAGACATATCCCTTAAATGGTTAACTACATATTTAAACAAAAGAACACAACTTGTTTCTATCAATGATTCAAAATATAACCTTGTAAAATGTTCTAATGGTTATAATATTCCTTAGGGTTCAGTATTGGGACCATTGTTTTTCCTTTTTTATATTAATGATCTTCATTAATATCTATCTATTAAATTTGCTACTGTATACCACTTTGCTGATGATACAAATCTAATACTAATTAATAAATCCCTTAAAAAATTAACAAACACATTAACTATGATCTTGCCAATCTAGTTCAGCGGCTTTGCTCCAATAAACTTTTTCTAAAGTCTTATAAAACTAAACTCTTGTTATCTTTAAATCAAATAAAATAAAAATCTATAAACATATGAACTTTAGATTAAGTGGCGAAGAAAATGAACCTGTTAACTTAATGAAATATCTTGGTATAAAAATTGATTCAAATTTTTCATTTTTATCCCACTGTAAAGACTTAGCAATGAAACTAAGTAGATCTAATTTGCCATTATGTTAAACTTGAAACATTCTTGAACATATACCATGTTATTTTTGGCTCACATCAAAGATATGCATACCAAGTATGGGGGCAGTCCCACCAACAAGCTCTTATTATATTTAATTTAATCCTAATGTTAATTTATTTATAAAAAAATACAAGTCCTTTTTCTACAGAAGGATTGTGTTCCTAAGATAATGTTTTATTTAAAATTTTACATTTCATCAATTATCAAAGTTATTATCACAAAACTTATCTTCCTAATTACAAACTTGATTATTATAATTATATAATATTATAGTCAATTAAAGTTAAATTTTTTTAAAAAACTTTAAGATTTAATAATTTTTTTATTTATTTTATTTTTCTACATATTTCTGTTTATCTTTTTATTTTATCATCAGAAATTAAAAATGATTATCAACATATTGATATTGATAATTTATGACATATAGATTGATTATCAACAAGGGAATTTGAAAACATCATTTGAAACACATCACAAAATCATCACATCAATAAGGGTAAAAATCACAACAACAAGTGTAAACATCATAACAAGGGTAGCATCACATAACAACTTTTATTTTTCTTTATGAATATTATTTTCCTTTACAAATATTATTTTTTTTTTATGAATATTATTTTTCTTTACGAATATTATTTTTCTTTACATTAAAATAACTCATGATGATCACATGAAACTAAATTTAAATGTTAATTTTTTTATTTAAATGTTAAACTTTTGAAAAATTTAGAAAAATTTTAATCTATTTTTTCACTTTTTATTTTATTTTCAAATCAGTTCAAAGGTCAGGATTATCATAATTACCTTGCTACTGTCAACCAGTCTTGTACTTGCTAATCAAGTACAACTTTCCTCATGCTCTACCCTGTTGTAGAATTTGCTATTCAAGGCAAAAGCTAGAAAAAGTTTTAAAACTCAACTTCATATATGCCTAAAAGCTCTTAGTTGAAACTTCCTGCCTAAAAGCTCATAGTTGAATAAAGGCTAGAAATGGTATTTAAAAACACTTATTCTGGACATATGTAAACTGTATTTTTTCAGTCCATCAAGGCTGAAAGCAACCACTAATCAAATTAGAAGTTAACTGTTAACCGAAAGTAAAGAAGAGAACTAAAGAAAAAGAGTAAAAAAAAAAGAGCAAAAAAACATTAGAAGACTTTAAAAACAAAAAACCAAAAGCACTGACAAGGATACCTTTCATGCTAAACATGGCATTTTTAACACTATGATATTTAACATTTGTTGATAGAATCAGCTTCTCTGAAATGTCTAATCATAGAGTTTTGTTTGTGCCTCTATAGTAATGCATCTGAAACTCTTTCTGTTATCTCCTAATAAGAGTACAATGCTAAAACTTAGTATAATCGTTGCAAAGCAGGCTTAGGTTTCCCTAACACTCTGTTAGCTCTTAGAAGTAATGATTTAATCAATAACTGTAAAAGATTACGGTATTAACAGTGCTATATTGCGCATAAAAGATATTCCTGTTAATGCTTTTGGTGTGCATTGTCAAAGCTACATAAGAAACTGTTTGTTGCAACCACACAGCTGATTGCTAAGAGTGTAATAAACTATTCATGATTAAATAAGTTTTCTAACTACCAAAAACATAAAAAAAATCTAAAAAAAATAATTAAAAAAAATATCATTACCAATTAATTGTATTAGAAATAACTTTTCATACTTTAAATCTTACTACCATGAGACTAAATTTAAATCATCTATTTCATCTTCAGATCTTAAACTTATCAATTAACCAATTTTTTTTTTTGTTGGGTTTGAACCCTCTAACTATTCTTTTATGTGCTTACACATAGCACTTTAATCACCTTTCTTACTGCACTTCACTCTTCTAACAGCTTTTGTAGAGATATATATATATATACATTAACCTTATAGGTATTTATATATATATATATATATATATATATATATATATATATATATATATATATATATATATATATATATATATATATATATATATACATATATATATATATATATATATATATATATATATATATTTATATATATATATATATATATATATATATATATATATATATATATATATCAGGGGCTATTCTTCAACAGTGCTGACCATATTTTTGGGCGCCGTCCAAATTCAAAATTGAGGACCTTTTTTTTTATGGCAAATACTGTTTGTTTTTTTTTTGCAATAAAACGCCTGCATTTGGCAATAGTTCCGCTAAATATTATCAGGAAAGGGACAGACGCCTCTCAAAGGGACAGACGCCTCCCAAATTAATTTCCTAGAATAGCCCCTGTATATGTATATATGTTATAAATATAAAGAAAGGTGATTGAGTGCTATAGTTCTCCTAATTCTCTGCACTTGTTTCTGATTTCTGATCAAATTAACGAAGCTCTTTCTTTATATCTTTTTGACTTTACTACTGACCTTGCTTTTTCACCTATTTAATTATTCTTTTCTTTCTTTTTTTTTAAATAAACATCTTCACTTCCAAGGAACTACTATTAGAGTTAGTAGTTACTGGAAGAGAAAAGATGAGGTTTCTAGTGAATTTGTTTTAAATAAATAAGACAGAACTAAGCAAATAAAAAAAATTAATACAACCATCACAACTTATAAAATCAAATAACTTATAAATAATAATATAATAGAAGCAAACCTGAACATAAATGAATTCATTTTTTGCTTGAAAGTCTTTATTATTAGGAATATCTTTCTCTGACCCTTCATTAAGATGCTTCTCATTATCAACCTAAATATCACAAAAAACATAGTGTTTTAGGAAATATCTAAAATTATTATTTTTCTTTACTATTAGAAATATCTTTTTCAAATGGATTTTTATTAGGATGTTGCTCATCATCAACCAAAATATCATTAAACTAAATGTTTTACATTTTATTTTTAATATTTATTATATGTTTGTTTACAATAAATTTATAATATTCATTATGTTTGTAGTTTACAATTATTAATAAATATGTCAGGTTTAAAAGACATTGTCCTATTAAAAATTTTGCACTTGAAGGTTGTTTTTATGTTATTTAATTTTGCTTTCAAAAATAACTAGGAAAAAAACTTTTTTCACAGAACAAATGTTTTCTACCAACAATATTTAAATGTTTTTTCTATTAGTGCAATATAATGACATTATATTGCACTAATAGAATATAATGTCATTATATTGCACTAATAACTTAAAAACATCACAGTTTGTTTTAATGTAAAAAAATGGATGGGTTAAACTAAATGACATTACATGTTCCTGATTTGAAATTTTTTGGGGTAAATTCTTGATGTTAGTTACATATTCCTTGAAAACTTTCCTTGAAAAATTACTTAAAAATTAAGAGCATTGTTGTAAAATGAGACATTTGTTTAACTACTTATTTGTTTGATAAAATTTTTCAAACATTGTTAGATAACATTGTTGGTACAAATTTAATGATGTTTTAAAGGTGATCGTAGTAAACATGAACATATGACGGGTAATTACATGGAATTAAACCTGAAGATATCAGATAGGTTGAACAATAAATTAAAATAGTTTTTCTTTAAATTTGCTCTTAGAAAGCTCAACAAGAATTTACTTTAATGCTTGTGCTAATTATGAAATATTAACAACTTGTTTATATCTTCTCTATAAAAGCTGTTAGAAATATATTTATACTCTTGGATAGTATGCATAATATCAAGTACTTCTTGTTTGCACAACTCAGCCCCATCAAAACACCTCTGATGCCAAAATTGGGATTTTTCAATTTTTTACTGATTTTCAGACAAAAAAAAAATTTTCCACAATAAAATTGATTTCTGTGATAATTGGATGAATTGTTTAGTCAATAAATATCACTTAAAGAATCTTAAAACAGCTGTTAAGAAATAAGATTTAAAATGGGGTAAAATTTGACAATACCAATATCATATTGATTATTGCTAGTCTTTTATGATATTCGAATCACTTGAGATAAGACTAAAAACTTTTCCTTGCAGTGCTACAAGAGCGATGATGTCTCTGCAACAATAAGATTCTATGTGGAAGAGTAGAACTCAAAATGTATTTTTACATAAACTGCATAAAGTACAAACAAGCTATTAATTTCCCAATAGTGGTTCTTTTCAACATGTGCTGAGATTTTTTGTTTGAAGACAGCAATTTCTTCTTGGGAGGAAGTCTATGAAAGGCAGAAAAGTATTGAGTAACTTTTAAATAAAACTTTTTTATGCCAAACCAAGTCTCATAGAAGTCTCATAGAAGCAAATTACAAGTAATTTTTTTATGCCAAACCAAGTCTCAAAGAAGCAAAAGTACAAGTATCTTTCTTTAAGTTTAAGTATAAAGTTAGGCTCATATTTGTTTGAGAGCAAGATAGGGATTGTAACTGAAAATGGCTTGCTGGTGAACTTTTTGATTGAAGAGTTAGAAAAACAATATTAGCTTGGATTCCTCGCAGGCAACTGTTCAGTAGCAGAATTTTTCTGGTCGATTGTTTAGGACTTTTTTAGATGAAACCCAATGAACTGAATGCTTATATTCAGTTCTACAGATTTCTAGAAATTGCCCATTGATGAAAAATATTTGTAAAACGACAACTATCTTTACTTTTTATGAACTCTGTTCTTTTTCATACTATTTACAATTTTTATACATTTTGTCAACAACAAAAGCTCCCTTGGGATAATTATGTACAAACATAAAGTAAAAAAGAAATTACGACATATTTACACTAAGGATTTGTAAACGCTATTAAATTATAATAGCGTTTACAAATTAGCTATTAACATCTCCCCAAGAACTAAGTTCTTAAGGCAAATAGTCATTTAAATATGTCGGCCTTCTCCATTCTCTAGTCGAACGTCTGAGCAACAGTAATAAATTATCCATGACTTCAATACCGTCATTTTCTTCGTCAGCAACTGACTCTTCATCAACTGACTCTTCAACTTCCTCGTCTCTTGCAATATGTAAATCGTCGAACTCACTTTCGTCGCTTTCATTTTCTTCAACACTATTCATTCTTGAAACTTTCTCACCATGTGATTCAGGAACTATTCTCACGTCTCTCACATGTCGTGGTACACCATCGATTTCAATATTTGTTTTTGAGAGTATATTGGTCACGTTACTAATTTTCCAAATCGTTGTACATTTTGCACCAACAGGACGAACATAAACTTGTTCTCCAATTCTATAGGTTGCCAAGTCCTTTTGTGGTCTTTCGTGACTTTCTGTGTTGTGAATAGGTAGACGCCAGACGTACTTATTTTTTAGAGAAGCAGGTGTAGAGTCTTCTTGCGTTCCAATCATTGGTGTTGCATTATACCAAAATACTGCTTTTAACGGACATATCTGTGCTCTCGCAGATGCACGTTTTACTGTGTGGTGGTTACGCTCCACGATACCATTTCCTGATGGTCTATATGCACATCTATACATCTTTTGCACACACCATTTTTTACACATGTTTGACAACTCATTTGATCTAAACACAGCTCCATTGTCCATCAATAGTTCGTGTGGCGGGCCATGCTCCCTAAATACGGAATCCAATTGAATTAATATACTCTTTGTATCTTCGTGTAGCATCTTTCTCCATACTGCGAATCGACTTGGTCCACAGTCAATCATTGTTAGGTACGGTGACCCTTTATAGTGAGTTACGTCACATGCGATACGATACCATGTATCTGGTACATCTAGCACTCCATGTTCCCATTTTATTGGTGCTGGATCAATTGAACTACATTGACGACATTTGCGCACACAGTCTTTAACGTCTTTTTTCGACACTTGCGGGATTCTTTGTTGTACTGTAAACATTGTTCGATTAACGCCAAAATGATGTTTCGAGTGACACTTACGAATTTCATCGGCAATATTTACCCCACATAATTCTTTAACATTTTTTCGTGAAATTTCATTTAACCACTTTTTTGAAACTCTTGTTAATACATCTGCTTTGATTTTAGAAGACAGAACCCACTTCACTATGATGTTCATACTGTATTCCTTTATTAAATCACGCAATAATGAAAGTCTTCGTTTGATTAGCATTTCTGATAGTCCATTTGACCGAACCCTATGACTTTCAGTCAGCACACTTTTTAACCATCCATGAACAGTTACTGAGTCAATAAATATCGATAGGTTCTTGATGTCCCACTTAACAGCTAGGTTTATTCCACGCACCACAGCATCTAATTCAGCCATATTAATATGCATGACATCATTTGTACTTCGTAGCCATGCTGCATCCTCAATTATTATGCCGTTATATTCGATTGCAACACCAATTGCAATACTACTAGCATCACACCACAATATTGCTCCATTTTGAATACCATCAGCATTCCATGTCCCATTTACAGGATCACTAATTCCCAAACGGCGCAATATTTCGACCAACCATGACTGTGCTTGATCTCCTATTAGGTCATCCCAAGCATCTCCTTCGCTATAACGTTTTGTAAAGCTGCAGGCAATTCTGAGCCAGTTTCCAATTGGATAGTGTCCAATCAAGTGACCACATATTGAAAACAATCTCCGACGTGTAATTTTTTCATTTTCGATGTCTTCTGACTTTGGAATGATATTGCCGCGTTTCCAACAAAGCACTTTTTTATCGTTTCTGAATATTTGCAAACCCAAAACTCGGGCACCGTCACAATCTTCCGGCTCTTTTGTTAACAAACCATACCGTTCCAAGTGGTTTACGACATTTTCAACCGATGTCTTTTTCAAATCAATGATTATGTCGTCGATATAATGGTCAGTTGCTTCATCAATCCCTGCATCAAGACTTAGCACTTTGCCTAAGATTGAAGACATAATCTTTGGTGCAGAATTTAACCCAAATCCGAGTCGTGTAAGATGGTATTACATCTCTTTGTAGACTACCCTCTGATACTTCCACAAAACCGGATCAATGTGTATTTGCATGTAGGCGCATCTGAGATCAAGCAGTGCAAATTTGTCACCAACTTTTCTCCATCTCCTCAATGTTTCATCGCAGGCATCACTTGAAGCGTTATGCGAATTAACGTATTGGTTCAACTCGCGAAAATCCTAGACAGGTCGTATCTTCCCTTTATTTTCTTGTTCAACTGCCATTAAAGGGACAATCCCTTTTTTATTATTTTCATCTATTTTACATGGTTTCAGCCAACCATTTTCCACCCATAAGTCCATCTCTTCGTTAAATTGGTGTATCAACTTGGGTTTTACTTTGTACTGCGTGACAAAATTCTTCAGTTGTGGTTCATCTTGTTTCCATTTATATTTAGCAGTCCATTTCATGCCATCAAAATTAGCGTCAAAGTCCTTGTTCTTTATATCAACAAATTGTTTTTCTGTGTGAATTGAAACAAAACCAAATTCAATTTTTCCATCGTATAGGTGCACTCCTCCACAACGATTAATAATATCCATACCAATAACAGCATCAATACCGTTAACAACATTTTTTAAAACCATTACGGATGCTTGTAGTTGTTTTCCTGCAACCATCAATGTCACTATAGCTTCTCCCACTGTTTTCACGAGTTCTCCATTTACAGCCAGTACCGTGAATTCGTTTCTTTTGACACAAACACCTGCTTTTTGAGCCATTTTGTTTGAAATGATGGTTCGAGTACATCCACTATCAACCAGTGCTTTTCCTGCATATGTGTTCACATGCACACTGCATATTGGAAGCGCCGTTAGTTGTCGAGGAAAACAGCTGGCGCTGGAGGTTTCCCACTTGCGTTTCCCTGTTTCAAGGAGCAAAATCTTGCAATGTGTCCAGTTTTTCCACATCGAAAACATTGTATTCCCTCAGTAACAGTTTCTTTCTTTGCAAAACAGCTTCGAGCAACATGCCCAGGCTTGCCGCAATTATAACAATTGACTCGTGAAGCAGATTTTCTATTATTGTTTTTATGACTTCCAGAGATTGTTGTTGAAAGACATTCTTTTTTCGTTACTTTTGACAAAAGTACTCTTGCGTGGTTCAATACATCATTCAAGTTGATTCCGAATATTTTGACTTGCGATTGTAGCTGCTTTGAAAATTCTCCAGGCAATCCAGTTATAAAAGCTCGTTGCAACAATTCTTTGTTTTCAACTTTGGCCAACTGCATAAGTTGACGCAAACTGGCCATATATATATCAACGGATTCGCCTTCGTTCCATCTGCGATCCCTGAACAGCTCGTAGGCTTCGAAAAGATCAACCGCAAATGCATCCAACAAGGCTTTTTCGATATCACACTTTATCGATATTTCTAATTATTTTTGCCATGGATGACATATTGCCGAAATAGCTTGTAAAACGAAAACTATCTTTACTTTTTATGAACTCTGTTCTTTTTCATACTATTTACAATTTTTATACATTTCGTCAACAACAAAAGCTCCCTTGGGATAATTATGTACAAACATAAAGTAAAAAAGAAATTACGACATATTTACACTAAGGATTTGTAAACGCTATTAAATTATAATAGCGTTTACAAAATAGCTATTAACAATATTTAGTAACCATTTGTTGATTCTTTTATTTAACACATTCTTTTATTTATGAAAATAGCAAAAATAAGTAGAGAGAATGCTAGAATGTAAATAAATCATTTCAACCTTGAAAAATTAATATTAAAAATTGTTGATAATGACAAATATATCATGCCAAAGCTAAGAAGTTTGCATATTGTGATGAAAGTCTCAGTAACTCTAAGGAAAATCTATTGCCTGTTCAAGGTCTATTCAAGCTAATGGTCAAAAATAATTACAACAAGTTTAATAAAATTGTTGTTGTAAACTGTAAGTTGTAGTTGTTGTTGTAAATCATAAGTTGTAGTCGTTGTTGTAAACTGTAGTTGTTGTAAAAGCTTTATTCAGAAAAAGCTTTAACTTTTGGTGTCATTTTTGTTCAATATTGCACAATCTTTTCTTGAAAACTCTCTTCTCTCATCACCACTCTCAAATCACTATTCTCCCATCTCCATTCTACCATCACCATTTAGTCAAAACTTGACTTCTGAGACACAAAAGTTGAAAAAAAAAATTAAACAAATTTAAAATTGTTAGAAAGATCAATATTATTAAATTTCAATTCTGTCTAAGACGCAGAATCTGCGTCTGATTTGCTGTTAAAATTTTAATTCAGTAACTGATTTGCTAGTAAAATTTTCTGACGTATAAATTTTTTTCTACAATTCATTGAATCTAATTAAAAATACTGAACTTAATAGTGCTCTTTCAAGACTGTTTGAAACAGAACCCTTGGCAGTCATTGCAACCGAGGTAGTGGCAAGAAAAAAATGCAGCACTTTGTTTTATAAGAAAACATGAACGAACATGTATGCAAATATCTAACATACATAAACTTTAAATTAAGTAATGTTAAAACATATGTTAAAACAAACTGAAACATTTATCAAGTTTTACAGTTTGATTTTTAATTTTGATCTGCAACATTTTTTTCCATTAAAAAAATCATTATATAGTTTTATAATGTATATATATATATATATATATATATATATATATATATATATATATATATATATATATATATATATATATATATATATATATATATATATATATATATATATATATATATATATATATATATATATATATATATATATATACATATATAAATATATATATATATACATATATATATATATATATATATATATAGTATATATATATATATATATTCATATATATACATATATATATATATATATATACATACATATATATATATATATACATACATATATATATATATATATATATATATATATATATATATATATATATATATATATATATATATATATCAGGCTTTACTAGGAAAGGCGTGCGGTTGCACGCCTTGTTTGTCCACGCATAGAATAAATTTTTCAGAAAATGTGACCGCAGCAATATTTCGTGGGAAAGCGAAACTTATCCACAGAGAATAAAAAATAATATTAAAAAAAGGAAACAAAGTCTAAACAAAGTATAAAATTCAAATTGGATGTAAGAAAAATATTTTAATAATAAAAAAAAAAATTAAAAAAAATAAATTCTTGTAACAAAAAAAAAAAGTCTTGAACATTTTTTTCAAAATTTTTATACTGTTTTTTTTTCTTTTTTTAGGGTTGCTATTTTCAGCTACGAAATTTGATACAAGTCAAGGAAAAGACAACTATAAGTCATTAAGTTTTCATGAAAATAAAAAGACTTGATACGTAATTTATTCACGAAATTTATCAGACAACGTATTAAAAAACTGATTCATTATTTACGCTAGACAAATTTAGTTAAATTTTTTCATTTAATTTAGTTTTTACGAAGGTTTATGCAGAGGCGATGACGTTATTCCCCAATACTTAGACAAGAAAATAAATTGCTATTTTAGTTATTAAATATATTATTTGAGATTTTAAACATAACAAAATTTTAATGTGAAAAAAGTTCTCTCTCGACTTATTCTAAACTGATTATACTGAGTCAATGCTCGTCTTTTATTACGTTGAAATTATTCAATTGCATAATTTTGTAATTACGAAAGAAGTTAAAAAAATAACTGCATTGCTTCTGTTGTCATTGTTACGAAAACAGTTCCTTCGGGACATTATTATATATTAACACTTGTTAACAATGTCAATTAATGATTGCAAAATAAAATAAACTCAATCGTTTGACATAAAATTTTCTTTCATTTGAAAATAAAAAAAAAAAAAATTTTACAAATAAATAGCAATTGCTTTCGCGCTTTCTTGCGTATCAATACGTTTAAACATTTAAATATATTTACGAAACATTTAAAAAATGTTTATAGTTCTATTGGGAATTTTAAAGTATTACTGACTGATAAAAGTTATAAACAAATTTTACATTAAAAGGTCCTTTTACTTTCATTAAATTATAACCTTTTTTTTTTTATTTGATTTTTCTTATTGATTTGATTTTTCATAGCTAAAATAACTACCACCCTAAAAAAAATATATATATAAATAAATAAAATATAGATAAAATTTTTTTTTAATAATATACATTAATTTTTTAATTTTAAAGCACAAACAGATTTCTGTTATTTACTTTAAGATTGCTTGCATTTTTGTGGTATTTTCATTTAGCTTTGTTTTGTCGCGAATTTTTGAAACGCATAATAACAAAACATTTACAGAAAAATTTACTTTATGCGTGGACAAATAAGACGTGCGACCGCACGCCTTTCCTGGGAAAGCCTGATATATATATATATATATATATATATATATATATATATATATATATATATATATATATATATATATATATATATATATATATATATATATATATATATATATATATATATATATATATATATATATTGCTTTCTGATGAACCTACTGATTGTAAAACATGCTGTTTTACATGCTGAAAA
Organism: Hydra vulgaris; assembly: GCF_022113875.1. Taxonomy (NCBI): domain Eukaryota; kingdom Metazoa; phylum Cnidaria; class Hydrozoa; order Anthoathecata; family Hydridae; genus Hydra; species Hydra vulgaris. The sequence continues at coordinate 43,961,836 of NC_061164.1, forward strand.
GCATGTAAATATATATATATATATATATATATATATATATATATATATATATATATATATATATACACGTTATTTGTTTATATATATTGTTTATAAAATGGAAAAAATCCACTTATATAATGTTTTATTCAGGATCATATGTAATATAAGTAAACTTTTCTAATAATTACAAGTCTTTTTTTGCTCAAGCTGTTATGTTTTGATTTTTTGTATTATATTTCTTTATTATTATTGATTATATTCAAAAAAATTGACAAGATTGAAAAAGCACAAAACATATTGTCTCATCCAAGTGGAAAATTTAAAACTTCAATTTTAGATTTGCCCTTCTTTTGATAACTTCTGATTGCTAAAATTACATCATCTGATTCTAATACCATTAAAAATGATAGTTGAGGCTTTTTCATAAACCGTTAAAGCTACAATTTTTTGCTTATTAGACGTCACTTTGTGGCAAAAAACTAGAAAAACAAACTAAAAAATAGATTTAATTTAAATTTTTTTAAAAAAACTTCTTCTATTAAAGATATTTGGAATATATTTTTATGGGATATATTCTAATAAAAACAAAATTATTTATTTATTGTTATTGTAGTAAATACAGTCTATTATCCATGAAATGATATATCTGTAACAATTTTATATAATTTTATGCATTTGTATGCAACAAAATTAAAAGGAGGTCTTAAACCCCACAAAACAACACTGATGACAGCACACTTAACCACTGAGCTATCAATGAAATGCATTTAGCAGAAAAAACAAACCTAATTATAAGATTCTTATAAGCTCTATGTATGCAAAGAAGGTGCACATATTAATTAGGTTTGGTAAAGACCCGTATTTTACAGGCAGAAAGCTAGGATATATAAGGAAAAAGTATAAAAAAGTTAAATTAGGAATAAACTTACAAAGACCCGAAGGTTATAAAGCAAGATAATCGTTATCTTGCTTTATAACTGAAGGTTATAAAGCAAGATAACGATTGACAGAGAACTTGAATGATTTCAAATTATATGAATCAGGAAGAAGGAAGTGAATTCCAACAAGAAGAAGGAAGTGAATTTCAAATAACTGATATTCGAGGAAAAAAACTAGGCGAATAAGAGCTTTAGGAGCACTTAGGAACAGTCACAGTAATGGATGCCACTTAATTGAATGGCGAGTAGCACAAGAATGATTTTTAAAGAGATGATAGCTCTTTAGAGCAGTGCCCATTATAGAATTTGAAGAAAAGAGAAAGAGAAGCAACATTACGACAATGTGATAATGGTTGGAGGTTGGCTGCAAGAGCAGGTCTAACTATGTTTACAATGCATTTTTGCATCTTGCGAAAATGCATTGTAAACACAATTGCATAGATACAACCTTAGCAGATGCTAATTTTGCAATGGATTTGATATATGGTTTCCAAGAAAGATTGGAAGTAAGAGCTAGTCCTAGAAGATGAAGGGTAGATGACTCATTGATTACATTACTGTTTATAAGTATAGAAAGACTTTGATTATTGCGTTAACGATTAACTGAAAAAAATTAAGTTTTATCTGAGTTAAAGTTCACCAGCCACTGAGAGCCCCATGCTGTAGCAGAAGTGAGATCCTTTTCAAGCTCAAATGCCCCCTCCAAGCAATCATTGAGTGTTGGCTTCTTATCAAGACAAGAATAAATGATAGTGTCATCAGCAAACAATGCAATATTAGATGTGAGAACTTCTGGAAGATCATTAATGTAAATTAAAAAGAGTATAAGGCCAAGGAGAGAACCTTGAGGAACCTCTGAAATTACAGGATATGAAGAAGAGTGCTGTCCATTGAAGATAACTTTTATACTACAATTGGTAAGGAAGGATTCAATAATCTTAAGGATGTTACATGATACTCCAAAAGATGAAAGTTTATGGAGAAGACCAGCATGCCAAACTTTATCAAAAGCTTTAGAAATGTCGAGAGCGATAGCCTTAGTCCCTCCACATCTATCGAATGTACAATAAAACCTATCAATTATTACCATTAACAAATCAGCGATAGAACGAGAAGATCGAAATCCATATTAATGACAGTGATCATCCAGGTCATTTTTTAAAAATCCGGAAAATATAGTTTATGTAAAATATCCGGAAAAATCCGGAACATATTTTCCCTTACTAATCTCCTAATTTTGCTCTCAGCTGGTAGGTTTCAGAACTTTTATAGACATTTTTGACATTTTTTTTATGGCTGATCACTGAAAACGAAAAGTGTATATACATTAAAACAAATATTATATAAACTTGAATGTATGAGAAAACATTTTGGATATCCGGAAAAACTATTTTTTGGAAAAAATATCCGGAATTCCGGAAATATCCGGAAAAAGATATTCCCTGTAATGATCAGGAAGTAAATTATTAGATCCAAGATGAGAGATTAAGTTTTTGTTAATTAAAGACTCAAAAACCTTGCTATTGATAGAAAGAAGACGGTAGTTAGACAAGTCAGATCGCTCTCTAGAGTTTTTGAAAATAAGGATAACAGATGCTGTTTTCCAGCAGAACGGAAAACAAGACTCTAATAAGCACATGTTAAATAGTTTACTTGTTAAAAGTATAGATGACTGTAACAAGTTCTCTATACTTTTAACATGTAAACTATTGTTAAAAGTATAAACGACTGTAACAAGTATCGAATATACTTTTAACTTTTTAAAAGTATAGACACATTTAACAACTTAAGACTGTTTAACATAATAGTGTTTAAGCAAAAAAGGAGAAAAAAAAAAAAAAAAACAAGGAATCAATCATAGATTTAAATAGTTTGAAATGAAAGACGAGCTTTATGATTGCTGCATTAGAAAAAAGAGAACAAGGTACTTAAGTTTTCTATCACAAGAACTGTGTTAATGCTAAAAAATTGTGCTGTTTTCTTACAAAATTTAATTTAACTTTTTAGGCAAAAATAATTTTTAATGTAATTAATGTACATATTTAAAAAAAAAAAAATCATTCATGAAAGTAACCTGGGTCTAAAAATATTATTAGATAATAACTAAAATAACCTAATAGAGCTCAATTTAACGGTCGGACATCACCGCCAAATAATAGGGGCAACTATCCATTGTTCATTTTTACTGAAAAATTAACAATGGTTAGTTGCCCTCTTCTAGCCGGTCTTAAAAATCGTTCGAGGGGCAGCAATGTCCGACCATTAAATTGAGCCCTGCCTAAAATAATATTTGTCTTCATTAAAAATGACTTCTGAAAAAAAACTTTGATAAAAGAAATTATAAAAATGAACACATTCTGGAATTGCTCGAAAAGTGAGTACTTCTATAACAAAAAAACTGAAACATTTTTTTTTTTTTTTAATATTACTTTTAAAGTATAACCTTAACAGTATTGTAGAAACAAACCTGAATACTATATGTACTTGGGTTAACATTATGTTTTTTTTTTTTTAAACATACACCATCTTTTGTTCTCCTTTTCACCACTCTAAATATTTACAAATAACAATTTTATGATCATGAGTATATATATATATATATATATATATATATATATATATATATATATATATATATATATATATATATATATATATATATATATATATGTATATATATATATATATATATATATATATATATACATACATATATATATATATATATATATATATATATATATATATATATATATATATATATATATATATATATATATATATATATATATATATATATATATATATATCAGTAATAAAAGTAATTTTTCAGTAGACTCAATACAAAAGCAGAGCAAATATATATTATATTAGAATAATAATTAGGTACAATTAAATTAAATACAATTAAATTTAATTGTACTTAATTTTATTCTAATATAACATATACATATATATATATATATATATATATATATATATATATATATATATATATATATATATATATATATATATATATATATATGTATATATATATATATATATATATATTTATATATACAGTACTGGACAAAAGTCTGAGACCAAGGGTTGAAAAAGACTAAAAACTGATTTTAATCATAAAATTTTATTCAATGAACAACCATGTCAATTTTTTCCAATATAATTCATATTAGTAATTCAACATAATTCAGAACACAACAATTTATTGTCAGCATCACTGATGATGTGAGGAAAACTGATGAGTAATACAATTGTCATATATGTAGTATGTTGCACGCATAACTTCTTTGAACTTTATATGAACCATGCACTATATTATTCGGTTTTGCGTTGATATTTGCGTTAGTTTATTACTGCATGATGGCAAATTATAGATTACGTAATAGTTTATAGCAGATAATAAACATAAAAGTGTCCTAGGGTTGACGCATATTAGCGCTGTTGTGGTATTATGTTGTTATATACATGCATTACATACATACATACTGTATTGCATATATATATAGTTATTTTTTAATGAATCTGGCATTTGCTGTTTGTGCTTCAAATTCTCATTTTTGATTTAGCATTAATTTTCTTTCACTGAAATGTGTGAGTTACAAATATCAGTTCGAGCACAGATCAGTATTTTAAAAGAGGGGGGATACACCGAGAGAAGCATTGCTGAACGTTTGTCTGTTGTTAAAACTGCAGTTCATAACACAATAACTCGATTGCAGCAAACTGGCAGCTTAACTTCCCGAAAAAGATCTGGTAGACCAAAATGTACCTCTATGCAGACTGACCGCTTGATTCATTGCACTTGTACTAATTCTCCAATGTCATCATCCACAGTAATACAACACAACTTGCCATCCTCTGTTCCTGTTTCCTTCAGACCTATCAGACAAAGACTATCCTCTAATTTCAACCTGCATGCCCGGCATCCTTCCATTAAATCTAGGCTTTCTGCCAAGAACATCAAGGATCGGATTGCCTTTTGTCAAAAGCACAAAGACTGGACGCGAGTGATGTTTTCAGATGAAAGTCAAATAAAGCAGTTTGCTCCTCTTCATTTTTTTGTTTATAGACCTGTTAATCAGCGACTGAATCCCAAGTACACCAAATGCAATGTTAAACAGTGCCAATCAATCATGGTCTGGGCTTCAATTTCAACCAGAGGACAAGCAGGTATTTGGTTCATGCCTCCTAAAACAACCATTAATGCCAATGAATATCTGAAAATTTTGAAAAGCAATTTGCTTAAGTAGCTGCCTCTTTTTGGTTGTACAATCTTCCAGCATGATGGTGCACCATGTCACCGGGCAAAGGTGATTACTAAATGGCTTGCTGAGAAAAATATTCAGGTACTTTCTCCTTGGTCGGGATCCTCGCCTGACTTAAAGCCAATAGAGAATTGCTGGCATCTGTTAAAGAAAAAGGTAGCCGCTTTAAAGCCATCATCATATGATGATTTGAAAAAAAAGATAATGTTGGTTTGGTCCAATGAAATCACTCCTGCTTATTGTGAAAATTTGATCAGTTCGATGCCCAGGAGAATTACTGCTGTGCTAGCGGCTAAAGGAATGCCCATAAAATACTGACATGACATGGACATTTTGTGTTTTATTTCACAAAGTATGTTGTACTTATTCCTAGTAATATGAATTATATTGGAAAAAATTAACATAGTTGTTCATTGAATAAAATTTTATGGTTAAAATCAGTTTTTAGTCTTTTTTAACCCTTGGTCTCAGACTTTTGTCCAGTACTATATATATATATATATATATATATATATATATATATATATATATATATATATATATATATATATATATATATATATATATATATATATATATATATATATATATATATATATATATATATATATATATATATATATATATATATATATATATATATATATATATATATATATATATATATATATATATATATATACATATATATATATATATATATACATATATATATATATATATATATATATATATATATATATATATATATATATATATATATATATATATATATATATATATATATAGCCAATCATAAGCAATCTTTTAAAAATAAAAAGTATTCAAAAGACACCATGCTGTCAAAATATAAATGGGAATTAAAAGATAAAAATATTGATGATTTTACACTGAATTGGACATCCTTAAAACAGTGCCTGCATATAACAATATTTCCAAAAAATGCATACTATGTCTACAAGAAAAATTTGAAATAATTACACATACAAACCAAGAATGTTTATTAAACAAAAAATCAGAATTGATTTCTAAATGCAGGCACGAAAGTAAGTTTCTCCTAAAAAACTATAAAAATAAGTGAGCTCAAATAATAGTTACATTAACTCCCCTTTGAAAAAAATATATTATTTTTTTAAAAAAGCTTAAGTAATCATTTCTAAAGAATTCTTTTTACAATAGTGTCAGCAAATTACACAAATGTGTGAAAAATTGCAGTAATTAATACATGTGACTTCCTGTAATTTAATTTTTGGTATAAATTGAAGTTTTATTAATTTGATCATTCATTTCTGATGAATCTTTATTGATGAAACACAGTGTTAAATGAGAAAAAATTTTGCTAAGTGATTTCCTACTAATTTGAAAAAACCCTATATACATATATATATAAAAATAAAAAAACCCTATATATATATATATATATATATATATATATATATATATATATATATATATATATATATATATATATATATATGAAATGTTTTCACAATACCTCAGAGGAGACAGAAGAACATTATCTTAATCATGGTGCAAATAAACCTGGATATAATTAAGCAATGCTCTAAAAAAGAAGCGTAAAAACTGGCATATCAGTGTTTATGCCACATGATATTCTAAAATCCCCCAAAGTTATTGTAACAGCTGTTAGAAACAAAACATACTGCACTTAGTTCTTTATTCTTTATTAGTTCTTATAAAGCACATTTATTAGAAGCAATGGATAGTGCTATTGTCTATCATGCCATTGGTACAGCAGCAATTTTATGTGCAAAAAATTGCGTATAAAATTTTATTGATTTTAATGCAATCAAAAACAAAATAAGGCAATCAGAGTTGACACTTAAAAATAAACTGAATAAATTTTCTAACAACTTAAAATTGTAAATTAAAATTGAAACATAACTAAAGTACCTAAAAATATTTAACAAATTACTATAATCACTACTAGCAAATTGTTTCAACCATATCTTAAACAAATAACTAGTGGTCTCACTAATAAATGGTAGCTTTTGCTTTGAAAACCTTGCTAGTGAGTTTAAAAAGCTGCCACTAAGACTAATCATGGTAGACTAATCTAGAAAAATGAAAAGATTTATTGATAATTATAATTGGTAAGGGAACACTAAAATCAAAATCAAAAAATAAACAACTTTTTATATTTTGTATGAATTTGTATGAAGTGATTTATCAATTTTTGAGTTTTGTATTTGAAAATTGCCATAATTCAATGTAAATTCAATTTGAATATTGAAATAATTGAAGACATAAGTGGATGTAGGTGTTATTTTACTCTAATATGGAACAGAGATATTTGGAGTTAAAGTTTTGATTATTTTGTTTTATATATATTTCTATAGTAAAGATATGTAAATATTTATGTTTCTAAAGCAAAGATATGTAAATATTTACGTTTCTATAGCAAAGATATCTAAATATTTATGTTTCTATAGCAAAGATATGTAAATATTTATGGAACAATGCTATTTTGATGAACCTATTTTGATTAAAGAATATAAAGACCCTTAGCACCAACATGTATGTTATGCATTTCTGTGGGTGAATTGATGTGTAAATTAACTCCTTCATCCATTGTAAAAATGATATTCAATTTTTGTATTGCCTTATTAAGTATAAATGAACACTACTTAAAACCTTTATTGACCTAAAAAACTAGAAACTTTTTTTTTCTTTTGCAACGTAATACCTTCATCCACTTATATCTTTGATTTAATTTATGGTGATTTTCAAAACATAATAATTATTAAAACAATACAACTTTTTCAAACAAACCTGAGCATGAATGGTCTTCTTAGTTTGTTGCATATTTGCAATCTTCTTGATATTTTTTGAATCAACCTGATTCCATCAGTACTTCTTGTCAACCTAAGTAACAGAAAGAAAAAATCTCACAAGATCAAAATATTATTTATTTACTATTACTAATACCATTAATATAATGTAAGCATTTTTATGATTTAAAGAACAACCTATGTACAATATATAATATATCATATATATGTATGTATATTCAGTTGTAGTAATATTAATTTTAGTTGTATTAATAATCTTTTTTAATTTAATTTTTTTTGCTTAGAATGTACATAACTAGCAGAAATTTCTTGGCAAGATGAAAGCAAAATCAGAGCACCACTTTTGAAAAAAGTACCTTGAAGGAACCCAGACCTGTTTTAGTACCGCTAGAACAGTATGGGCGCCCGAAAAAAAGTACCCAAAAATTATTTTTATTTTTTAATTTTCCTATTGCTTTTTTATTAAAAATAGAAAAAAAATTCAGTTTTAAATACAGTAGTATATAAATGATTTTCAGTTAATTTTAGCTACCTCAATTTTACTTCAGGTCAATAAAATGAATTAAAAAATTGCTTTTTTAAGTGATTACCTGACCTAACTGTCCTTCAGTTACTAACTGAACGTTAGTTTTTAAAAAAATGAATGTCGTTTTGAAACTTAATTTAAAAAACTTGTTGCAAAATTTTATAACAATGGAATCTATAAATAACTTGCTATTTCGAAAGATAGGAGCGATTTTAAAATACTTATTCAGAGTAAAGTTAACTTTTATTTTTTGCTTTTGATAATAAATGCTTTTGATAAAAAATTGCTTTTGATAATAAATGAATAAAAGTAAAAATTTAATTTTTGAACGAATAAACTTTTTATCTTTAACTTGCTATTTTAGTTTACGTGAGTAAAATGAAAAAACAAAAAGTTACTTTTTCAGAAATTTTTCTTTTCCTTTTTTTGGCTTTTAAAATAATAAAAATAACAATTACAATAAATTAATAAAAGTTTAAAGATCTGTTTAAATTAACCCATAGTAAATGTAACTGTATTATTTATTAAACGTAATTTTTTAAATTATACCTTATAATTAAAAAGATATTATATATTTTTTAAAATATGTTTTTTAAAATATATGTTTTTTAAAATATAAATGTTTTTTAAAATATAATATGATTTTTAATCAAAAAAATATAAGATTTTTCAAATTATGCTTACCATTATTATTTCTTCTTTAATTACCTTTAATTTAAAAAACGCCATAAAATTGCTTTAAAAACTATTAACCTTTAGTAAAAGTTAAATGAACAGACTTGCTAATATTTAAATCAAATTTTTAAAATTAAAATAACATTAAATACATTTATTAAATACTTATGTTTTTTGTTCGAATAGTTATTCGAATACAAGGCGTAAAACTATTTTGTTAATTTTACAAATATTTTGCAATTTAATATATGTAAATATATTAAGTAATGTAAACATTAATTAAAATTGTTTAAAGTATTTAAACATTTAATTACTAATTATTTAAAACATTAACAACTACTAAACTTGAATTTACAAAAATATAATTAATGCTTAAAATACTTTAAACAATTTTCAATAATTACTTACTAATAGCATGGTATTTGCAACAAAAGCGTTTATTAAAGTCTTGAGTAAAATAGTTTTATTGTAACTAAAGGTCACCGGTAAATTCATGTATTCAAAAAAAAGTCTTTAAATCAACTCCATATTTAGAATAAAACTAAACAAGATAAACACAAATGATTAAAATGATGATTAAAATTCATTTTCGCGGCAGCATTTTTAACTAGGGTAGGAGGAGGAGAGAGGGGGAGGCGATTCAAAAACATCAACTCCCCCTTCCCCCCTACCAAATGTTGCCAGCGGTATCCCCAAATAAACTCTGGGTTCTTCACTGCCTTGGTTATTATAGATTTTATAACCTTCCTTAGTAGATCAGATTCAACGCTAAACACCTTGTTTTTTTCAAGTATTACGTATTTTATCCAATTTTTCAAGTATTATGTATTTTATCCATTTTTTCAAGAATTATGTATTTTATCCACTTTTTAAAGTTAGGCTTCACAAACCCAATAATAATAATATATGGAATTTAAATTAATAATTAGTTATTTGTAAAATAACTAAATATAAAATAATTGATTTTAAAATAATTAAATAAAATACCTTAAAATTGATTTTCTGTTATCTTTAGTTTTTACTTGTAAACTTCTACTGCAAGGTTTTCTATTTGGCTCCATCACACCAGTTTAAGCAAATTTCTTCGAGTCAAAGTTCGTTAATTCTTCAGAAAAAACAATTTAAAAAAGACTAAAAATAAAAAAAATTAAAAAAATAAAAAAAAATATATCAATTTTAATTTTGAAGCCTTCCTATGTCCAACATCTTCTTGCAAAATTTTGAAGCCCTTTTATGTGCAATATCTTTTTGCAACATTTTGAAGTCTTTAACTTGTGCAGTCAACAACTACATAACTGTTTTATATATTTTAACTTTATTTATACAGAAACTTATATAATCATAAATAGAACATCCACTAGTATTCATTTTTAAAATACTCACAAATTATCAACGAGATTTGACTTAATAAAGGATCTTACTGCTTAAAGGGAAACAAAGTTGTGCAAAATATATTAGAATAACGCCAAACTAAACCAACAAAAGTTTGTATTCGAATACGCTTTTACACTAATACCTGCATAACTGATGATATCATACTGAAATAAGAAGCTGTGGGCGCTTCAGTGTGTGTATGTATAAATATATATATATATATATATATATATATATATATATATATATATATATATATATATATATATATATATATATAAAGAGAGAGAGAGAGAGAACCCTCAGAATTAGGGTCGACATTCGGCAATGCTGACCTAAAAGTGTTTGAGGTCAGCAAAAAACTGCCAACCTCGTTTTTATGTTTTATGGAATTCAAAGTTCTTTTGCCAACCGAATGCCAACCTCTAACAATTTGAGGTTAGTAATTTATGGCCAACTCATTTTTCCTAAGGGTTGTATATATATATATATATATATATATATATATATATATATATATATATATATATATATATATATATATATATATATATATATATATATATATATATATATATATATATATATATATATATATATATATATATATATATATATATATATATATATACATATATATATATATATATATATACATATATATATATATATACATATATATATATATATATATATAAATATATATATATATATATATATATATATATATATATATATACATATATATATATATATATATATATATATATATATATATACATATATATATATATATATATATATACTATATATATATATATATATATATATATATATATATATATATATATATATATATATATATACATATATATATATATACATATATATATATATATATATATATATATATATATATATATATATATATATATATATATATATATATATATATATATATATATATATATATATATTATATATATATATATATATATATAGACACACACACACACATATTTTGTCCTGATCAATAAAACATTTTTTTAAGGAACAAAATAGAAAAACTATATTAATATAAATATTCTTATTAACCGATTCCAAATGTTAGACGTGAATTTAATGTTAGACCTTTTAACTTCATTTTAATTCTTATATCTTGGTTAAGTGGAAATTGAAAGATAAAACAAAAAATAGTTGAAATAACATGGCAAATTGGAACTTGAACCATATCAAAAGCATGTGAAACAGTTCAAACTTGTCATAATTTATAAATTGAAATTTGTTCAATGTAATTAATCTAGAAAATAAAAAAACAGGTGACAAGTAAAGTAATACTTAATTCTAAATAACATTTACAAAAATTAAATATATGTACTAAAAATTAAAAATTAACTTTCACACAAATTTTAAATATGTACTAAAAATGATTTCACTCTTTTGCTTTTTTAAAAGATACATTGTATTTATAAACTACATCAGTTATTGTATTTCAATTATTTTCCAGATATATGTTGTAAAATGGATGAAACATTGAAATACTATATGTTTCATCGCATAATTAAGAACACCAATATGTGCAAAACCATTAGAAACGTAATTGACAAGATAAGATCTTTTTTGATATTGATGTTTTTTACGTTTATCCAAAAAACAGAATTTCTGCTTGTATTATTATTGTATTTAAGGTATGAAGGAAAGTTTTCAAGCATGCTTCCTTTTTAAAATTGTTCCCATTTCTAAATCATTGGGGACAAAGATACAAGAAAACTCTTTATAAACAATATAAAATATAAATCTTTATTTTTTATGAGATCTTTTTGGTAGTAAGATAATAGGTAGAAAAGATGATGTTTCTATAGAGTCTAGATGACTAGTTGAAACTGGTTTTATAGTTTTAATCAGATTCTTTTACCTTATTCATCCTTCTTTATAAATTTATTTTCTAAATGCTTTACATAGATTACAAATGAGAAAGTTGGTTGTCATTTTTTTCTGTTAACAAATCGAATCCATCTGTTTTCTATATCTTTGCTTGTTAGAAAAGAAATTAAAAGAATTGATTGATTTCCAGGATAATTAAATCGCTATCCAACAACAGAGCAATTGTTAACCATATTGTCCAAACAGCATTGTAAACATATAAATAGCCTTCTACTTTTTTGGTGAAGATACAGAATGTAATGAATAACTTAAATGGGCCATGACAACAATTTTATTTAGGTTTTCCTTCTATATCCATTGTGGGTAAAGGTTACTTTATTACTAATAATGTAATAAAATAAGTAAGATGACACCTTTAGCTGAGTTCATTGAAAGTATCAAAGAAGAAAAATTGGTTGATTTTTTGCAACAAAAAAGGCTAATGCCACTTCAAAAACTTTGTCTATGTGGTCAAAGGATGCTTGTGCAAAATTATGAAGGTGTCAAGTATGAATACTTAACATTTTTATTATTATTTACACAAAACAGATTATCCCTTGTATCTTCAAAATACTTTATTTAAGGAAAAATATATTTGGCGATGTAACACTTGCAAAAAGACGAAGTCAATTTGAGCAGGATTTTTTGAAAGCTCTACATCTTTATGTGTAAGTCTGATACTTTAATTAATGTTTTTATGGATCCTGGAGGTCCCTGTAACCGCTGCATCTGAGGTAGTAGGTGTAAACGAAAAAACCTCAATTCAGTGGTATCAATACTTCCGGGATATTCGTTCATTAAAAACTATGGATGTTGCTGCTGTTAATCAATTAGGTGGTCCAGGGCTCATCGTAGAAATAGATGAATCTTTATTTTTTTAAACGAAAATATAATGTTGGGCATAACAGGTATCCTCTGTAATGTAAAATAAGTATTATAATATAATATTTACATTGAAAATGTTTCATAATATTTATATTGAACTTGTTTTTTTTTATGTACAACACAAAATATACATTGCAAAAACTAAAAGAAGATAAGCCACAAAAAGATATGCAAAGAAGATAAGCTACAAGAAGATAACTGTCGAAGATCGATTAAAAGAAGATTAGCCACAAAAAGATATGTAAAGAAGAGAAGCTACGAGAAAATACCTTTAGACGATCAATTAAAAGAAGATAAGCTACAAAAAGAAATCTTAAGAAGAGAAGATACCCTTAGAAGATCTATTTAATCTATTATTTAATGTATATATGTTGATAATTTGTAAAATTTAATTTTTTTTCTAAAATGTTAAATTTTTATTAAAATGCATTTACGACAAGTTTTTGTTTTTTTATTTTCGACGTTACCATTATGGCGTGAATTAACGTAATATTTTAGCGCCTATTCTGTAAAATACCAAAAGCTAACACCGAGAATATTCGTTCCGAGAATAAACGAACTTCGCCGAGTTTAGGGTGCGCCGTGTACAGGTCCGCCAGTTTAAGTATTTAAAAAATAGCATCACACCATCTTTAATATTCTACTGTTCTAAAACAGTTTTCAAATAAGGTATAACTTTTGTTTTTAAAAATGCTATAATACAATTAGGCGATATAAGCTGCTAAATATTATTTTTAGCCTCTGAGATATAATGTTGACAAATAAAATTTATTTGCAATTTCAAAAATAAAATTAAATAATAACAAACAATAAAAAACTATGTAAATACAAATCAACGATTTTAAAATTTAACTTAAAAAAATTTAATTTAAAAAAAACGTTGCGCAGGGATGCAAGTCTTATCGATTTTTAAGGACTTCAGGACACAGTGTTCCGGGGTGAAAAAATAAGGACTCGTTGGACTCACTAATCTCTATAAAAATTTATTATAGAGATAAAATTATTATAGAGATGAGATATTATAGACTGATCTCTATAATAGCTTATTATAGAGATCAGTGCTTGGACTCTATAATATATAATAGATCGCTATAATAATTACTATAGAGATCAGTGCTTGGTTTTTATTGAGATCAGTGCTTGGACTCCGGACTTCAGACTTCGAATTTTTTTTTATATATATATTTTTTTCAATTTATATATTTTTCACGTAAAAAAGACGTCTTTTAAACGTTTTTGACGTCTTTTGAATCAATTGAATGTTCAATGAGGTCTTTTTTTAGGTCCCGTGCCTACTGGGTGGTAAGCGAAAAATTCCAAGTTTGTTTACCATGCTCAAATTGTTTATCCGAGCATCGGCCTTCTCTTATTTTATGCCCTTTCTAAAATTACATAATTAGTTAAATGACCCACAAATAATAGTTATTGAAATTTTTACTATTGTTATTATTATAACATGTAAACTTAATGAGTATTTAAAGCAAATATCGTAATGGGTTTTGATAATATTTAAATGGTATTTAAAGATAAAATTATAGAGACTCGAAAATAATAATAATTCTGACAACATGCTCAGACACATGAAATACACTTCAATTGCTACGCTACTTTCTACAACGTTTAAAAAGACTTTTTAAACTATTTTAACAGTAAAACCATATCTTTTTGTTTAAACAACATCATTAGAAAAAGTGTTAAAAATACTGTCTTTTACTTTCTCGGACATCTTAGTTCTGAACTCTAACTATTGCATCACGGCTGCAGTGTTTGTGCCTAAGCTAACGTTGTCAAGGTTTTTACTTAAGAAAGCTAAACCATGGCACTCTATAAGTAACAGGTCGTGACACGCAGAACTTATAAAAAAATGTGGGGGCCAATATTTCAAAAATCAATATGATGATATTTTGTTTAAACAAAATATGATTCTCCCTTATAAAAAGCATTAAACGATGTAAAATTTTATACAATTTATAAACTTTTTAAAGTTTTTAATAATAAACTTTATTTAATTGTTTCAATTGATAAAATTGCTTCAATAATGATATAAAAAAGTTTTATATCATGTAAAAAAATAAATGTTAAATAAGATACTGTTAGGGTAACTACACCTTTAAATGAGAATTTTAGTGATTCAAAGAAATAAAGAACACCTTTAAAATCATAAAACAGAAACTTTAATCAATATCTTTTAATAAATTTCAACAAAAAAAAAAAACAATATAAGTATCAATGAATAACTGTCAACTTAACAAGACAACTTTAAAATTTTTAGAGACGGTTCTTTGTATGATTATGGTGTGGAAAGTTTGCAGTGGTTTTTGATAAAAAAAAAAATTGGACAGTATATTTCCATGATATGTTCCATGTCAAAAGAGTAATGCTCTGATATAAGTATAAAATGTCGGACATCGCTGTCCGACATTTGATATAAGTATAAAATGTCGGACATCGATGTCGGACATCGCTGCACAGCGATGTCCGACAAACTTTATCTTTAATAGAGTTAAAGAGTTCAAATAAGAAGAAAACCTATTGAACAGTATTATCAAAAGAAATTTTTAACCCACTTCTATCAACTGATTTTAGATATTGACCAAACTTTTCAAAATAAAACATTGTTCTGATAAAAAGTTCATTTTCTTCAAGCAAATCATCATTACGAGACACATATCCGGCAATAAAAGGATATACCTTTGATTGAACAGTTACACTTTTTTCTAGTGTTGGTAAATTATCAAAGACCTCAGCTGAAGATTTATCAAGTAAAAATCTCTAAAATTGATAAGAACGTCTTGCATCAGGAGTTGACTCATTAATGTTATATGACAACAAAAGTAAAGTTTTAGAAATATTGAACTTTTCAATTATTTGTTGGACACTTGAAAAAATATGTGTCACCAGATCCATGTCTTAACTTGCTGAATTCTTTTTCAAGTCGGTCTGTTGTAAATTTTCTTAACATAACATATTTTTGTGTTTCTCGTGAAAGTATTTTTTTCAGCTCAACAATTCTTTAACATATATGATTTATGGAATGTTCTGTATTGCAGCCGTTTTTCAAAACGCCTTAAGATAAAAAAAATTATTTTTGACTTTTTTAAAAAATAAGCAAGTTTAGATGTCAACAAACCTTATTGAATACATATTTTCAAAGGGTTCTGAAAAAATTCATAAAAATTATTCGTTTCAAAAAACGTTTTACAAAGAGTTTCTCCTAATAATTTTTTTTTAATTGCGTTTTTCTCGAAAAACGTAATAAACATATTAAGGCGTTATGAAAAACGGCTGCAGTGTATCATGTGTTAATTGTTATATACGCTTCCCGAGAGTACTTGTCATCATTTCAATCTCTGATGACAGTTTGTCAATCATCATTAAATCTACAATTCACACCGACAATTTTTATTTTTAAAATTTTCCACCATGTAAAAATATGTTTAATAAAATCAGCAGTCTCATTTATGTTTAAGATGTTAGAGGTTTCAAGTAGAGCGCTGTATGTTTTTTCAGAAAACACTTTTAGACAGGTAGAAACAGATTGTTTTTCAGTATGACTTGGGTGAACAGAAACCTCATTTAAATCAGAAAGTTTCATTAGACATTTAAGTTCAGCTTCAAAAGGTTTTATTAAATGACTCCAACAAGCTGTTTTCTTAACACCATTTTCATCTTTTTTTAAGTTCTACTTTTTTTTCTGTGAGCCAATTGTTTCGGATGTTTTTGATTAAGTGGACAAAACCAAACAAAAAAAAAGTTTCATTGGTGTTTAACCAAGGTTTTTCAGGAAATGAGCCAAATTTAAAAAAAAGGCTTAATTAGTTGGATTTCCATCACATATAATTACCTTTGCTTTGCCTTTAGACTTCTACAGTCAAATAAATTTGGTCATATAAAAATTGAGAATTTATTTTTTTTACAGGTAACATTTTCACAAGAAATTTAGGTTCACCAAACATACAAGCTATTATGACACCTAAAACAGTTTTTGTTTTGAAGTAATGCGTGTCAATGTTCGAATAGAAGTTAGTTTAAAATCATTATGCAATTTTTTATAAAGTGTACGAGAGGTAGTAAAATGTACGAGAGGTAGTAAAATGTACGAGAGGTAGTAAAATGTAAAAGAGGTAGTAAAATGTTCAAATGCTCTAATGATTACACTAAGACTATACTTATTTATGTTCATGAATAAATAAGTATAGTATATTGTTCATTCATTACTATTTTTTGTCTTTTTGGTATTAAAAGATTCAAGTATCGCAAGATTTCTTCAAATTGAGATCATGTGTTAACAACATTAGACACAGTATGTACTTTTTTTTTTTCAAACTATTGAAATATTCGAGTTTTCAATAACTATCAAATTTAATGAGAAATTTTGGTGTTGCATAATTAATAAAGTCTGTGGGTTGTACACAAAATTAACTATCTAAAATAAAGGCTACAATATCAAAAAAAAAAATCGCGTTTTTTATTTAATAATATGTCACAAAAAAAGTAATAGTTAAAATTATCTTGTGCAAAAAATAAACTGATTTCGTCAAAAGAATTTCGGCTAGAGGATAATGCACGTTTAGTTAATCTTAAAGAAGGAATAGCCATACCTTATAGCTATATTTATATAGCTATTTCTATATAGATTATACCTAAATAGATTATAGCCTTTTATATCTATATAGATTATAACCCTATAGCTATATCTTATAGCTATATCTATATAGATGTTGGTATTAGACTTAAAGGAACATTGGCCAAATTGATAGAGGACTTTTTGGTGTTTCTCTTTCTTTTACTTCAACTTTTTCAAAACTTTTGAGCCATTGTAGTGTTACAAACTACAGAGCTGCTTGTCGCTTTTAAATTTGCATTAGGAATGCATTTTATCAAACATTTTTTCTCTTCTTCGTCTCTTGAAAATCTATGAACTGACGTTTTAGATTCGCTTGATTTTTTTTTCTGTGAAAATTCGTAGAACACGTAGAATAGCCATTTTTTAACAAAGTAAGTAAAGTAGAAACATTTAAAAATCAAACAGACTTTTTAATCTTTCTTGTCCGTTCTATAGAAGTAATATCGACCACACATTTTTTTCTAAATTTTGCGTGTCACGGCCTGTTACTTATAGAGCGCCATGCGCTAAACTAATTAAAATTCTTATAGAATTCTCCTGAGGAAAATCCGGGACAATGACAACTCTAGTGTAAGCATAATTTGGCATCTAGCTAATTAATGTTTTCGTATTTTTACTGGTTTAAAGTTACGCAACTATTTGCTAAATAAATTTAAATTAATAAACTTATAGAAGTTAATAAGGGTTAGGTAGGAAAAGTTCATATGCTGCTATAAAATTTAAAAAATCTTATAGTCCCTATATCTGTGCCATAGACGTAGCAAAGCTAACATTAATCGACTAAAACTAATTTTTAATTCAACTTAGGGTTTATGTTTAAGGCTCTTTCAATAAAAAAGATTTTCTAAATTTGAAAATTAAAAAAACAAAAACATGTTGCGGAAGTTCATCAGGAAGATGATGATGAACCTACTACTATAAGTACTTCTGAAAGTTTATCATCATTTTCCTGATAAACTTACAGAAAAAGAAACAGCATGTCAAAATAAATATATGATAAGTGTTTCCACTAATTTTTATGTAAATATATATATATATATATATATATATATATATATATATATATATATATATATATATATATATATATATATATATATATATATATATATTTGAAATTTATTTGCCTTCAATAAAAGAAATTAAAATTACAGAACAGCTTTATAACAAATATAATCGGCAGGACTTCCAGAAGGTCATACGATCTTATTATGAAGCCCTTAACAATATTAAATACAATAACAATAAAATCAAATTAAGCAATAAAAATCGACATAAACTATATATAACTGTGCATTAAAAATATAAATATACTGGATAAATTATATGAATTATGTGAAGCAAAAAGACTAAAAACAAGAAAAAATATTTTCTGTTGAAAAGATAACTTTTTTAAATTTTCCTTTGAAAGAAGTTACCCAGTGGGCACGGACATAAAAAAGACGTCTTTTAAACGTCTTATACACGTTTTGGACGTCTTTTGAACGTTCAAAAGACGTCTTTTCTAGGTCCAGTGCCCACTGGGTAAAGTCCATTTCAATGACAAATCAAAATTTGGCAAAACTATTTTATTCCCTAAGTAAGGACCGCGATAAGAAATAATTAGTTCTTCAAATTTAGTTTGGCAGAAAAGTTGTTGTAGATTTTTTCCAATGCAAAGATTGTATTTGTTTATTGGTTTTACATTATAAAGGTTTATAAATACATCAGAAGATAAATGATTTTTACATTTAAACATGAAACATAAAATATTATAAACATTTAGTTCTTATACATTTAAGGCTTTCATTTCTCTCAGAAGTGGTTTTGAGTTTGAAAAACAATTTTCAAAATTAATTAAGCGAGCTGCGTGTTTCTGATGCTGATAAAGAGATTTAAGTTTAGTTTTGTGCGCGCTTCCCCATACAATATTTGCATAACTTAAATGGCAGTGGATAAACGAATAATTTAGTTGTTTTAATTGTTGTTTATTTAAAATATGTTGAACTTTATATATAATTCCAATACATTTAGCAACTTTCAAGGAGATTTTATCGATTTGTTGTTTCCAGGATAAGTTATCGTCTACAAGAACTCCGAGAAGTTTTGTAACTTTTTCCCTTTTTAGTATTGTATTATCAATGAAGAGGTTGGGCAGTATATTTGGTAAACATTTTTTTCTGGATGTTGGGTAAAAAAGTGTCCATTTTGTTTTATCGAAATTGAGGGACAATTTGTTTTTCTTAAACCAATATGAGATTTTATTTAATTCTTGTGTCATGTTATCAAAAAGTGTATTTATGTTTTCATAAGATTGGAATAGGTTTGTGTCATCAGCAAAAATTATACTGGTTAAGTTAGAGGCTTTGTTGAGGTCATTTATATATATTAAAAATAATAGGGGCCTAACTATGGATCCCTGTGGGACACCACATGTTACATTCATTTATAAAGGCAAAGAAGAGTCTTGGATATTAACAAACTGCTTACGATTACTAAGATAGCTTTTGAACCAGCTTAGGGATTTATGTTTAATTCCATAGAGTTCTAATTTTTTTAATAGAATGTCATGATCGATAGTATCAAAAGCTTTAGACAAATCGATGAATACTCCTAGGGTATAATGAGAATTTTTAAAAGAATCAGAAATGCTGCGTGTTAGTTGAAGTATGGCGTGTTCAGTAGAGTAGTTTCTCTGAAAGCCGAATTGATTATTATATAAAAGTTTAGTACCAATAAAATAATTGTAGACTCTGTTATACATTATTTTTTCTAGAATTTTAGAGAAAACCGGAAGAACTGAAATAGGACGATAACTTGTAATGTAACAATGGTCACCTGATTTATAAATAGGAGTATTTTTTGCTACTTTTAGAGAGTCTGGAAAAGATCCTTGAGCAATAGAAGCTTTACAAATTTTAAAGAGTATATCTTTCAAAACGTCAAAGGAGTCTATTATAACATTTCCATAGATGCAATAAGCCTCGATTGCCTTATTCCATTTTAATGATTTAAACGCTGCTCCAAATTCGCTGTATGTTAGGTTTGAAAAATTTAAAGTTAAATTAGGCGATGTTATAAACTCATTAATTGATTTGTCATTATGATAAGGAATTTTATTTGATAAGCTTGTTCCAATTGAAGAAAAAAATTTATTAAATTCAAAAGCAATTTTATTAGGGTCATTAAATAATTTGTTTTTAATTTTTATTGCATTAGGTAATATTGTACTTTTTTCATTTTTTCCCGTGATCTCTTTCATTAGTTGCCAAATACGCTTTAAATTATGTTTATGCTTTGCAAACAAGTCAGAGTAGTAATTTTTTTTGCATTTTTGCGGAGTTTTTCGAAATAATTTTTATGAATTAATTAGTTATTTTTATGATTGACTTTTATGACTTATATTTTAGATATTTAACATACAGTTTTTGTTTCACTTTCGATGATTTTTTTAGTCCTTTAGTTATCCAAGGACATGATACGTCCTTGGCGTTAAGGATTATTTCTCGAATAGGAAAGTTTGCGTCATAAATGGATTTAAATGTTTTTAAAAAAGAATCATAGGTCAGGTTTATATCATCATTGAAGTTAATATTGCTCCAGTTTTGATTCGAAATTTGTTCCTTAAAAGATTTTAAATTATTGTTACTGTATACACGCTTTTTTATAGTTGTTTTACTCAAGAGATGTATAGTTTGCATTTATACATTATACTTTATAGTTTGCATTTATACAAAAAAAAGGAAAGTGATCTGAGACATCTGTTTTAACAATACCTTTTTTAAGCAGCGTGTTAAAAAAATCATTGGTTAAAATGTTATCTATTAAGGAAGATGAATGATTTGTTATTCTTGTATGTTTATTTATTATAGGTATTGTTCCCGTTTCAAATAAGTCGTTGTAAATTTTTTTTATGTTTTGGTTTTTATTATACTCAAAACAGTCCAAATTTAAGTTCCCTATTATGTAATATTTTTTCTCTCTCTTGATTAATTTTTTCTATCAAATCGTGTTTTAAAAATTTGCTTAAGAATTCAGTTCTTCCAGTAGGAGGCCGATAACAACAGCTTAGTAGAACGTTTTTAGATTTTTTGTTTATAATTTCAATTGTTAAAATCTCTTGATCTTCATCAGAAACACTCATATCGCGTCTAACGTTGTAAAGAATATTTGCTTTTGCGTAAAAAAGTACTCCTCCTCGCTTATTAACTTTATATATATATATATATATATATATATATATATATATATATATATATATATATATATATATATATATATACATATACTTAATTTGGTATAATTATAGTTATGATAATATAATTATGAGGATAATAAATATACTTTCTCACCTAAAATGAACCAGTAGCAAAAAACCGACATGCATTTGACAGTTGTACTGGTGAAATATAGTATAACAGTTGTACTGGTGAAATATAGTGTAAAAATAACGATTCATTAGTAATTCACTAATGAAATAATTATTTTGACAAAAATTCTATTTAACTTTTTACCACATATTTACAAAATGATAATGGCGATTGGTTTTTTTAATTTCAAGTTTGCTTTCAAGACTAGTTTTACCAAACTTCAAAAAACGACTTGAAATCTTTTTCAAGTCATTTCAAGTTTGTTTCTTGCATTTCAATTTAGTCAGACTTCAGATTTAAAGTCATCCCGACGGGGATTTGTTTTTAAAAGTTACGATCTAAATGTATTTTAAATGTCTTTTAAACATTAATGTTTAAAAGACATTTAAAAGACGTTTAAAACACGTTTAGAACGTAACTTTAAAAAAAAAATGCCCGTCGGGATAACTTGAAATTTCAAGTTCGCTTCTTGCATTTGTAAAAAGATTTTTGCCTTTTTAATATAGTTTTTCAACTCTAACTTGAAAACGGCCGGTTTTCAAGTAGAACTTGAGTTCAAGTTCGCTCTTTGCATTTGCTCAAGTCAAATTTCAGACTTAAAGTATGACTTCAAATTATTTAATAGAAAATAGAATAACTTATTAAACAATACAACTAAAATAGTAAACTAAAAAAGAATATGAAAATAGAAAATAATTACTAAAATAGTTAACTTAGAAGAATAAAAACAAGTCTTTTAATAAAAATTATCTCAAAACGAATCTTAAAATTATTTAAAAGAAAAATAAAAGGCCGAGGGTGGTACAAGTCTGTTGAATATGAGTATCTCTTAGCATTATATAAACAGTTTTAGCATTATATGAACAGTTTTAGCATTATATGAACAGTTTTAGCATTATATGAACAGTTTTAGCATTTTGAGAAATAATGGATTTAGATGGTGAAGAACAACTGATTTAAAGAAGCTATGGTTAAATAAGATGGTTTTTATCAGTTTTTACTGGGTTTTAGTAGGGTTTACTTGGTTTATAATCAACGTTTATTTATCTTTTCAAAAAAAAAAACATCAAGCATTAAGAATATAAGATATTTTGAGTTTCACTAAAAAAACATCTTAAGAAAAAAAATATTTTTTAAACAACAAATATTTTTCATTTTAAAAAACTATAACAACAAACAAAATAAATAAATAAACTATAACATGTCTATTTATAGGTTGAAATGCTTAGCAGATAGGTTGAAATGATTAGCAATAAGTTGATTTAAAAAGTTCATTTTAATGCTTCATTCACGGCTTCAACTACTTTGACAAGCTCTTGCCATTGTTCCAATGTCAGTGAAATACCTAAAAAAAATGTAGGATATGATTGCATGCACATTTTGTGAATAAAAAAGGACATTATAAAATACTAGTTGACCGGACCCGTAAAAATACGGGTCTTTGTAAGTCAATACCGCACCGACATTTTCTATACTTATTTATTTATATATTCTAGCAGTTCGGACCGATAAAAAACACGTCGTCACTATACCAATCATTTCTGTACTTATCTATTCCACACCGATCATTTCTATTCTGTAATTCCTTATTTAATTCAATATTTTTTAGTAAAATAATTCATTCTAAAAGGTTGCTTAAAGGGCGAAAAAATAAAAATGCTCACCTTTTCCGCGTACGTAAAAGCTTATAAGAGATTTATAAAATAGTTTGTTTTACTCATAGGCGCATTTCGTCGACGGCTCAGTGGTTTAGTACACTATCATAAGTGTTGTTTCGGTAGGTTCAAGTCCTCCCCGAAGCGTAATAAATTTTGAATTTTTTTCAATCTTGCTGTATATATTTATAGCAAAAAATTATATATATATAAAAAAAAAACTTCTAATTGTTAAAATAATAATTCAAAGTTTTCTAGTATGATACACACGATCGTTATATACGCCCGGCAAACTCAACTTAGGCTATAGATGTTTACAGACGTTTGCACCTAACGCTATATAAATGGCAGAACTATGAAGATGACGTAATTTTAGCAAACAAAAATTATCTAGAGAGGGGAGAGTCATGACAAATCCAAAATCGAAGTTTCAAATAAGACGATATGTCAAACATGTCGTTAAGATAAGTTTGATAAGACATGTCGATAAGACATGTATATAAACATGTTGATAAGACATGTTTAATATTTTTTCAATCTCGTAAATTTTTTAAATACAATTACATAAATACAAAAATTCAAAACAAAACAGTTTAAGCAAAACAGACTTGTAATTATTAGAAAAGTTTTCTTATATCCTGTATAAAACTATATAAAAGTAGAAATTTTACATTTGCATATAACATATTTTGTTTATTGCTATATTATGTTACATTAGATGCTACGAAATAAAGCTGCACTTATTTAGAGAATCCGCCTCAAAAGTGTCAATTCATTGCAAAGTTAATTCTTTTTTTGTATTATATGCATAAATTCGATAGATCAGTGGTATAATCCACTGCCATTTGCGTCGCTTTGCGGGGGTTCAAAACCAGTGGCGTAACTAAAGGGGTACGGGCCGCACCGGATTACATCATCACGACCTGACACAGAGGTGTGACACCAAAATGAAAAAAATGCAAATATGAAAGAACTAATCATTCTGGTGTTAATTTGTTTTAGCGTTCGGCCGAACCAATAGTTTACAGGCTTTGATTTTTCGATATTCTTTATTAATAACTATTTATTTATTTTACAAAAAAAATCTTTCACCTTTTTATTCAAGACCAAAAGACTATATTTTCCAAGCACCAACTTTTTTATTAAAGGAGCTTTTTATCAAAAAAAATTCTTAATTGTTAAAAGAAAATTTTAAAGTTTTTTTTAGGTACAGGCTTTCGTTTTCTTTATTACCTCCACAATAGCACCTTCTGGAGTAGCATAAATTTCCTATTAATTTTTTTCTAAGTTGCAGACCACAATTTTTTTTCAGATCATCCTATAAGGGCTAATTTCCTGGGCACATTAACAACATATCTCAATCATGACGCATGCGCAACAAATTTCTTTCGGTGTTTTAGTTATAGAATTTTTATATTTAATAAAAATTCTCTTGCTTTAGTTTGTTATAGTGTATAATATCTTGACATATATTTAGAAAACCCGCTTAAAAAGTGTTGATTAATTGCAATCGCTATAAGAGTTTATAAAATGGCTTCTTTTTCTATTACATGCATAAACTCGATAGATCAGTGGTTTAATGCGGTGTCATCTGTGTCGTCTTATTAAATCTTTATTATGACCGTCTTATTAAATCTTTTTAATAAGTTTCAGACCAAAATTTTTTTCAGACCATCCGCAGCTTATAAGGACTAATAACCTGACCATATTATTAACATAAGTATCTCTATCACGACATACATGCTCAACAAATTTCTCACGGTATTTTGATGTTTTTAAAAATTTTAAGCTTATTTAAAAACTTTCTCCCTTTCGATTGTTATGGTGTATAACATCTTTACATATGTTATGTTTGAAATATCTATATAATTTCAAAAATGTTTTATTTTGTATTTCAGAAAAATCGAAAAAGATTTGAAAAAAAAAAGAAAGAAAAAAAAGGATTCGAACCACGACTTGACAAACTCAGTGAGCTAACCACTCGGTTACGCACACATTGTTTGGCAAAAATTTGTCAAACTATATAAGATATAAAAGACTTTATAAAACAGAAATAAATGGTATAGATCAACTTTAAGGAGATGCTGCCGCAATGCAGTTTTCAAATGAAAGTAAAACTGTAAAACTTGATATATGTTTTAGTATGTTTTAACATTATATATTTTGAGGTTTACGTAAGTTAGATATTTGCATACACTTTCGTTCACATTTTCTTAAAAGAAAAAGATTGCAATGATTGCAACAACTGCCAAATGTTCCACGCTCAAACGGGCACTACTAACACTATTAAGTTTCGCAATAATATATAGAGATTACAAATTAAAATTGAATATTTTAGTTTTACTTTAAAAAATATTTATTAAATTTTTATTATAGTTAAACTATTTGCATCATAAGAACATATAAGTATAATTCGAAAATATGATTTGGTACGAAAATATAACGCTTTTATCCCCTTACGTCCTGCTGCTCGTTATCAATTTATTTTTAAATTATATACTTTTTCATTTTTTTTTTTGATGAGCTTTCAATTGATGCATAAATGTCAGTTTAAAAAAAAAAAAAAAAAAAAAATATGTTGCTATGAACATGATCAAGTTACCATGGAGACAGGAGGAGCTATTTTGGAAGTGGATCTGAGTTTAAAAATGAGTATTTCAATACTATCAACATGTAGACCAAGTTTCATGCTTTTACCCAGAATAGCACAAAAGCATACGAACTTGTCACTAATTGACTGTCACTAATTGACATAATGAAGTCAATTGACTGTCACTAATTGACATAAACTTGTCACTAATTGACATAATGTAGTGTGTAACCAGGGTTGTAATTTTTCACAACAACTAGGTTTATTTTCAGAAATTAGTTTATGATTAACTTTATAGAATGCTTTAGCAAAGTCAAACGAACAACTAAAGCATTCTACAAGCATATACAATTGTCAGCATAGAGTGTCAATGATTAAATACTTTTATTTATTTGTGATTGTTTTTATTTTTTTTGTGAATCCATGTTGTTTATTAACTATGTTTTTGTAAACCCATGTTTTTAACAAACTTTAAGTTATTTGAGTTGTATTTAATAAAAAAAAAAAAAAAAAAAAAAAAAAATTATATCAATAGAAATTTATTAAATATATTTAAAGTTAATTTACCTTTTTTTCCTGGCTTTTCTTCTCCTGAATTTTTGTCTGTGTAATATTCTCTAATACTAATTAATTTTTTGCCTCGAAATTCATCCACTGTTACTCTTCGTTGTTTTGAAAGCTTATTTACAAAGGAAAATAAATAATTAAATGCTATAAATTTTCTTTACAATACAAACAAAATTTAAACTATTATATTCTTTACATTTATTAAAATTAAATTATTATATTATTAAACTATATATTATTTACAACCTTTAAAAAAATAGCCAAACTTAAAAAATAACTTACTGGCCAAGATTTTGTGTTTTCTGATTTAACATCATTTGATTTAGCATCATTTGATTTTACCTCTTTTACTACTTTTCGTTTCTAAGGAAAAATAAATTTATCAAGTATAAAAAACATCAAACAAAACATTACTTATTACCTGTTAACAAAAACTCGTTAAATTTAATATGATCAACTTTAAATCTTCAACTTCAAAAAAATTGTTTTGTTAATTAAGGTTCTTTAAGAAGTTTCTATCTTCTTGTCATAGCACAGAGGAAAAGCTTTTGTTTATGACGGTTGCACTTTCTTACTGATGTCGCAAATATGGCTAGAGCTGGAATTGAACTGTGGACCTCTCAATTCTGAATCAAGCGTTCTAACCTCTGCAAGGCAGCTGCAGACATACATCTACTACTGCAGATTTAGTACTATTATATATTATGTATTGTACTGTACTATTATATATTGATCAAATTAACCTAGACAGTTATTCATACATAGGAAAAAAAACATTTATATATAAATTAATAGAAAATCACTTGATAGATTTTTTAATTGTATACTGTATTTCATCAATAAAGCTTCATCAGAAATCCGTTTTGATGAGTCTTTATTGATGAAACAGTGTAAAATGGAAAGGTTAAAAACTGAATTTCTACTAATTTATTATTGCTCTGTTCTTTTAAGAACATTGAGCACTCTATTTTTTAAAATACATTTAAAATTATTTTTATATATAGATAGACAGATAGATATATAGATAGATATGTATGATTGTATGTATATACAATACAATCATACAAATTTTATTGATTTACCTTGGTTTTCTTGTTTTCCCCATCAGAACTGTCTGTATCTGAGT
Organism: Hydra vulgaris; assembly: GCF_022113875.1. Taxonomy (NCBI): domain Eukaryota; kingdom Metazoa; phylum Cnidaria; class Hydrozoa; order Anthoathecata; family Hydridae; genus Hydra; species Hydra vulgaris. Next base: position 43,990,137 of record NC_061164.1, read on the forward strand.
CTACAAATTCTTTACTGACAACACGAGATTTGGACATTTTTTTAACTTTATTAGCAACTGGTAAAATTAACAGAGAAAAATATAAAGCAAAAAAAGAAATAAAAAAGTAAAATAAAAATAATATGTGAGCAATTAACAAAAAAGAGAAGATAATTAGAAATGAAGATAAGTAAAAAAGTTCAGGAAAATCATTTCAAAAAAAAATTATCTAGCCAATAATTCTTAGAATTAAAAACAACAAAATAAACTTAAATATTAAATATTTATTAAAATCATATATTTCAGCTTTGCAGTAAAAAAATAGTTTAAAAGATACTGATTATTTATTAAATAACTTATTAAACCTTCAAAAAGCAAAAATTTTAATCCAGTCAATCTTAGTAACCTGCAAGTAAAGTGGATTTTTGTAAATGTTTGTCTGGTATTTTTTATTAAAAAAAAACAACAACAACAATGAAAGTTAACAAAAAACTGTTTCAATATTCTAATCAAAGAATTATTTAATAAACCATTTATAAATACAGTTTATACATAAATTTGTTTAAGAAAAAAAAAATTTCCAAACATTTCTCTGAAAAATGTCTCGTTATAAAATCTGAAAAAATAAAAAATTTCATAAAGTAAACTAAGAGTCAATTTAGAGAAATAAAAAATTTAATTTGGTTGATCACCAAAACTATTACTTTATAATTGTCTTTTTTCAAGTGTTCTGTCATTTTACCTTCATTTCTTTTTAAGTTCAGTAAATTTGACATCATTAATATGATTCATTAATATGAAAGAAGAGACTTAAATTCATTTAAACAAGCTTCAACTTCTATCCCAAACAATGCATCACTACCATGATCATCACTTTTGAAATAAATTAATGCATCACTATCATGATCATCACTTTTGAAATAAATTAAACCAAATTGCAACTAAAAGAAGAACTTAATTTTAAATACTAACAATAACATCAAAAATACAACAAATAACATACAAAAAAAAATAAATAATAAAAAAAAAAAAAATGCTGCATATGATAAGAGGTTTTTTAACAAATGATTTTATTACATATATTTATCTTTTAATATCCAATTAATGAATGTAAAATGAAAAAAAAAATTTTTTAGATACCAAAATTATAATTCCATTAAACAATGAAAAGCTACCGAAGATTTCCCATATTTAGTTCTGCCATTTTGCCATCTTTGTTTATTGACATTGGTACTACAACATTCATACTCTGTAACTTTTCAATCATATTAACAAGTTTATTAGCTTCTGCTTCTTTTTCTGAATCAGAAAGTTTACTAAAGTCTTGATCATCACTTAAATCAGGTCGAGTTGCACCTAAAGTAAAAATAACTTTATATAAAATCAATAACATAAATATTTAAGAGAATTGTATAAAAAATTAATAACAAATAATATTAAGAAAATTGCATATCAATTTATAAAAACAATATTTATAAAAAATAATGTTAATAACAAACAAAAATAAGAAATAATACTAAAAAAAACTGTATATGAAATAAATAAAATAAAAATGCATGATCTAAAAAAATGGATTTAAAAGATACACACCAGTCATTATATCCACTTCATCCTCGTCATCAAAATCAGATAGTTCATCCTCAGAGTATTCACCCTCTACTTTACCGAAACCTGGAGCCAGAAGACCACGAGAAGCAAGATAGCCCGCACTATTACCATAGCCTGCATATCGAATCAATCTAACATTGTTTTCTTTACACAAAACAAACAAAAAGTCAGCTGCCATATTCTATAAATATAAATGTTTTAAATTAAATGATATATAAATCAATTTTGCTATACCACAACTTTAAAAATTTATTTAAATGTAACAAAATTTTTAGTGCTAGTAACTTGCAACTGTTAAAGTTAAAAGTCCATATGAAATATGCAGTAAAAACAAATGCTTTAAAAACAAATTTTTCAACAAAAAATTATTATGCTTTATTATTAAACAATCGAACATAAAAGTTTTTTCACTTTTTTATGAATTTTATACTGCCAAAATATTAGGTACAAAAAAATATGCCATTTTTGGTAAAATATTTATCAATAATAATAAATAGATGATCAATATATACTTTAAAATAATTATTATAAAAAACATTTGACACTTCATTTTCAATAAATTTAATATGTAAAAAACTTGAGTTTTAATCTAATTTTAAATATCCAACAATAATTCTGTAATTTTTTCAAATTTGATAGGAAAAATGAAAATGAAAACAAAATAAAAAATTACCTAAATTACCAGTTACAGTTAAATAAAATTAAAAAAAAAAAAAAAGATTAAATTAGACAACAATTTTCAACACAAAATGTAAATAAAAAATTATTTGACTTACTTTAAGAGGCACGTTAAAGGTTGTCATCAGTGCCACGATTCTACCTCGCAAATCTTTATTTTGTTCTGGTCGTATGTCAGATACTTTTAGGGGAGGTAGAACAAGTTTTTTTAAGTATTTGCGTATTATAGGATTTATTCTGCAAATATAACAGAATGCTGTAAAAATTGGCAATGATTTATCACACATTGTTTTATAATTTTTAAGTTGAATGCGCGAATCAAGAGTGTTTAGAAGAACAAAAATAACTTCCATATTGTATTTCTATAAATAGATTTTAAAAGCTTAGGTTGTTACAAAATTAACTTTAAATAATAAATCTTATTAAAAAAAAAAAAATTTAATATGTTCATAAAAAATGTTAAATTTTTTTTGTAATTTATAGGACTATGTAACTTTATTTTGTCCAAAAACCTTTTACATTCTTTTTAGGTTGTTTTTCTTAAACATTTTTATTTCTCAAAATTTTGAACAAAATGTTCTTAAGTTATCAAAATTAAATTTAAGGACATAGCTTCACACTAAAATATAAAATAAAAAAATTAAGGACATAGCTTCACACTAAAAAAAAAAAAAAAAATTAAACTTAAAACATAGCTTTACACTAAAAGAAAAAAGATTTTTGAGACTTTATGCATGTCACTTTGATTCATTTGTGTGTTACATTTTTTTAATGAAAATTTTATAATTTTTTTTTGTGTATAAAAATTGAATAATTTCAAAAAGATGTTTTTAGTTTATTTTTTTATTTTACATGAGAAATAAGAAAAAGAACATTTAAGTATTAAATTTAAAAAAATGTGCCTTGTTTGACATTTAACAGGTAAAATTATGATTAAAATTGCCCCATTATCTGTTTTAACTAAGAGTTTGTTATTTCAAATCAGTTCCAACTGCTTTTTTAAAATATTTTTTTTAAAACACAACATTTCTTCACAATTTTCAAAAGTTTTAAAATTTTTAAGGTTTTAAAATTTGTAACATGGTGAAATTTAAATATAATTTGCTCTAAATTTAATACATCAACTGGAGAATTTTCTTGATTTTTCTAAATTTAAATTAACATAACCTATCATTCAAAATTTCACATACCACCATATTGATTCCCAAATTTGATTGAAATAAAATAAAATATTTTGATTCAAATGAACCTGTTTTTGATAACATAATTTTCTAATTTGAAAACATAAGTTAATCAGGTGTCTCGTTTGTTAATTCCTTCCATCTGTTTACTTCTTCTACCTGATTGACAGATCTAAAGACTGCAATTTTAAACTTAAAAAAAAAGAGACAATGCGAGACTAATATTCCACAACCTTTGCACAACTCAAACATTTTAAAGCATTTATGAGACAGTAATTCTGTGTGATGACAAGTCAGTTAGGATTTAGTAAGTTTTGGATCTCTATTTTTATGTGAGAAAAAAATTTTCGCTTTGGCATCTCAAAAATATTTTATATAGTCAATAAATCACAAACAAATACATAAATAAATTTAGTCTTACTGACACAAAGCAACATTATGCAAATTATGGTTTTAAAATGATGATTTTTGTTTGTTTGTATCAATTTTTTTTTAATGTTGCTTTGTGTCAGTAAGACTAAATTTATTTATGTATTTGTTTGTGATTTATTGACTATATAAAATATTTTTATATAGTCTAACACTACACCACTACCGCATGAAATATTTCATGCGGTAGTGGTGTAGTGTTAGACTATATAAAAATATTTTATATAGTCAATAAATCACAAACAAATACATAAATAAATTCAGTCTTACTGACACAAAGCAACATTATGCAAATTATGATTTTAAAATGATGATTTTTGTTTGTTTGTATCAAATTTTTTTTATTTTTTATTTTAATTCACCTTTTTTATTTAAATTCACCAAATAAAAAAGGTATAGTTAATAGTGAAATATTATCAAATACTTCACTATTAACTATTCCTTTGTCATTTTCAATCTGGAAGACATTTTTTGAATAAGTTATTTTTGCAATAAGTTTTTTTGACATGACATTCTACATGAAGCACTTTTTTCCAAGCTGTACTAACTATTGTTGCCTGTCATTATGCCAGTTATACTCTCTCAAAATAGGTATGTAAATGATCAAACAACACCTGAAGGTTCTGCCTAAAAACTCTAGGTGCAATTTAATTTTCTGCTCCAGGGTAAAAAACTTATATTTTCACAGTGGCAGCTTGCTTTGCTATATTCATTAATATATACTTTCTAAATTATTAATGTATTTTGTTTACTTTATCTATTTTAAAGTAGAAGAAAAATAACTTTTGTTTGTACAAAGACAAAAAAAAAAAACGATTTATAGTGACATCTTTAGTAACCTTTAAAGAAAATTTAAATAAAATAAATGTGTTAGATGCAAATAAAAAATCAGTGACACTTAATTTGCATTAGAATTATTAGAGTCTTATAATTTTATATTTAAGAGCTTGTTAATACCTTACAAAACATAACCACATGTTAACGCATAACCACTGTTATGCATTAACATGTTTTGGAAGGTATTAACATGTGTTAACCAATGTTAACGCATAACTTAGCATAATATAGTTTTTTACAAAGTCTCTGCACAAAAATTCCTTACAAATATATTTTAATATTACAATCAATACATATTATACTTACACAAAACACTTTTTCAGGAGCAGTTTTTTTAGTAGCAGAATAATAAAGATGACATAATGACTGTTGCGGCATATTTACCAACAAATGCACAGAGTGTGACAAAAGATCAACAGTGTCATCATATAAAGCTGGTGGAAACTTGGTAAATAGATTACAAAGCAGCGTAACAAGATCAGAACAGGCATTAATTATTTTTTCTGTCGCAGAACGTGTTAGTTTACAAGTTACATTAAAGAGAGCTTTGAAAATTTCTGCAAGAACATTTTGACATGCTATATCTAAGCTACTATAGAACAAAGAAATGTGAAAAAAATGTGATTAAGACAAAATAAAAATAAAAAACTGCTAATTAATCAAATTGTTACCTTTTATCTCCATCAAACACTTGATTACCAATTGCACATAGAACATTAATAATGTTATGTTCTAACATGGTTACACGTTCATTTGGCTCTAAAGCTGACATCAAAAACAGAATGCGAACATAATAAAAAGTCAATGGACATAAAAAACTGCACTTTGAAGTATCTTCAATTACTCTTTGAGATAACTGATGAGCTACAAAAAAACTACGAACAATGTTGCTATGGTAAACCCAATTACACAGGCATTTTAAAACTTCTACCTTTCCAGATTCTATTAACTCTGGTGAGTTTAATGATTCTATGCATATTTCTAAATATGACTCAACATTATTTAATGTGGTTACAATTGTCTTATCTCTACTTAGCAAGCGCAAAACCTCTAAAGATATCGGCATAAACCGATGGCGAGAAGAAATAAATGTAAACAAATGACAAATAACTTTATCATATACTTCACAAGGATAATCAGTAAATGTAAATGAATTCTCATTGTTTTTTATAAAACATATTAAACTTTTTTCACACACAGCTGCATGCTCTTCTGACTGTTTATTTTCCGAAAAATTTGAGAGAGCATCAAGTAATTCCATTATGCAAAAATTATTTCTAAAAAAGAAAGAACAAAAATAAAAGTTTTATAAACAAAATTTATATTACAATTTTTTTATTTTTATCATTTGTGCCCCTCCCTAAGGTAAAATGAGCCATTACAGCCAAAGAAACTTCTTTTTTAATACAAACATTTTTTAATCTTTTAACTCCAAAAAAACAAACCTCAAAATACAAGAATACACTAAGAAAAAAGTTTATTTTGTATTAGAGACATGGTGAGAAATTTCTCGCTTATTACAAACAAGAGAAAGTTAGATGCTCAACAGCTATACCACAACTACATTAATCTCAACAATCTAATACTTACAAATTGATAGAAGCTATCTAATATCAATTAAATAATATAAACATATGTAGTTGTAGATTTGTTATAATTAAGTTTGCTGCAGTAATGCAATGAACTCAGGTGCAAATAACTCACAAAGTTAAAAAAAAAAAATACTTATTATTTATTAATAATTTTTTTTTCAATGATAAACCCTCTCATGTTAGTAAAACTAAATGAGTTAAAAAGAGTGAATGTGAAAAGACCATACACATGCAAGCGAGAACATGAGAGCATACACATCTAAAGCTAAAAAGTTTTTATAGATCTAGCTTGAAGTTAGAGCCAAAGGGCTCTAACTTCATCTATTGTCAATTTCAATTAGTTAAAAATAAAAAATTTTCGATTAAAAATAAAAAATTTTGGTTAAAAAATCGTATTTTTAATTATTATAAAAAAATTAGTAAATCAGTTAGTAAACAAACGCAAAAAAAAACATTTTTATAACTATTATTTTTAAAAACACACTTTACTAACTGGTTCAACAAACATTAAAAAATTATTTAACATAGTAAAACAATTAAAATATACTTTTTCATATGCATACAGATTTGAGAAAAATATTAAAAAAAAAACAAACTTACATATTCTAAAACTCTTATCATAATAAATTGAAATAATACAAATATATACAACACAAATTTTATAAAAAATAATTTAATTCAATTTCCAACATAAGCACATATATGGTAAGAAAATTTAAATCAATCACTTTCAGTAGTTTAAAAAATCAATCAGAGATATTGTGGAAAAATTAAAGTAAACAAAATAATATTAACTGCTATATTTGAATAACTGCTTACAATTAAAATTATTATTATAACCCAAACAAAAATAATAAAAAATGCTAAAAACCTGTATACCTAAAACATTTTCTGATTTATTTTTGTTATTTAATTACAATTTTTTTTATTAATAAAACTATTTAGCATATGAAACAAGTTACAATATAAAAAATATATATAAAACAAAAAAAGTTACAATATGACATAAAACAAAAACAAACATAAACAAAAAAATAGTAGTAAAATTATCAGATATATATATATATATATATATATATATATATATATATATATATATATATATATATATATATATATATATATAAGCCAACAATTTAGAAATTCGTGGTTATTAAATTGATACATTTAGCATACTTATCACAAATTTATATCAGACAACATATATATTTATTGCAACATAATTATACAGAATTAAATTAATATTGTAACATAGTTTTATTGTATTAAAACTGTAATGTAACAAAATTAGTTTTATGAAAATATAAAAAATTTTATACAGTATTTATGCTATATAATTATAACTTTCATAGCGTAATATGAAAAAATTGTGTTCTCGTGTGAATAGGTAATTTATTTTTTCTTGCACATAATTTATAATTGCACAACAAGCAAAACATGTTGCACAATAAGCTTCTTCTTAAAGATCACCATCATTGATATGATTAACAGTTGTTTTTGCTTTTGTTGTTAACTAAAAATTTAAATAGAGAATAAAACTTAAATTAAATATTTATATAATATTTCTTTTAATAATTTAATTGAAAATAAATAACCATGGTTAAGATTAGTAAAGCAAAGGAGCTTTATACTAATTAATGAGTAAGACACAAGAAGTTGTACAAATTTTTACTTTTATTACTACAGTAGAATCCCATTAACTCATACTCTGGATAAGTCTGACTTTTACTAAGTTGGACAGATTTTCAATTTCTCTTAAACTTTCTTTATCAACTTACAAAAAAATCATCTGCTTTAGTCATACGTTGGTTAAGTCGGACCATTTGCTAACTTGCACTGTTTTATGGTGTCTCTTCAGCAAAAAACTTTGTTTATTTTGAATTACATGCAAGTGCACATATTAACAAAACTTTCAATACTTCAATAAAAATTCTAAACTTTGAACACTCAAAGAAAAATTACCTTTGCAAAAAAAAATTACTAAACATAATTAAACATTTTCAAAGATATCTTCAATTCAGTTAAGCTTTGATCAAATTCTATTTATTAATGACTATTATACTAAAAAATCAAAAATATTAATTAAAGTTCTAAACTTAGAACGTTCAAAAATTAAATTTCTTTGCGCCAAATATAATTTAACAAACTAAACATTTTCACTGATATCTTCGATTCACTTAATCGTCAATTAAATTTTATTTACTAAAAATGTCAAAGGTCACTAAAAGAAAGCTAACAAGTAGAATTATAGCAGAAAAATGCATAACACTAAGAAAACTCGACAAATGAGAATCATCTGTATCTATATAAAAAAATATGGCTTTTCAGAGTGAACTTGGTCTGGATGGTCAAAAGAAAAAAATACAATATATCATAAAATAATCTCTATATACATAATATAATCTCAATACGCCAGACATTTTCAAAAAGTGTGACATAATAAAAGCTTTGCTTAACTCATACATTTGCTAAAAAGAACAATATATATATACTCCTTCAGAGTCTGAATTGACATGATTCTACTGTAGAAATGTATAAATAAAAACAATTTTTTACCATAGATGAGTACAGAATAAACTACCTTGCTTTTGGTACTGCTTTCAGAAGCAGAGGTGTTATTTAAAATTGGGCTTCCAGAATAATCCTAAGAAATACAAGTAATAAAACTAAAATTGACATTTACTTTTAACTAAAGTATTACTATTTCAGTATTATAGTAGTTCAGTGTTGCAAATACAGTTATTATGCAAAACAATATATAGTACAGTATAAAATATCTATAATATATAGTACAGTATTACAATTATATGACTCTATTATATACTCTTTAAAATATTTTATCTTTATTTCTACTCTCAAAAAGTTATAATAATGTAGCAAAAAAAAAAAAACTTTACTAAAACGAACAATTTAAGAATTTTTTTTTTAAATAAATTAATAACAGTACAGTGTTTGAAAAAAACAACATGTTGTGCAAAAAAGTATTAAGTGTGCAAAATTCAGAGCTAGTATTATTCATAAACTATGTTTTCATACGAAATGTGTCATCATATATATTACTTTAACTGTGCTTTAAAACTTTAAAATTGTATGGTTTTATATATTCATAAATTTCAATAATTAATTAATCTATTGGTATCGAAATTGGTCACAAATGTGCAATCGGTACATCACAATTAAAAATACAATGCATATTGTAAAGTAAATTTTAATTTTAAAAAGTTTTTAAATAAAAATATAAAGTTTAAATAGCTTTTTAAAAACTACTAAAGCTCTTTAGTTTTTAAATATGTTTTTTAATGAAATTCTTGAAAAAAAATTTTTTTAAAGCTTTGACATTTTTTTTAATATCAAAACACTTAAAAAATCAAATATCAATTGAATAATATTTTGCAGAAATTGATTATAAGAATGCACAGATTTAAATTTGCTACTGTTATAAAAGCAAAACAAGAATACTTAAAAGAATTAAAAATGAAAAAAAAATTCTGTAAGATTTTTTTTAAATGTCACCCTATTTTGTTGAAAGAATGATTATTTTAATGTAAATAATACAAGAAATTAACAATGATTGGAAAAATCTAGATTTGATAAAAAAATAATTAAAAAAGATACTACAAGATCTTTGTAAACATTATCTCACTTTGTTAAAAGAATAATAATTTTATTGTAAACAAAATAGATAAATACCTACGATAAGAAAAATATTATTTTGCATATTATTAAATTTATTAATCATATGCAAAATCCAAACTTTTGACCTGTAGTGCACATATATTAATTGTATTTTAACATGACTTACCAACATTTAAATTTAAAAAAGACAAACGATTAAAATAGTGTAAAGAATTTACCTTTTTACACCAACTCAACTCAGTAGCAATACGCTTGCAACAATCCTCTATGTACTTATACTAAAAATATTGTTATTTAAATTTCAAAAATTAAAAAAAAGAATAGATTACACTCAACAAAATTTCAATAGTTAAAAAAAACATTACCTTTAACCTATTATAATTTATGAAATGTATAAAATAAAACAATAATTAAATGGGTGATAAATAATTCTTCTTTTTTTATTAAAAGATAAAATGATTATATGATTGACAGAAAAAAATTTTTAAATTAAAAATAAGAAAAATAAAAGCTTAAAGTTTAACTAAAACATACATATAATGAGTATATGCGAACTTGTCGAGGGTTTCTTCCTGATTTAGAGTATTGGAACCAAAAGCACATTGCTTCAGTGTCTGCATCCCAACTTTGAATCTCATCCCAGGTAAAGTTGTGTTCTTGATCCTTTATTAAAATAGATTATTGGAGGTAAAATCATAAGAAAATCTTTTTAAAGTGAGAATCTTTTTTAAAAGATTTTCAATGGTGTGAATTTTTTTTTTTAATTAAAATCACAGGTAAAAATCTTTTTTTAAAAATGAAAGTAATATTGAACTATTTATTCTAAATCAAATTCTTTAAATATTTTTTCCAATAAAGAATATAATTTGAGGTAATTATTTTTTTTTATAAATATCTAATAAAATATAAAGAATCTCTTTATTCAATTGTATTTATTTATTGTATAAATATAAAAGTATAATTTTTATTTAATTAAATGCTACATAAATTTTATCAATGACTAAAAAAATTAGGCCAGGTAACGTTTAACGCTGAGACCTTAATCAAAACCATAAAATAATTAAAAAAAACTAAAATGGTATAACAAAAGTTTCATTTAAATTCTAAAAAAAATAATTAAAATTAATATAGTAAAGCAAACATTTTATTTAAATTTTAAATAAAATAGTAAAAATAAAAATAACGACAAAAAAAAAAAAAATAAGTTAAACCTAAATTCTAAATAAAATGATTAAATTAAAAACAGCAAAACGAACAATTTATTTTAAGATCTAAATAAATAATTTATACACCATTTTTTGTCAAAGTATTTGATGACAAAAAAGATTAGTTGCAATGTAAAAAAAAAAACTGTATTTTTATGGCAATCTTTAATATTTAATGAAATAATTACTTCAGTATATTTAATAAAACACTAACGCAGCCTGTTTTTTAGAGCTTGTGTGTTTTTATCATATTGTTATTTCTTTGAAGAAATTAATACTGCTGCATTTATGACTTTTACTTAAATAAATTTATATTAAATACTACCAGTTATATTTTTACTCTAGCCATTTTTTTTTACAAAACTCTTTTTTTACTAAACCCTCCACCTCCATAAATGGTATTAATTTGGAACTGAAATGTTAAATACAAACATAAAATTTTGTTTGCAAAAATTTTTTTTGAAGCATTAAAAATTTTTTTTATTTAAAAAAAATTATTTTATATAAAATTGAAGCATTAAAATTTTTATTTTAATTTCAAAAGGAAGTCATTTAAAACCATTTAAAATAATAAACTAACTTTCAACTTGCTTTAAAAAAAAAAATCATTTGCTTTTTTATTAGACATCAGGAGGCTTTAATTGAATAATATATATGTCAACGTACTCATAATGTAATTATCAATATTTTGAATAGGTTATCTAAAACACTTTTTTTAAAAAGATTGAAAACATAATGAAATTTATGCCATTATTCTTACTTTTATTATTTTTGAATTTTTTTTTTCTCTTTTTGAAAAAAACTGCCTGGTGAGGATTTTGAGATTTCAGAAATTAATAATTGTAAAGATTGGCACACTTAAATGTGCGGGTATATCGATATATATATAGATACACACACTTGTACAGATACATCTGTGAGCTAAAAACTTTTATAAGTAAACAGTAAAAAAAAAAGTTATATTGTTAACTATTATTTATTTTTATTTATTGTATAAAAATAAAAACCTCTTTAACACCATCCGAAGTACAAGCAACCATTGTGAGATTTTTCAAAGAAAGCCGAAGAATGACATGCCCCTCTTTGCGAGCATCACATTCACAATGAGGGAAGACAATATCTCCATAACCATCTAGTGTCCGTGCCACCTCAAGAAACTAAAAATTTAATATAAAAACAAAATAAATGAAAAAAGTCTAATAACCTATTAAATGGTTGCTTTTTTTTTTGATTGCATTTGCTGACATTAAAGTAAAAATTTATTTCTCTGCAATAAAATATTAATAGGCAAATTATATATGAAAAATTGTATATAAACCAATACAACTGTAAAAGGAACTAAGCTATCTCCATTTCAATAAAAGAAAATACTTTTAGTTTGATTAGATAGCATTCTTTAAGATTACATACCTAAAAAAGTTTAAAAAAAATATGAATGTCTGCGTGAAAATTGCAGCAGACAATGCAGAGATGTACATGACAGCACAAATCACCTAAAATATTACAAAAAACAAAGCTTGGGTGAAAATAATTTTATGAAAAAAATACTCATCAGCAATTGAACATAAGTTAAGCTAATGCATTGTGCTAATAATCAAGAGCATTAATTACTTTGAAAAGTTGTAATTAATGAAATTTGATTTTTTAGTATAGCATAGTATATATTTACTGCAAGAAAGTAACTCCTGGAACAGAGCATGAATGCAAGCGCTTCTATTTGCAGTGTAAGCAGGTATTTACATTCATTATTCATCCAATTATTCTTTAATTAATTTTTTAATTATATAGTACATATTAAGGGATATTAAATTTTTTTATATCTAAAAACCTATTGCAATGGATTTTAAAAAGTTAGAAAAAGCTTGTAGAAGTTAGATAATTTTATGGCTGATTTCAAATAATTGGGTTTGCAAGTATTTACGGTCTAGTATTTACTGTGTATAATTTTTTTAGTTTGATAGTTTGTTGCAACTTTTTATCCATCATAAAGTGTTAGCTTTTGATGCAATTTCAGAAATATATATATATATATATATATATATATATATATATATATATATATATATATATATATATATATATATATGTATATATATATATATGCTATTTACTAACTAGAAAGTCAAGTAATTTGTGAATGAGCTTAAAATTTCAATTGGTAGCCTCTTGAGCCTGTTTAGAAAACATAGCTAGTGGAAGAGTAAATAATTCAATAACTTCATAGCTATCAACAAAAATCTTATGAAGTGCTTAAATCACAGTTTCCAAGGTTACAGGTCTACATTAAGCGAGCAGTTTCTAAACAGAATATTCTTTTGATGAGTTAACATTGTAACTACATAACATTGAGGCCAGAATAATATGGAGCTTTTTCATAAGATCTACATCCATGTTTAATATAATAGGCGAGACATCACAATGCTGAAAAAATCCTCAAGCTGTATTACCATAGTTTAATGTACTCGCCCCACTTACTCTTAGTTAGTCAATGAAAAAACCCATCTTTTTTAGAAATTTAGCTTGGACTTTAACTTTTATGCTTAGATATATAATATTGTTAAGCTGAGAAAGGTCAACCTTTCTCAGCATAAAATTTTTTTCGTCTTCAGTCTTGCTATTTTATAATTGGCATCTTGTAAGATATATGGAGCATACATTCTAAAAACGTTATCTAAGCATCAAAGTTGAAGTCCAAGCTAAATTTCTAAAAAAGATGGGACTTTTCATTGACTAACCATGAGTAAGTGAGGCAAGTACATTAAATACCTTTTAATTTAGTTATACAAAACAAATTCTCTAATAGTATACTGCTTTAAAAAGGAAATACAAATGCTTCCTTTAAGATAAGCACCAAAATGATTTCATTTTTAAGATTAGCACCAACATGAACTTTCCAAAATGAAAAAATATAGCATAAAAATATAGATTTCTGATGTTATGAATATATATATATATATATATATATATATATATATATATATATATATATATATATATATATATATATATATATAAAATATTTAATTTCCATTGTGCTTTCCAATCAAACTTTATTCAAATATCTTGTAAAGTTAATTTAAATGGAGTTGACAAATGAGCCATTGGATTGGTCTATGAAGTTTTTGTTTCTATTAGTTTTATTACTCCTTCCAAACTTACCACATTTATATCACATAAGATAGCATTTAAAAAACCACTACTGCCAGTTTCAAATACTAAATGGAGAATTTCATCAGAGATGTGGTGAGAAGTTCCATTATCAGGTGTTAGATGATCTAAACAGCTACTGCTTGGTTCTCTAACTATTGAAATATGTTCTTCTTTAACTGCTCCTGTAGTTGTTATTGTATTGTCTTTTCTTTTATCAAAACATGCATTGTAATTTTAAATTTTCAAATTTTCTCCTACTTACATTTTTTTGTCCAACACAAAGTCTTTCTTGTTCTACTTTTTTCCTATTAAGCTATATTTGATTCATTTAGTATTACCATGTCTTTTAGAGCAGCATTACCAATGGCAGTAGTTGCTCTGCAACTGACTCGATAACAATGGCCACTTCATGGCCAGCTTATAGTAAAAAATCCTATTTAGATTACATTTGTTTAAGAAACAGAAAATAAGATTCATGTTTGTCATTTTCATTATTAGATTCATCATTTGGCCCAACTAACACATCCCATTCTTTATTGACACTTTAAAAGTACATCTGCATTTCTCTCATATTACCCCTGCATCATAACAATTGCAAACATATATTAACAACTTTTTCAAAAGCTTTTAAATTGGCATAGTAATTGACATTTCTTTAAAGTCTAGAAATTTTATTTAAATTGCTTTTTCCATTAATCTACATACTTCTGTTTTGATTGTTGGAAAACTAAATTGACGTTATATATCTTCAGTTTCTGTTGTAACTAATCGATAACATTTATGAGAAGAACTTGACTTTTTACCTTCGGCGTTTTTGGTCTGCGTACATAAGGGCAATATTATCTCTTTTTGTAGGTACCATTGCTGTTAAAAATTAAGAATCTTGCCCAAATGTTGTCAGTATTACTGGGAGTATAAAATGCTGCCATATATGAGTTGCTTTTTATTAATCGTATACTATTTTATTTCTAAGAAATAAAATACATATATTTATACTATAAAATATGTAACAAATATTAAGGCTAAAAAAAATTTAATGAAATAAAATTAAAACTTACTGCAACATGTACAAATTGTTCCAAATTAACATGAATTTTATTATAGCAAAGTAATATTGCTCAAACTAATATAGGACATAAAATCCAATATTAAAATTATAAAAATAAAATATTAAATAAAAACTTAAAAATTAGTATTACATGAATTAAATAAAATTGTTAAAAGATCAGCATGACCCATTTTAAAATTTTTAACTTCATGCGAAAATTGTGGTGTATGATGCAACCCTTGGGGTGTGCGAAGAATAACAAAAAAAAAGATTGCTGCCCCATGCTAAACCCTAAGATGATGTTGCAGCAGCAGGCTATAAGGTAGTTGATGTATGTACTGGAGCCCCTGGCAGCAGGCTATTTCAGTGTGACGTAACAGTGCTTATCTAAACTTGCAGTTATAATTGTATATGCATGTATGTATATATATACATATAAATACACACACACACACACACACACACACAGATATATATATATATATATATATATATATATATATGTATATAAATAAATACTTACAGGTATTTTATTATTTGTACTATTATATTCTTTTATTTTCTGAATTTTATTTTCTGGTTTAATAAGACCTTTTCGAATATCTGATGCAGCTTGATAGTATAATAAATTCAAAGCCACTGGATCATTACACATTTCAATTTCCTAAATAAAAAACAAAAATTTTATAATTATCCATACTTAACTCTAATGAGGCAAAAAGTATATGACAAATAAAAATTTTATGCTTCCATTTTTATGTTAGTAAAAAGCTCTCATTTTTATATTAGAAAAAACATGTTTAAAAAAAAAAAAGTTTGTTTTAACATTTTAAACTTGAGTTAAAAACATTTTAAAAACTGAACTTTATGTTTACTGATTAAGAGATAAACAAAATCAGAAATTCTTGTTATAATTTTTTTCTGCACTTTTACCTCAAACTGTTTAAAGATATACACAACATAATTAATATCAATATATAATAAATAATGTAGCACATCATTAACACGTTAATTATTTTTGATACCAAGTTACAAGCAATACTCATAATCAGCGAGACAAAATGAATGATATTTCATTTTTTGATGGTAAATCATCACACATTTGCAAGAATGTCAAGCAAATATTTCCCTGACCACCAATATTATAAAATTATTTTATCAAAGTTTATAAAAATTTTTTTTATCAAAGTGAATAGCTAGTGAATAACCTCAGATTATTAATATTTTTGAAAAATGCTTGAAATTTATAATTAAAGAGTAGACTTAAAAGATATACTTAAAAAAAAACAGAACAATGTGGTATAATAAAGAATAAGTTATTTTGATAAAATAAATTAATACTCTTGTTAATGTGAAAACCCATTTTCGAAATGCAAGTTTTGTTTCTCCTGACTCAACAACTGATCTTTGATAAATACTATATGGAAATTCGGAAGACTCAAGTTTACGCTCTAAACAAAGAGAAAAAAGTCATCATTTTTTTTTAAATTCAATTATACATAGACCATGTTGATGACAATGATGATAATGATGATAACAATGATGATGTTGTTAATTATGATAATGACGATGATGATGATGATGATGATGATGATGATGATGATGATGATGATGATGATGATGATGATGATAATGACAATGATAATTTTAAGAAGTATAAATTTCAAAATAGGTAAGAAAACAGCAAAAATTACCAAAATCATTCTCCATGATTTGGAACAGAGCAAAAAAGGTTGCACTATAATCAGACAATCCAAGCTTTTTTACCACACACTGAAACAAAAGACCAAATAAAAAATAAGTCAATAAAAATAAATACAGAAAAATAAAATTAATCAAAATAATATGTAATAAAATTAAAAAAAAAAATCAAAATTACTCAACTTTAAAACAAATATCTTTTGTTAAAACTATTTTTACCTCATATATTTGCTCAGTTTTTTGTTTTTTATTAGGGAGGAATACTGATAATATTGTCTTGTCAGGTAAATTGATTTTGATTTCTTTTTCATTAGAATCAATTTTTTGATTTACTCCACTTTGATTTTGAGAGTTATATCTCTAAAATATTATATTATATTATATCTCTAAAAAAACAATAACTATACAAAGTTTTATTATCAAATCTTATTAAGAAAAACATAATTTAAGAACTTTCAGAATCAGAACTATAAAGATTATGATACATATATACATATAAATAACACACAAGGAATCAAAAAACTAAGAAAATGATATATATAAATAACACATAAAGACTCAAAAAAACTAGAAAAAATGATTCATATAAATAACACACAATGACTCAAAAAAACTAAAAAAATGATAGATTCTTGAACTTTTATAAATTTTATCTTACCTCTTGTTATATTTTCTAAACATTTTAGTAAAATAAAGACTCTTTGACTGTAACCCTGTTCTAACCATGAACATTCATTCATGGTTAAAATAAGTTGACTCTTTGACTCCATTTTGGAACATCTTATTACAAATTTTGAATAAATAAACTTACAATGTATTAGTTGAATACATGTTTTAAATGCTTAACTTAATAAACTTTTTAAATATATTGTCACTACTGATTACAGGCACTACTAATTTACTGTTGCAACTGATTTTGATGCAAATGTTGCATGATTTTGTAATAGTACAATATTTAAACTAGAATGCTAGCATTTTAAATTGACAAAAACTCAGGCTTACAAAACAGCTAAATATAGCCACTCATTTTATCACTGTGAAGCAAAAACTAAATTCTTTGAAATACTCTCTAAAATATTCAAATGAAAAAAAAGGTAAAAAAAATTGCGCAGCACTAACAACCCTTTCACTAACTTTTAAATAAGATAAAATTATCTTATATAAAAATATTACTTAAAAAAGAAAACTAATAGCTAAAATAATTCAACTATAAAAGTACTGGAAATTAAAATAATTTAACTAGAAAATGTACTAGAAATCAAAAAAATTATTTAACCTGTGTGTGCTCTTCAAGTAAAAACTTTTCCATGATATCTGATTCATATATTTCACGTATTGCAGTAACTGAACAGTATTATAAAAATATCATAAAATAATTGCTATGAAAATAAAAAATTGTCATAACAAAGTATTATAACAGTAATAAAAAAATAAATAAAAAATGATACAAAATTATTAAAAACTATTTTTAATTTTTTTTAATTCATTAAATATTTTATTAAACTTTTTTTGGCATATGTGACACAAAAACTATTGGATTCTAAAATAAATATGTATGATACCAGATGAAAGTATTGGATCCTAGACAAAAATATGTAAGTAAATAAAGATATTTAGCAGTTTTTAAAATGATGATGCTTTATACTAAATGAAAACCTGCATTATTTCAAATATAAAAGCTTTAAAAGTAGATTT
The DNA here is from genome assembly GCF_022113875.1 of Hydra vulgaris. NCBI lineage: Eukaryota > Metazoa > Cnidaria > Hydrozoa > Anthoathecata > Hydridae > Hydra > Hydra vulgaris. The sequence goes on from NC_061164.1 coordinate 44,008,876, forward strand.
TGTTTGTAATAGGATGTATAATAAAATATGTATATATATAATAAAAGAAGAATGGCCAGCAGCAGTTGTCATTGCAATGTATAGAGTTGTCATTGCATATGTCGCTACAATCAATGCGGTAGTGGTGTAGTGGTAAAACACTCGCTTCATAAGCGAGAGGTTCGAAGTTCAATCTCCACCACGTCCCTGGTAGTACCGCACTCAACTTGTTTCTCCGCGCAGCGGCCTTGTTCGTCAAGGTTCGTGTTTCGGAGTTATAGAGTTGAGAGAGGGTTATAACCACTATTAAGTAGCCTCCTCGTCTGTAATGGCCTTCTCGGCCTTGAGGAGGTGAATAAAAAAAAAAAAAAAAAAAAAATCACAACAAAAGATGAAGAAAAAGATAATTTAAAAAAGATTTTAGTGTACATCAAGGTTTAGTGTTCAGTCTTGTTTTTATTATCCATTTGGAAGCTCTTTCTAGAGAGCTTAGCATTGCTGGTGCTAAGCTCTCTAGAGAGCTTAGCACCAGCAATTCAATACAGATAATTTATGCTTGATTGTAGAGACAGAAAATGAATTATTAATACGATTTATTAATAAGTTTGTGGAAACAGAAAAAGATTATATTGATAAGAAGCAAAATCTATTGTGCAATGGATTCACAACAGTTAGTAGTATACAATACTCTTAATATTGTTGGTTAGGAGTGTAAAAAATATCATTTTATTGAACACCAAAAGAAGAAAAAATTAAAATAAACAGTTGTGTTTATACAAGAGGAAGGTGTGCCTGAACAGTGTACAAAAACCCCTCCAAACAGCAAGAGGTGCTTAATTTAATGATGATGATGTAAGATTAATATCTTCATATTTTATAAAATATAATATTTAATGTTTCTTTGATAAAAAAAATTTGGCAAACTTTTGTAAATACATAAAAGATTACCATATAAAGTATTGATACTTTTTACGAATTGAAATGGACTCACCATCTTCTATATATACTTCAAGTCCTCGACGTCTACTATCCAACTGTTGATCAGATAGTTTCAGTGGCCATTTTGTAGGAAGTTTTGGAAATGGATAATCTGTAAATTTTTTTTTCAACTAAAGTTTATAAAAAATAATGTAAGATATATACATATACATATATGCATATATATATATATATATATATATATATATATATATATATATATATATATATATATATATATATATATATATATATATATATATATATATATATATATATATATATATATATATATATATGTATACATATATACAAACACATATCAAGCCAGGAAAGGTGTGCAGCTTTTTGTCTTGTATGACCACACGCAAGTATTTTATTTTAGACAAATTGAACACGGCCATTTGCAAATTTTAAAATAATCAATGCTGAAAAAGTTTCAAAAACAAAAAAAACAAAACTAACAAAATAAAAAGAGATTAAAATAGAAAAAAATAAAAACAAATTAACAATTTAAATAATTTGTGTATTGTTTTTATTTTTGTTTCTTTAAAGTGGTTGTTACATTAAGCAACAAAATTAGATAAGGCGAAGCTAAAAAAAAAACAGTCTACAATAAAAGAATGATTTTCCTTTTCTTAACTTTTTTTTTTTAAAGAGGATAGCAAAAATATAAATTGCAATGTGTTTGTAAAATATATTTGTATAATTTTAATGTAACAACCATGGTTGAATTAAGCAAATGCGAAATGCAAAATCTGTAAAAAGATCTAGTATTCAAAACTTTAGTTTATACAAAACCGTGTTCCTTGTTTTTAAGGGGAGAATCAGCTTAAATTTGTAAGCGAAAAAATACAAAATAAAATAATCAACTTACAATAATAAAAGTAATAATACTCTAGTCATTAACTGCATTGCAAAAGTAATAACACTATAATAGTGTTATTACTTTTATAACGCACTTATAACTTTTAAAATTCAGTAGAAAAATATCTAGAAGCAGGCCTTTTTACGAGATGTAACTTTAAATGTAACTTTACTCAATAAAATATTTACATTGTAAAAAGTTAAATTACGTCAGTTGCATTTTTACTTCATTGTAATTAAATTTAAAATGACATTAAAAACTAATGTTAGTCTTTGAAACAAAATAGCTTTAAATTGAACAATATTGTTATAAAAAAAAAACTAAAGTTTTAATGTTGATTAAAAAAAAGTCTTCTTGTATTGAAATCTTATACTTATTTAAACATAATTTTTTTGCTATCAAACATTCGTTTTATGGTTATTTTTTTTTTTTAAATATATATTTTTTAATAATTTAAATTTAACACTTGTTTATGGTTGATTTTCTTAAAGGGATTTAAATGTACTTAAAACTAAACGCATAGATTGGGTTTTCCCCTTTTTAAAAAAACGTTTGCACTAACTGGTTTTGATAAAATAAATATTGTAAAGAAACGAAATTTACTGCTGTTCGGCTTTGTTCTTTTTTTATTTCCATTAAAATATTTTATTTTTATGTATAGTGAAACCTAATGTGTTTTTACTATTTTTTTACTCAATCCAAAAAAAAAAAAAAAAAAGTGTTTTCAGTTTTAAGATGTTATAAGCAGAATTTGTTTTTAACAAATATCATTATAATTTTGAAATTTATTTAACTTATATTAATAACTATTTTTGTTTTTAAAAAAAAATAAATATAAGTTGGGCTTTTAAAGAGTTTATTTACTGATCGCGTTATTTTTAATAGGTTTGAATTTTGGTTTGTTTTATAAAAAAAATTCTTTGGCAAACGGCTAAGGGAAAACCCAAACATAACATTTATAACTTGAGTTTAAAAGAACTTTTTTGTTTTGACGTTATTAACTTGTAGTTATAAAATGAATAATGCGCTTCTGCAAATAATGAATGAAACTCTAAAATAATGGAAAAATAAAAACTGGAAAATAATGCGCTTTTGTTCAGCGCATTATTTAGACCAGTATTTGGAACTGGAACATACCTGAAACTTAACTGAAATTAAAATAAAGTTATATGTAATACGAACATTTTAAAGTTACTTGAATTAAATTTATTAAATCTTTTTTTACTTTGGAAATTTTATCATAAAAAAAAAATTGTAAAACGGAGCATTTTAAAATTAAAGAAATTTTAAAATGCTCTGTTTTAAAATTAAATAAAAGAATTTTAATTAAATTTAATAAATTTATTTACTAAAAACTATGATTAATAAAAAAATATTTAAATTTAATGAAATAAATTGAATTTTTTTTTTTTTTTTTTTAATTTGAATGTTTTTAAACTTATGAAATTTAAAACTTAATATTAAATATGATAAAAAGTTTAAACTAAAAACACTTATTTTTTTTAACAACAACAACAATAAAAATAATTAAAAAAATTTTTCTTTAACAAAAAATCTATTAGTTTACAATTGCAGTTAAATGCTTTTACTTACGACTTAATTTTCCTTAGAATAAACGTCACAAAAACGATATCAAATGATAATTTAAATATTCTAAAAGATTAAAGTTTTTGCGTAACCCAAAACTGCTGAACGCATAGGCAAATCGCCTTTTCGCAGGTAAAATGCGAGCTGCGTAACAATTCTTAACAAGGCCTGAGAAGAATAAAGTGGATGTTCAAATAATATTTAAAACTTAAACAACTTATAAAAACGCGACAAACAACTTTATAAAAATGTATTGTATTAAAAGTGTAGCATTATGAAAAACGTTACTAATGGACCGCAAAACGCGCGTAAATTTCAAAATTAACCAATAAAAATTTTTTATTGGTTGATTTTAAAATTAATGCACGTTTTTACGTAACGTTTTTCATAATGCTATACTTTTTATAAAGTACTTTTTTATAACGTCGTTTAAGTGATCTGTGAAAGTTCCTGAAATTTATATTAATATTTGAATATCCGATTTATTTTTTTTAGATGCTTTTCTACTTTAATAAATGTTTGGAATTAATAATGTTGTTTGAACAAAGGATGAACTTTAAAAGTAATAAGTGCTTTATAAATGTAATAACAGTATTATAGTTTTATTACTTATGTTTTGTTTTATGTAACTTTCTCGCTAGCAAACTTTTGATAATTTGCTCCTTATAAACAAAGTACACAGTTTTGCATGAACTAAAATTTTAAAAACCTAATATTTTAACAGAGTTTAAATTCGCAATCTATAATTTAACCCTTGGTATATACTTGTTACTTTATAATTATACAAATATATTTTACAAACAGATGACGATACATATTTTCTCTTTCCTCTTTAAAAGAAAAAACACATAAAATATAGGAAATTCATCCTTTTTAACGCTTAAAAGCATTTTTTTTTGCTTTGACTTACTGAATTTTGTTGCCGATAATAATAATCACTAAGAAAAAACAAAATTAAAAAACAACACACAAATTATTTAAACTATTATTATTGTTTTCTATTTAAGTTTAATTTAATTTCTTATGTAGTTATTAAATTTAAAATTTTTTTCAGCAAAGCATATAATAAAACTTGCGCAAATGACCATGATCAAGTTGTGTAAATTAAAAAACGTTTTCGTGGACGTACGAGACGAAAAACCGCACACCTTTCCTGGGAAGGCTTGCATATATACATATATCTATATGTATAAATACATACATATATATATATACATATATATATATATATATATATATATATATATATATATATATATATATATATATATATATATATATATAGATAGATATATACACATATATGTATGTATCTAAATCTATGTATACATACATATATATGTATGTGTATATATACACATATATACATATATATATGTGAGTGTATATATATATATATATATATATATATATATATATATATATAAATATATATAACCCTCAGAATTAGGAAAAATGAATTCAGCAATAATTTGCCGACCTTAATTTTTAAAAGTCAGCATCAGGTTGGCAAAAGAAAAAAAAAAAAAATGGTGCATAGGTCTTACCATAAAAATAAGAAATGAAGTCGCCAATTTTTCGCTGACCTCATTTTTTCAAAACTTTATTTATACATATACATATATACATATATATATATATATATATATATATATATATATATATATATATATATATATATATATATATATATATATATATATATATATATATATATATATATATATACATATATATATATATACAAATAGTATTGCGTACTAAGGTAAGCAATCTGACGTCATACTGAAATAGCCTGGGGCTTCAGTACATACATCGCTTTGATGGGGGCTTCAGTACATACATCAACTGACAAATAGCCTGACTCGCAGTGGAGTGCTGCTACATCGACTGAAGGTTTGGGATGGGGCAGCAATCGTTTTATTCAAAACACGCTTTAGTAAGTGTGTGTGTGTGTGTGTGTGTGTGTGTGTGTGTGTGTGTGTGTGTGTGTGTGTGTGTGTGTGTGTGTGTGTGTGTGTGTGTATATATATATATATATATATATATATATATATATATATATATATATATATATATATATATATATATAGGCCTTCTCAGGAGACGCGTGCGGTCGCACACCTTGAATGACCACGCATATATATTTTTTTGTTGATAACATGGTCATGAATTTTTTTGCATGTTTTAAAAATGACGCATTTTGAAAACGCGCTGAAAAAATCAAACTAATTAGTCATCTAATTGTCTTTTTTTTAGTTATTAATAATTTATTATCATAATTATTTATGAGAAAATAAAAACCTAACATTAATGCACATATATATATTTGTAATTAATGACAAAATAAAAAGATAAAAATAATATATATATATATATATATATATATATATATATATATATATATATATATATATATATATATATATATATATATATATATATATATATATATATGTATTTATTTGTTTTCATGCATTTAATAAAATTCTGGCGATTTTTCGTTAAGTTTTTGTTTACTAAATGAATTACATCATTAAGTAATTATTATTTCTTCCTATTGGCTTATTATTGGCTTCCTGTTGACAAGGTTTTAACTGAAACTTTTTATATTAGGAGAATTAAAAAAAAACTTTTTTTTTTATATGTATTAAAATTATTTATTTTATTGTGTTTTTTTTGCTTGTTTATGTACTATTATTTTGGTGAAATATAGATGTTTAGAAAATATTTGAATATTTAAAAATTTAACTTAGCAGCATTTTAAAAATTCAATTTTATAAAAATAAAGCAATACGCATAAATGTAAGAAGTGTAAATAAAAACTTCGACAAACCAATGACTCAAGTAATAATAAAGATGTAAAACTAAAATATTTTTCTGAAGTTGCTCTTGGTCTTGCAAAAAAACTATTTCCGGTTTGATAACTTTCATGAATGTTATGAAAAATCACTCAGGAAGAGTGCCACCAGTGTTAAAAAAATTTCTTTGTTAATTATTTTTAATGAATGAGTTCAATACTTATGCAATTCTTTTGTTATGTAACTCTAACTCTTAATAACAGATAAAAAAAATCATGATAACCGCTCGATAATGTTAGTGATGTAATTTAAGTAAAAAATACAGTTTAAAAAAAACAAGTTTATTTAAAAAATGTTTTTATAAAAATTTTAAATCAGTATAGAATTCTCTGCATTTTGTAAAAGTTTTTAATAGAAACTGCTTTACTGACTCGCAGAAATGAGACCTATAAGTTGAATTTGTGTTTTTACCTTGCTTTCCCTGTAACATAAGTGCAAGTGGCGTTTTTAGTAATAAGTTTGCTCTCTTTTGGCCGAACTTAAAACTTTTAAGCTTATTTTATTTATTAGACTAACAGCTTTTATAAAAAATTGCTAAAAGTTTAATTTAAAAGTTTAAATACGCAAATATTTGATAAAGTTGTTGCGCGTGTAACGTAAGTTAAAATTGGAATTGCCTATATATGTTATTTTAATGTTTTTCTTTTCTCATTAATAACTATAATAATGAATAAAAAAAAAAAAAAGATGAGCAATAAATTTGGTTTTTTTAGCGCGTTTTTAAAATGCGTCATTTTTAATGACGCATTTTAAAATGCAAAAAAAAAATTGTGGCCATATTATCAACAAAAAAAATATATATGCGTGGTCATTCAAGGCGTGAGACTGCACGCATCTCCTGAGAAGGCCTGATATATATATATATATATATATATATATATATATATATATATATATATATATATATATATATATATATATATATATATATATATATATATATATATATATATATATATATATATTTATATATATATATATATTTAAGCAATTTTAAAAAATGTATTCTACAAAATAGAGTGTGTGTGTGTGTGTTGGTGAGGCATAAAATATATTATTTTAAAAAATACCAAAATTCGGAAGGGTCAAAAAAAAAATTCAAAGTGCAAAAATAAAAAAATCTTAAAAAAGTAAATAAAAAATTATTTGAATATATAGTGGAGCAGGGTCACATACTTTTTTTTTAAATGCTTTGAAAATTTTCTTTATATACACTTTTATACTTGTTGTTAAAATGATGATTTTAAATTCATACTTTTAATTAAATTTATTTACAATTAACTTATCATTCAAAGATAAAATAGATAAAAAATAGAAATGTACAGATAAAAAATAGAAATGTACAAACAGAAAACTCTTAAACTAAAATATGATTTTTAACAAATAAAACTTTTCATGAAGCATAGAGTTAACAAATTGGGAAGTATACCCATGAAAGATACAAAACAAAAAAAAGGTGATTTTGCTGTATAAAAAAAATAAAATGTGATTTTACTAGAAAGTGTTCAAAGATGTTATACAATCATAAAATTTGCAGAGAAACATTAAATTGAAATAGAGAAACATTAAATTAAAATTGAAACTAAAACCTACTTATGACAAAAATGAAAAAAATTTTCAGCTTTATAAAAAATAAAATATGTATAAATAATAAAAAGTACTCTTGCATAACATTTGGAAATAGTTCTACCAGGGACATGGCTCCAAAAAACCCAAGCAAGTTTTTTCTTAAAAGACCCATTAATGCAGGATTTCACCATATATGCTTGATTTGAAGGCAATAAATATATAAACAGGACATGCTGGCTCTAAAAAGCCCATGTGATAATTTTCATAAAAGATCCATTAATGTGGGATTTCACCATATTAGCTTGATTTGAAGCCCATAAAAAGATAAACGCTACATTTTATAATGACATGCAATTTATTGTAAACAAATCAGCATTATGTTGTGTTTTAAAAACAAATGGTTTTTATCAGGATTGACATTAATGCTTGAACATGTAATAATAATAGATTTTAAATAAATGTTAAATGCTTAGGTTAGCTACGTTCTATAGCTAGTTAACTCCCGATGACTCAAACTTCCAAGGGACCAAAGCAAATTGGTCAACTTAAGGAATGTTTGACTAAAATAAAGTCGAAATTTGGCTGATATGAGATATTAGAACGAAAAAAATGATTTGACTTAACAAAGTTTGAGAGAGAGAGAGAATAGATGGGTGTGTGTTTTGACCCTCTTTGGAGCTTATTAAGACTCTGCCACCCCCACCCCAACCCCTGCTTTTTATTAATTTTGAAGCAATATAAAATAATTTTGTTATTTTTTTACTTTGAAAAATAAACTTTTTCTTTACTCTAAACTCTCTCTATCATAGATGAATATAATATATAAAAAAAAACTTATTTTTATTTTAAGAAGGAGAAGCATATTTGTTTAGAATTCTTTTCATAAATGAAATTTATTTTGTTATGAGAACTGTACAAGAAGCTCTTTATGATTGGTTCATTGATATTCGTGGGACAGTAAAAGCTTCTTTTCCATGCTTAATGTTTAAAGCCCAAGCAAAGTTATTATATGCTCAGTGGTGAGATCAGCAACCATAAGATGTACAGCAACCCAATCTCGTGTTTTTGAATAAATGGAGCAATGATTAAATGCAAGATTACTAAGTAAGTTTAAGCTAACCAAACAAGTGATTTTGAATCAAACTGAATTCATCTGAAAGAATAAAGTACAATTGAACTCTAAAGGAATCTTATTGCCTTGAACATATGTTAGGAACAATATCAATCTTCCTAAACCAACAACATATTTTAACTACTACTGTATTTATGCTCTGGATGACTATAGGGTTCACATAATGCCAGAGGTACAAGAGGCATTGCTAAAGATAGGTTATGTGTATGTTGGCATTAGTGGTGGTATTACAGGGTATATCCAGATAAATGACACAAATATTTATGTTCTTATAAAAAAAGAAGTATTGCAAGCTTGAACAGAGGCTTATGATCAACCAATTGACTGCTGATCCAATAAAGATTCCACAACCTACCAGTAATGTTATGATGTGGATGCTAGTTGAAAGTTTAGCAAGTCCTAAAATTGATGTCTCTGCATTCTACAAAGAACTTTGGCTTACAAGTGCTCTTGATGGAAGTGAGGACTTCTTAGTATCAGAGAAACTAATGTGTTTAGTTAGGGAAGATCTTAAGAAATTCAGAGCAGAATTAATGAAACCGAAAAGCCCTAACCAGTTGAAGGATTTGCTCAATTGTATTGCCCCACCAAAGGGTGTTTGTAACTCTCTAGTACCAGTAGATTTTAGAAATATTTCCAACCCTCCTGTTTATGAGAACGCCCTCCCTCCATTTTTTCGACAGGCAAGATTAGTTATTTCATTTGACCCGCATTTACTATATATATATATATATATATATATATATATATATATATATATATATATATATATATATATATATATATATATATATATATATATATATATATATATATATATATAATATATATATATATATATATATATATATATAAATATATATATATATATATATATATATAAATATATACATATATATATATATATATATATATATATATATATATATATATATATATATATATATATATACACACACATATATATATATATATATATATATATATATATATATATATATATATATATAAACACAAATAAATATATAAATATATATATATATATATATATAAATATATATATACACACACACATATATATATATATATATATATATATATATATATATATATATATATATATATATATATATATATAAACACACAGGCTTGACCAGGAAGGCATACGATTTCACATCATAATATGACCACACAAATACGATTTGATTTTACTCAACTTGACCACAGCTATTATAAAGTTTTTGAAAATTTGTATACATTTTAAAAACGCGCTATAATATATGATCTCAGCTATAAAGAAACTTAAAAAAAAACTTATCGTAAAAGAAGCAAATAAATCTTGGTGAAAAAAATAATGAAAAACAAAATAAAAACAACTAAAACTAAAAAAGCAGAAATAAAATTAAAACTTAACTAAAATAAATAAACTATAACGATGAGGTTATCTAAATTACGTTTGGAATAAATAACTTTGAAGTTATAAATAGGGAGTTTATTAAGGAGACCTTTGCTGTTTAAAGTTGTCGCTTATGAATTTATTTTTTTTTTCTGAACTTTAACTTTTATTTTTACTTATAAAAAAATCTTATACAATTAAATAATATAAATAAAAAAGTGTACAACTTTCAATGTTACTTAAATTAAAATCATTAGCTACTTTATTTAAAAGAGTTTTGCTAATATAAAAATGTTAGTAAAGATAAACGTGTCAAAGTTATTTATTTTCAACCTAATTAAAAACCAATTTTTTTAGCGCATTTATTAAAGACCGTGGTTAAATCATCAAAACAAAATATTGTTTGCGTGGTCATATAAAGACTTGAAATCACACGCCTTCTTGGCCAAGCCTGCACACACACACACACATATAATAAGTAGATGCTAGTATAAGTATAATATAAGTATAAGATATAATAGATTAAGATGGTGCAACAGAAGTAAAGTTCCTAAATGCAAAACATTAATTTTCAAGGCATTTTCAACACCTGTATTAAAATTCTAGTGATATTTTTTAAATCTCTTCTTGAATTTTGATGTGTTTCTGGCTTCCTCATGCAAACACTAGGTTGGAGTAAGAAAATTGCATTTTTTGAAAACATCTTCTGTTACACCCCTAGGTTTCTTCTATATAATAACACTGGATTTAAAATATTTTTGAATGAAAAATATTTTTATATATAATGAAAAAAATTTCTTAAAGGCCTTAACTAAGCCTTAATTATTTAACAGGTCAATTTTAACCCCTTAAAAAAATTTTTATTTAAAAATTTTATAAATTCTATGATACTTTATAATATAGAACAAAACTTTCACCTCACCTTAGTAAACACGTTCTCTTAAATAACCTTCAAAAAAAATGCAGATGCAATTAAATTTTGCAAGCATGATGGCTTTTCAAAGTTAGCCTGTTATAAAATAATGTGCTTACAAATGTTAAGTAAAAACACAATTATTTTACTTGATGTGTGCACTGTGGCACTATCTTTATCACAGATCTCACTAAATTATCCAGCATGGTAAAATAACAATCAACATTGAGAAAAAGTGAACATCTTCATTCTTAAATAAAATTAAGCCAGTAATCCAGTCAAATAATATTCCATACCATATCCACATAAGATTCCTATATTCTACAGTTTTGTTTATTAACAAGCCTATTTGATAATAAAAAAGAATAATAAAGAGTTTTGTCACTCATTATGATGTTGCATTTAAAATAAGATTTTCTACAGCTTTTTGAAAATAACCTATTGCAAATCAAGTTACTGCTAATAATCTTGTAATAGCTGTAATTTGTATGAAAAAATTAGAAACATGACTGAAACTAATTAAATAGACATAATAACTGAAATCACTGAATGTTTATGTGTTAATGTTGCTAGAACCCAGAAACTTTTATCTATTAAGCAGAAAAAGAAAATTAAAAACATAGACTTTTAGAAGGCTGTATTAAATATCCTTTATCTGGAGATAATGCCTGCTCAACCATAAACCTACTGCCAATATATGTTTTGAAGCTCTGTGGATTTCCTCATTCAATATTCTAAAGCAACATATTGTATGTATGCAACCAATAGAAAGCGAGATGTTTTCTGCACCATTTTTCTTTAATACAATTTTTTTGGTGCACAACACATCAATACCAATATCTCTTTAGATTCACCAATATAATATATAGAAACACTAATATAAGCAACATCGCAGAGCTCGAAATAGCCTATGGATATCGAACATTGTCCAGCACTTCTCCAGTAAAAATTGACCTACCAGTCATTTTGTCTGACCCATACTTTGTGTGCATTTATTTTATAATCATTTTAGTTGTTCCAAAATTATTAATAAATTCAGTACTGTTTGTAAACTTCATTTTTTGAACTTTTTATTCTTTATAAACAACAGAAAAGTTAAAAACACAGCTACATTAATAAATTACGTCATTTTTTTGAGCAAATTCATTTTATTTAGGAAGACTAAACATTAATTTTTTTTGAATTAAGCAGCCCAGTTTTTATCATTTATATCAAAATATTGCAATTAATTATTAATTTAAATTTATATTTTAGTATTTATTTTCTTTTTTGTCCGATGGTTTTTATAAATTATAAACAAATAATTTAGGCTTTTAAAACCCCTTCTTAAATTTAGTTTTTTTAATGCTTAGAGAAACCAGTACTTTATATTTCACTATTAAATTTGAATTTTGTTGCATAACATTTATTTTAAGCAAAAGTTTTTCGCTATTAAAAGTGTTTACAAAAATAATCATAGAAAAAGTTTGAAAAGATTTATTAAAAAATACATATTTATAACAGGCATGCGGAGTCCCAAAATGGACTCCAGATTTAAAAGTCACAAAAAGATTACTTCTTTTAATTTTTTTGTATCGAGGAGCTTTAAAAATATAAAAAATCTTATGAGCTACTAACGGATAAATCAAGACTTAAAGTTCAGAAGAACATTTAATTTTTGAACCTGGAGTTCTTAGGTATAATGCAGCGAGGACTCCAGGACTCTGGGTTTAAAAATAATAAGTTCCAAGTCATTAAATATCATAAACTTTTTTCTTATAGCAGATCATTAATCAACCAACATGTTTAGAGCTTCTGGACACCAGAGACCATGAAAAAATAAAGTTATAAAGCTGGAGTCCTTTTGGGACTCTGCATCCCTGATTTATATAAATGTAGCTACGTATAATATTCTTTGATAATTGAAATAAAATTGGTTAATTGTGAACAAGCAATAAAATTAATTTGTTACTTTATTTAATAAAGTACTAAGTAAACTTGATAATTAATGTATTTAAAATATATTTATAATTTGTAATAATTTACAAAGCATTTTGCATTTTGCATAGTATAGTAATTTTTAATATTTTCCTTTTCAAACTTTAGTTTTTTGAGCTAAGATTTTTTCTTTTTCTTTAAGATTTTCTTTTTTTAGGTAAGTTATCTTTTAAATTTTCTTTTGATTTTCAGCACATTTTTGAAACATCTTAAGTTGTCAAAACAAACTGCTGTGGTCAAGTTGTAAAAAAAATATCTTAAGCGTAGTTCAATCGCATTTCTTTTCATCTCAATTTAGAACAGTTTACCCAATACCTATCTCATGTTGAACTTTCTTTCTTTATCTCCAGAGATTCTTTAATTTTTCTTAAACTGTATTTTGGAATGACTGTCACGGTCTTGGGATTCAGCCAATCAAAAGTACCACAGTATGTTCTAGAATATTCTATAGCCCCATAACTCGAACATTTTTGATTTTTAAAAGCTCTTTACTGTTCAGCACCTCTTGAAATGATTTCCTTTTAAAGTCTTAAGTTTGCAATCATCCAGATTTGAGTTCAGTAGCAGTTTTGTTTTGCTATTGCATAATATGTTATTTAAATTGGGAGCTGAAGTAAATATAACTCTGATGCTTTGGTTATTTGAATAAGATTTTGCTATAGCTGTTTTCAAAAAATATATCTTTGAGGAAATAAATTTCTTGTGAGAGATGTTTTTGAGAGCAGATTTGTTTTGCTTTACAAAGAATATGTAGAGCAAAACAAGTTTGCTAAAAGACCTGATATATATATATACTACTGTGATCAAAAAGTAAGGTGAATTTTTTTATAAAATGAAAAATCTTTATTTATTCTTCCAAATCTGTATCGTTCCCCTTAAAATAATCCCCCCCCCGGCCCCAATGCACTTTTGCCAACGTTTTTTCCAGTCTTCGAAGCATGTCAAAAAATCCTCGGAAGGGATAGCCTTCAATGCGCGTGCCGATTCACGTAGGATCTCTTCAATGGACTGAAAACGATTATCCCGGAGTGGTCTCTTGAGCTTTGGGAACAGCCAGAAGTCACACGGTGCTAAGTCGGGCGAATACGGTGGTTATGGAACAACATGGTAGAGTTTTTGGCGAAAAACTCACGAAGAACCAGTGCTGTATGCGAAGGCGCATTATCGTGGTGCAAAATCCAAGAGTTAATGGCCCATAATTCCGGTCTCTTTTTGCGAATAGCTTCACGCAAACGTCGAATAACGCTTAAATAATATTCCTTGTTGACAGTTTGGCCAGTTGGAAGGAATTCGTAGTGCACGGCACCACAATAATCAAAGAAAGCAGTCAACATGACCTTGATTTTTGAGCGACTTTGACGTGGTTGCTTTGGTCTCGGCTTGCCTTTTTCACGGTATTCACTCGATTGGTCGGTTGTTTCAGGGTCGTATGCGTAGACCCAAGTCTCATTGCCAGTAATAATTTGTTTGTAGACGTCTTGATAGTCAGAAAGCATTGCTTCACACGCTTTAAAGCGACGCTCTTTTTCAAAGAAATTGAGAAATTTCGGCACTTAACGTGATTTGAGTCTTCTGAGGCCCAAATGATCTTTCAAAATCGCTTGCACCAACCCAAATGATATTTCAACCATGTCAACAAGGTCTCGAATGGTTAACTGACGATTTGCAAGCACCAGTTCTTTGATTTTGTTGATGTGGCGATCATCAATCAAAGTCGATGGTCGTCCGGAGCGTTCCAAGACATCAACACGTTCTCGGCCTTCTTTGAAGTCTTTGTACCACTTGTAAACATTTTTTTGAGACATAGTCTCTTCACCGAAGGCCTTTTGCAACATTTGATACGTTTCAGCAGAAATATCATTCCGCAAACAAAATTTAATAGCACTTCTTA
>NC_061164.1:44026526-44064026 GCF_022113875.1 Hydra vulgaris
ATATATATATATATATATATATATATATATATATATATATATATATATATATATATATATATATATATATATATATATATATATATATATATATATATATATATATATATATATATATATATATATACTCTTGCATGTCTCTTGCGTGGCATCAAAAAAAGTTTCCCATAAACTGTAGTTTTAAAGAGCGCGTTAATAAACCAGACCAGAAAAAGTTTTAAAAATTTAATAATTAAATTTTTTTTTTTAATTGATAGACTGCCTGGCCAAACCAAACCCTCAGTCGATGTAGCAGCACTCTCTTGCGAGTCAGGCTATTTGTCAGTCGTTGTAGCAGCACTCCCTTGCAAGTCAGGCTATTTGTCAGTCGATGTAGCAGCATTCCCTTGCGAGTCAGGCTATTTGTCAGTCGATGTAGCAGCACTCCGTTGCGAGTCAGGCTATTTGTCAGTCGATGTAGCAGCACTCCGTTGCGAGTCAGGCTATTTGTCAGTCGATGTAGCAGCACTCCGTTGCGAGTCAGGCTATAAGATAGTCGATGTAGCAACATTTACGCATGTTTTAAAAATGTTTTTTATTAAATCAATAACAAAAACACTACTAATTAAAAAAAACTTTTTAGTCGTTATAATTGCGGTTTTTTAAAAAAATTTTAAAAAACAATTAAATTTAATGTACTTCCGCATAAATTAATTGCTTTGACATTTCGATGACAATCAAAAACAGCTTAAGAGACGAGGTAATTAAAATTGTAGTCGTAAGAGACTTTTTTTACATTAAAATGCTCTTTAAGCTACACTATATGGGTATATATATAAATATATATATATATATATATATATATATATATATATATATATATATATATATATATATATATATATATATATATATATATATATATATATATATATATATAAGGGCCTTATTTAATTTTTTATAAATTCCCAGACAAAATGTCTGATCTAAACTTGCTTGGGTCGGACAGAGTTAGATCAAATTTTTAAAATATAATTTTCACGGTTTTATGGAAGCAAGTTATGCAATCGAAATCTTTGTTATATTATTCAGTTTAATGTTAGTCTAGTGAAGTTGTAGTTTCTTTCCTTATTATTTAGAATATTTCATTGCAGACTTTTGTATTTTAATAAAATAGTTTTAACTTAAAACTATATGTTTTTTTAGATAGATAAATTTTCACTCTGTAACTGACAACGCTTAGTTTTTTTTTTCTTTACAATTTGACAACAGCTGTTTTGATGTTTTAACAATTTAAATGAAATAAAAAAATCGTTACATTATGAATACCTTTTAATAATTGATCTTTTTTTAAAGTTTTTATTTTATGCAAAGATTTTAAACAAAATCAAAAATTAATTATAATGATCATTTAAAATTAAAGTAATATGTGTAAATTAAATTTATATTTAAATATATTTTTTAGAAGCTATGTATTTTTTATGATAAATTTAAACATTTGAAACTATTTTTCCTTGTCTTTCTAAAAATCATTAAAACATTATTTTTTTATGTTACTTTATATCTTCCCATGATTTAATTGCTTTCTTATAATTATTTTTTCTATTTGTTTAAAAGTTGATTTTTTAAACTTGACTAGCTAATTAAAGCATGATTATTAATAGCAATGATTAAAAATTACGATTTTTAAAAGACTTTATAATTTTTTTATAACAATTTTTTGTGCAACTTTTTGAAAAAAATGTTTATACAACTTAAAAATATTTTTTTTTTTCCTTTTAAATAACTTAACTTTACTTTTCAAAAATTTAAATAAAATTTGTTTATTTATCAAACAATCAATAGAAGTAATTTGTAAAAGCGTTTTGCATAACTTTAATTAAACATTTTAAAACATAAGTGTTAAAGCAATTTTTTTCAAATGCAATTAAAAACGTTACAAAAGTAATTTTAACTCAAGTTTTTTTAGTTTCACTTTAAAGCTTGTTGAAGTTTTATATTTCTTTCCTTTTTGGTAAGTTTAGCTGTGTGTCAGCATCATCAGGTAATAATAAAACATTATAAAGTAACATAAAACAAACCGTTTAAAAAGAAGACGTTAAAAAGCATTAAATGTAAAAATCAATTAAATAAAATTATAATGACGTCATTATTATATTATTTATTTGGTTTTTATATTTGACACTTTTTATTGTCTTCTTTTCAAACGGTTTGTTTTATGTTATTTTGTAATGTTTTATTATTACATGATGATGCTGACCACAATAGGTCAGTGAAATATCCTTAATATTTTACTATATCAAAATTTATTTGAAACTAGTTATATGCTGCCAATTTATTGAAATCAAATTACATATTATAAACAAATCGGCACCCAAATACAGTCGATGCTGTTGAAAATGGTCAAGAATAGCTCCTGTATCTATATATATATATATATATGCATATATCAGAGGTCAAAATAAGTGACGGACATTCAAGCCCATCAATTTTATTTTTGAGAACTGTTTGAGGGGGGTAACTGATGACTTTTTGCTTTTCCAACTGATCTCAAGAATTGTCCGAGGGGTAGCGATGTCAACCTCTGTATATGTATGTGTGTGTGTGTGTGTATATATATATATATATATATATATATATATATATATATATATATATATATATATATATATATATATATATATATATATATTTAAACATAGAAGTTGAAATAAGGGTGAATAAAATACATGTGAAAAATACATACATCACTGTGCAGATTTGCAAATTCATTGTAACGACGACAACATCTATACTTTCCATTGATATATATATTGTAAACCTATTTAAAATGTAAAACCAAATATATGCAAAAAAAATTAATGCTATTATACAAATAATACAATTATATATTATATACTTCAATTTTTGTTTGTATTTAAATAAATGTCAGTTTTAAATTTGATATTAGAAAGGAAAATAACAATTTAAAAACTAATAGTCCATCAACTGTCACACTTTTGACTTATTTTATTTTTTAAATGAAAGGACTATTTTCTATGGAAATCTTTTTGAGAATTTTAAATATGCTATATAAAGGAAATGGTTATACTTACAAAATATTTAACATTAGTTGAACAAATGTTAAAACATTGTATTAAAATATTAAAACCAATATTAAGTAGAAATTAAGTAAAGATTAAAAGAATTAGCTTAGGTGCAGTACTAAAAGATTGAACTTGGAACTACTTGCTTACAAAGCAATTAGTTCCATAACAGTCATTACATCATTAAATTACCATTAAATTTAAAATTTTTTTTGAAATATCTTATTATTAAAAAAGAAAGTTTTAATAAAGTTTAAATAAAAAAAGAAAGTTTTAATAAAGTTTAAATAAAAAAAGAAAGTTTAAATAAAAAAATTACCACATATTTCTCTCCATCTTTCTCTAGATATTTGAAATCTGGTATTGTAATAGGAATACTTCTTCGATCGGAATAATCTATGTAGTCACTGCCACATACCTCTGACCCATCAAGTTTACGTGCCTCGCTTGGAGAGACAGAAATAATAAGCAATGTAAGATAATCTTTTCCCTGTTTAATAAGATCAACAACAGCTCTGTGGTCAGTTCCCTC
The DNA here is from genome assembly GCF_022113875.1 of Hydra vulgaris. NCBI lineage: Eukaryota > Metazoa > Cnidaria > Hydrozoa > Anthoathecata > Hydridae > Hydra > Hydra vulgaris. The sequence goes on from NC_061164.1 coordinate 44,030,124, forward strand.
ACAGTTAACCCCATTTCTAAAATAAAAATTTTATATTTTTTTATTTCTTTGTTCAGGGTGTTTATAAGGATGATTGTTATAACTTTTAACCATTCAGGTTAACCATGATTAGCCTTAATAGTTAAAAGTTATAACAATCATCCTTATGAACACCCTGAACAAAGAAATAAAAAAATACATGAAATAAAAAACACATGTGGAAAGGAATACTGGTACCAGTATTCCTTTCCACATGTGTTTTTTTTTTCTATGTGTATGTGATTTTATGTTGTTTTTTATTTATTTTATTTTTTTTAACAATATTTTATGTTTATAAGTACTTTGCTGAAAATTTTCGAATTTTCTAAGAAATTTTAAAATTGTTTTACACAACTAAACTATCTAACACAACTAAACTATCTAACACTAAGCAATATTAATAAAATTATTAATATTATGAACAAAATAAAAATTGTATATAGAAGACAAAAAGTGCATGTCTATAAATCTGTATATCTATAAATCACCCAAAATTTCCATCAAAACTTCAACTTATTAGGTTAAATTTATACAACCCTGGTAAGTGAAAAGCAAGCAATTCAAAATGCAATAACAAAACAATTTTTTTGTACTAATAAAATTTACTATGGAAATTTTTATGAATCTATTATTTGATTGTGTTTTAAAATTGAAAAACAAAAGATTTGATTGTAAAATTGAACTTAAATATAACTTTTATAATTGAAAAAAATATTATAATTTTATAACATAGTTCGCCACAGGTTAAAAATAAATAATGAACTGAAAAGCAAAGTATTATAAGTATAACCCAATAAAATAGTCTCACACTTCCAGAATACGATCGCCAACACGAACTTTTGCTTTATCTGCAGGACCTCCTTCCAGAACTGCACTGATCATTTGAAGAGGAGGATACAACTGGCCGTTAATTGCTTTCATCTGACCACCTTCTGATACTTGACCTCGGACATTGAATCCGAACCCTTTTTCTCCTTTTTTAATTTTTACATATCTTGGAGCATATTGATCTTTATTTTCTTCTTCGTCTTTTAATGAATTTTCTAGATCAGAATCTTGCTCATCGTCAGCCATGTTTTTGGTTTAAGTCCGTATTGATTGTTGAAATTGATATTTACTTATCTTAAACTTCGCTTCTGACGAATGATTTCCATAAAAATCGAAACTTTTCGCATCGTATAACTTTATAAAAAATATTTACCTTGAAATCTTTTTCATTATTAGAAACATAAAAATCACATTTTGCATAGGTAAAATGATTTCGTTTTTTACCTTTGTAAACGGAAATTTAATAGTAAATAATAAGTAATGAAACCTAGTAACTAATTAGATAAGAGATTAGTTATCATTATTTTAGGGGTTGCGACAGATTTATGGTGATAGATGGAGTTAAGAAGAAAAATGTTTAGAAGATGTAGAAGGGGTGTTTAGAAAATAAGTAACTTTCAGACATGGATCAAACTTCAAACTTGAGTATGTTTAACTTTATATCAAATAAAAATGCTTTGCAAAAATTGCATTCATTAGAGTTTTTTTTTATTTTTATGGGTAGTTTACATAACTTTCGAACTATTAGATGAAATTTGAAATCTGCAATAAATAGAAATTTAGTTTAAAATGATAAATTATAAAATTCATTAACTTAATACCCTCACATTTCCAGTGCTGGATCAAGGGAGGAGGGGGCTAAGGGGGCTAAAGCCCTTGGCCCCGCAAATTTAGGGCCCCCCAAAATTTTAGAGGACCTTTTTTTTTTTTTAATTCATTTATAGGCTCTGACCCATAAACAAAAAGAGCCCTGGGCCCCAAGAAGTCTTAATCTGCCACTGCACATTTCAAGTGTGTGTATATGTATGTATATGTGTGTATGCATGTATGTATGTATGTATGTATGTATGTATGTATGTATGTATGTATGTATGTATGTATGTATGTATGTATGTATGTATGTATGTATGTATGTATGTATGTATGTATGTATGTATGTATCTGGATATGTGTAAATGTATATGTGTGTATGTGTATAGATGTGTGCGTTTGTATGTGTATGTGCATATTCATAAACCTTTATACCAGAAGAGTAGCATTGTACAGATGTATCACAAAAGAGTTTACATTATTACAGATGAAGAAAGAATATGAAATTACATTACAAGTATTTGATCAATATTTATCAATACAATAAAGATCAATACTATAAAACGAAAAAAGTAACATCCTAGTTCTTTATACTTTATTGTTGAACTTGTACATATACTTTAAAGGAAATTTTTCCATTTTAAATCATGTAATGAAGAACAACAACAACAAAAAAGTGCTGATGCAGAAATTGTGGAACTTTTTTTGCAAAGCATATTCATTTGATACAAGCAGAAATTGAAGTATGCTTCATTTTTTAAGAGTTACCTTTCTTAAAGACCAATATAAGCCACCGCAATTTATGTTTGCAAATGCTAGTGAGTCAGAGGAAAATTGATTTTATGAAGTAAAAATATTCATACTTGAAGATCTGATCACGTAAATTACGTAACCGTAAAGTAACTTTTAACCTCAAAGATAAAATGATCGGTCAAGTTTAAAGTAAACTTGACCGATCATATTAATAGTTCAATTAATAACGACTAGAAAAAGTAACAATCATAATATTATTAATAATAATAACAATAATAACAATATAAAAGAGAAAAAATGTGTTAACAAATTTAACTCTGATAAACATTAAATGCAACGTTGAGCCAGCTTAAAATACACCGTTGAATCAACGTAAAATATTACACTTTTCTAACCTAACAAACAAAATTGATTTTTTGTTGTTTGCCACAGAATGATTAAAAAACAACAAAAATTCGACAAATTTTGACAAGCATTTAAATAAACATGTTATATGCTGAAATAATAGTTTTTTGGGTCAAAGAATCCAAATTTGTTCATAATTTTTTTTTGTTTTCATGCACAGCTTTGACTCGTGCAATGCATGTATACAAGTTTATGCGCGCGTTACATTAGACTACACGCGTAAAAAATAATTTAAGTTAATAAATATTTGAATCTTAAAGTCAAAACAAACTATTTTGATACATTACTCTATTGGATACTTTTATAACAACGGTTTTTAAAGAATGTTTATACATAGAAATAAAAAACTATATTTCAAATTCAGTTTTTTTTTTTTTTTTTTTTTATTATTTATATAACAATCATTTTAAAAACATTATATGGCTATGGTCTTTTTTATGGTACTTCGGTGTTTTTTATGTTTTTTAAAAGATATGCTTAATACTTTAGATCTGACAATTCTAGATTGTGATTTGATTTTTTTTTAACCTCGAATTTTTTTTCAGGTTGAAAAGTAAATTTTACAACTCTGACCAGCAGTCTAATAGACTGGTGAGAAATTTTAGTATATAATTGGACATTTATTTATTTTTATATATTAAATTAAATGAACTAAGGGTCAAAAAATAACTTTTTAGGTCGAAAATAGAGTTTTACTACTCTTTTACTATCTCCATTTTTTTTTTTTTTTTTTTTTTTTTTTTTTGTGCAGACATTATACAAAGGCCATTTCGTATATTTCCAAATAAAATAGGAATAAAAATTAGTAATAAAATAATGCTTAGCATTTAAATGATTTTAATTCTCTTAAAATACGTTATGTATCATTTAACTTTACTAATATTTGCTTATTGTTAAACTTTCAGACATTTTCTGGTAGTTATTTTCCATTGAACCATTTGTGGTTCAATGGAAAACATTGTTCTTCATAACATTTACCTTGAAATCCTAGAAGAATGATTCAATCTGGTATTTCGATTTTCTTTGTTTAAAATCTTTTGAGCCTCTTTTGAGTAAAATTTAATGTTTTAAGGATTCTGATACCTGAACTCCGTACACTAAAATTTTGTGAGCACCAGGTACTAGGTGGTATTACATACCAATTGTAAAGAGAAATAACTAAATCAGTGACTGATGAGAGACTGCAGCAGTTTCAAAAAATTTCAGGGTCAATATCATAGCTAGAACATAATTTTTTTTTTTGTTCTTTATTACAATGTATAATACAATATTTACAAATATATCAATAATAAAAATTACATGCAAAGAAACCATTAAAAAATAAAGAATAAAGATAAAGAACGCGGATATTCAAAGAAGACCATACAGGTCTTGTCACCGAGAACCGCTGTTGAAGAACTTTGAACTTAATTCAGATTTTAGAAAAAACAAAAACAAATAAATACAAATTTTGAACTTTTTTTTAGATATGGTCTTTATGGCTTTAAAATTAAAATACTAATTCTTCTAAACCGCATGAATCAAGCGAAGAAAATAATATCAAAATATTCATGATAAACTAATACGTCTCGCATTTTACTCGCATCTATACGATCACTGAATCTTGTTACTTAAATGTATCTTACAATTTCACTAATCTTAATTGTTAATTAATATATAAATAAACGAAAATAATAAGAATATGATTGCACTAGGTACATCCAAATGCACTTCAAGGTTGTCCAAAAGATTGTGTAGAAGAATTTAGAAAGCCAAATGATGGCGTCACTGTGTGAAGCCAATATTATCGAATGTTGGTGCGTTTACGTTTACGCTTCCACTAAAAAAAATGCTAAACCACTGTCAAAGGATGGTTAACTTGCAGAAGTAACATACATACAATATTTGCAGAAACATCCATTGACATACATCAAAATTTTTTTTTTTGTTTAATAATATATATTTATATATATATATATATATATATATATATATATATATATATATATATATATATATATATATATATATATATATATATAATATATATATATATATATATATATATATATATATATATATATATATATATATATATATATATATATATTTATTTATTTATTTATTTTTTATTACAAAATTGAATTTAATATTAAAAGTATATATACCATTCGTAAGACAAATTATTTAGCAGAATATATATATATATATATATATATATATATATATATATATATATATATATATATATATATATATATATATATATATATATATATATATTTATTTATTTATTTTTTATTACAAAATTGAATTTAATATTAAAAGTATATATACCATTCGTAAGACAAATTATTTAGCAGAATATATATATATATATATATATATATATATATATATATATATATATATATATATATATATATATATATATATATATATATATATATATATATATATATATATATATATATATATATATATATATATATATATATTTTATTTATTTATTTATTTACTTTTTCATTACAAAATTGAATTTGATATTAAAAGTATATATACCGTTCGTAAGACAAATTATTTACAAATATTACGAATTAAAATAAAAATTAAAGTAAACAAGTAAATTATAAATGACTAATGTACAAGTAATGTAAGTGCAACTTTTAACAAAATTCAAATAATGGTGTTTAAATAAAGTTTCTCACATAAACTTTCAATCAATATTGTATAAAAGTAAAATATAAATGAGTGATGGCAAAACTGGGTATAATTAAAAGTATATAATATATATTTACAATTGAGAAAATTACTTTTTTTAGTTTTCTTTTGAACATATAATAATTCCATTCATGAGAAAAATCAAAACTTTTTAAAATTATTTGGCTTCATAAAAAAGGTCCACGAAAAGAAATGCAAACTTTACCAAAGTTTGTTTTAAATTTTGGTTGTTTTATAAAATTATCATTTCTTAATGAATATTTATTATTTTCTTTTAAAGAGTATAAATCAAAAAAGGAAGCTAGAGATGAGTTGGTTTTACATTTAATCATAAAATAAAGAACATTATAAACATTTACTTGATATATATTAAAAACATTCATATTAAATAAGAGTGGCATTGAGTGAGTATAACGATTTTTGAAATTTATAAGACGTACAATATGCTTCTGCTGACAATAAAGTGGCTTTAATTTACTTTTATGGATACTACCGCCATGCGATGTTGACATAATTAATATGACAGTGTATAAGTTAATGTTAACATAATTAATATAACAGTGTATTAAAGAGTAATATAGTTGTGTTAATAAATGTTTGTTTAAAATCTTGTGAAAAAGATCCGTCAACATAGAAAAATTGTTTGCGATGTTTTAAATAGCTTTTTAGTAGTTTTAAAACATTACCGGTGATATTATAATGTTCAAATTTTTTAAACAGTATTTCATGGTCAATTGTGTCAAAAACCTTAGATAAGTCTATAAAGACGCCTAAAGTAAACTCTGACTTTTCTAATGAATCAGTTATACTACGAGTAAGATGAATTATTGCATGTTCAGTAGAGTTATTTCTTTTAAAACCGTATTGATTTATGTAAAGTATATTATTACAGCAAGGTGATCAGATATTTGGTTAAACATAATTCTTTCTAAAACTTTTGAAAAAACAGAGAGGATAAATATTGGTTGATAGTTATTGACATTTGATGGGTCCCATCAAATATCAGTAATTAAGGTTAGCAGAATAGTTTCCATTCTTTCTACTAGTTCTTTATTCACCCCAATGAAATCAGCAAAAATTTCTGAACTTTTAAGTGTTCTTATTACAGTATTGCAATTATTTGTGATACCAAATCCTGGTCTGGATTGGTCTATTACAAGGTTCTACTCTTCTCTAAATTTTTGTTAAATAATTATTTTTTAGGGCCACATTAGTTTCTCATAAGTTTTCTTTGCCTGAAACTTTTTAAAATTCTTTTTATGATCTATTATACTTTAAAGATCACAAACTGAACTCAATCACCTGAACCTTATCTGGATAATAATTTTTAAAAAATCAACACTTCATAATCAAACAGATTATGAAGTGTTAGGTAAATACCTGCATTATGCAGTAACTTTTTCTTATTATTTGATATTGCTTATCTAAATCTAATGTATTCATTTTTATGGGTTCACCGGATTTATTGAGTAAGCTTTCTTTTACTGTAACAATTTTTTGTTCATCTGTGCTAATAACTTTATGAGCCTTAAGTTCTGCTTTGATCAATGCTTCTGTATACTGAGCTAATTAAGGTTGTTGAGCTAATACCACACCTCTGCCTCTCTTGCTGCTTCCTCTTAATTATTCCCATGGCTTATCAGGCCTTAAATCACTAGAAATAGTTCACGACGTTTCTTAAATTCTACTTGAGCTTCTAGCCATATTTTCTCAATTTCAATAAGCCTCGCGTAGGTTTTGTTGTTTAGCCTTTCATTTTGAAAATACTTTATTGACAGTTTGTTTAAAATCTTCAATTTATATTTATGCATTATGTTATTTTGTTAAAATAGTATCCACAATTTGCTTTGCAAGGCTAATACACATTAGTCCGCCAATACTTTAAATTTGATCTAAAATATCTTAACTATTCATTTTGAAAGTTCTTTTTGAAAGTTCTTTTTGAAAGTTCTTTTTGAGTTGTGCTTTTTGAAAGTTCTTTTTGAAAGTTCTTTTTGAAAGTTCTTTTTGAAAGTTCTTTTTGAAAGTTCTTTTTGAAAGTTCTTTTTGAAAGTTCTTTTTTAATTGTGCTTTTTGAAAGTTCTTTTTGAAAGTTCTTTTTGAAAGTTCTTTTAGAGCTGTGCTTTTTGAAAGTTCTTTTTGAAAGTTCTTTTTGAAAGTTCTTTTTGAAAGTTCTTTTTGAAAGTTCTTTTTGAAAGTTCTTTTTGAGTTGTGCTTTTTGAAAGTTCTTTTTGAAAGTTCTTTTTGAGTTGTGCTTTTTGAAAGTTCTTTTTGAAAGTTCTTTTTGAAAGTTCTTTTTGAGTTGTGCTTTTTGAAAGTTCTTTTTGAAAGTTCTTTTTGAAAGTTCTTTTTGAAAGTTCTTTTTGAAAGTTCTTTTTGAAAGTTCTTTTTTAATTGTGCTTTTTGAAAGTTCTTTTTGAAAGTTCTTTTTGAAAGTTCTTTTAGAGCTGTGCTTTTTGAAAGTTCTTTTTGAAAGTTCTTTTTGAGTTGTGCTTTTTAAAAGTTCTTTTTGAAAGTTCTTTTTGAAAGTTCTTTTTGAAAGTTCTTTTTGAAAGTTCTTTTTGAGTTGTGCTTTTTGAAAGTTCTTTTTGAAAGTTCTTTTTGAAAGTTCTTTTTGAAAGTTCTTTTTGAGTTGTGCTTTTTGAAAGTTCTTTTTGAAAGTTCTTTTTGAGTTGTGCTTTTTGAAAGTTCTTTTTGAAAGTTCTTTTTGAAAGTTCGTTTTGAAAGTTCTTTTTGAGTTGTGCTTTTTGAAAGTTCTTTTTGAAAGTTCTTTTTGAAAGTTCTTTTTGAAAGTTCTTTTTGAGTTGTGCTTTTTGAAAGTTCTTTTTGAAAGTTCTTTTTGAGTTGTGCTTTTTAAAAGTTCTTTTTGAAAGTTCTTTTTGAAAGTTCTTTTTGAAAGTTCTTTTTGAGTTGTGCTTTTTGAAAGTTCTTTTTGAAAGTTCTTTTTGAAAGTTCTTTTTGAGTTGTGCTTTTTGAAAGTTCTTTTTGAAAGTTCTTTTTGAAAGTTCTTTTTGAAAGTTCCTTTTGAGTTGTGCTTTTTGAAAGTTCTTTTTGAAAGTTCTTTTTGAAAGTTCTTTTTGAAAGTTCTTTTTGAGTTGTGCTTTTTGAAAGTTTTTTTTGAAAGTTCTTTTTGAAAGTTCTTTTTGAGTTGTGCTTTTTGAAAGTTCTTTTTGAAAGTTCTTTTTGAAAGTTCTTTTTGAAAGTTCTTTTTGAAAGTTCTTTTTGAAAGTTCTTTTTGAAAGTTCTTTTTGAAAGTTCTTTTTGAGTTGTGCTTTTTGAAAGTTCTTTTTGAAAGTTCTTTTTAAAAGTTCTTTTTGAAAGTTCTTTTTGAAAGTTCTTTTTGAAAGTTCTTTTTGAAAGTTCTTTTTGAAAGTTCTTTTTGAAAGTTCTTTTTGAAAGTTCTTTTTGAGTTGTGCTTTTTGAAAGTTCTTTTTGAAAGTTCTTTTTGAAAGTTCTTTTTGAGTTGTGCTTTTTGAAAGTTCTTTTTGAAAGTTCTTTTTGAAAGTTCTTTTTGAAAGTTCTTTTTGAAAGTTCTTTTTGAAAGTTCTTTTTGAAAGTTCTTTTTGAAAGTTCTTTTTGAGTTGTGCTTTTTGAAAGTTCTTTTTGAAAGTTCTTTTTAAAAGTTCTTTTTGAAAGTTCTTTTTGAAAGTTCTTTTTGAAAGTTCTTTTTGAAAGTTCTTTTTGAAAGTTCTTTTTGAAAGTTCTTTTTGAGTTGTGCTTTTTGAAAGTTCTTTTTGAAAGTTCTTTTTGAAAGTTCTTTTTGAGTTGTGCTTTTTGAAAGTTCTTTTTGAAAGTTTTTTTTGAAAGTTCTTTTTGAGTTGTGCTTTTTGAAAGTTCTTTTTGAAAGTTCTTTTTGAAAGTTTTTTTTGAGTTGTGCTTTTTGAAAGTTCTTTTTGAAAGTTCTTTTTGAAAGTTCTTTTTGAGTTGTGCTTTTTGAAAGTTCTTTTTGAAAGTTCTTTTTGAAAGTTCTTTTTGAGTTGTGCTTTTTGAAAGTTCTTTTTGAAAGTTCTTTTTGAAAGTTCTTTTAGAGCTGTGCTTTTTGAAAGTTCTTTTTGAAAGTTCTTTTTGAAAGTTCTTTTTTAATTGTGCTTTTTGAAAGTTCTTTTTGAAAGTTCTTTTTGAAAGTTCTTTTAGAGCTGTGCTTTTTGAAAGTTCTTTTTGAAAGTTCTTTTTGAGTTGTGCTTTTTAAAAGTTCTTTTTGAAAGTTCTTTTTGAAAGTTCTTTTTGAAAGTTCTTTTTGAAAGTTCTTTTTGAGTTGTGCTTTTTGAAAGTTCTTTTTGAAAGTTCTTTTTGAAAGTTCTTTTTGAGTTGTGCTTTTTGAAAGTTCTTTTTGAAAGTTCTTTTTGAGTTGTGCTTTTTGAAAGTTCTTTTTGAAAGTTCTTTTTGAAAGTTCGTTTTGAAAGTTCTTTTTGAGTTGTGCTTTTTGAAAGTTCTTTTTGAAAGTTCTTTTTGAAAGTTCTTTTTGAAAGTTCTTTTTAAGTTGTGCTTTTTGAAAGTTCTTTTTGAAAGTTCTTTTTGAGTTGTGCTTTTTAAAAGTTCTTTTTGAAAGTTCTTTTTGAAAGTTCTTTTTGAAAGTTCTTTTTGAGTTGTGCTTTTTGAAAGTTCTTTTTGAAAGTTCTTTTTGAAAGTTCTTTTTGAGTTGTGCTTTTTGAAAGTTCTTTTTGAAAGTTCTTTTTGAAAGTTCTTTTTGAAAGTTCCTTTTGAGTTGTGCTTTTTGAAAGTTCTTTTTGAAAGTTCTTTTTGAAAGTTCTTTTTGAAAGTTCTTTTTGAGTTGTGCTTTTTGAAAGTTCTTTTTGAGCTGTGCTTTTTGAAAGTTCTTTTTGAAAGTTCTTTTTGAAAGTTCTTTTTGAAAGTTCTTTTTGAGTTGTGCTTTTTGAAAGTTCTTTTTGAAAGTTCTTTTTGAAAGTTCTTTTTGAGTTGTGCTTTTTGAAAGTTCTTTTTGAAAGTTCTTTTTGAGTTGTGCTTTTTGAAAGTTCTTTTTGAAAGTTCTTTTTGAAAGTTCTTTTTGAGTTGTGCTATTTGAAAGTTCTTTTTGAAAGTTCTTTTTGAAAGTTCTTTTTGAAAGTTCTTTTTGAGTTGTGCTTTTTGAAAGTTTTTTTTGAAAGTTCTTTTTGAAAGTTCTTTTTGAGTTGTGCTTTTTGAAAGTTCTTTTTGAAAGTTCTTTTTGAAAGTTCTTTTTGAAAGTTCTTTTTGAAAGTTCTTTTTGAAAGTTCTTTTTGAAAGTTCTTTTTGAAAGTTCTTTTTGAGTTGTGCTTTTTGAAAGTTCTTTTTGAAAGTTCTTTTTAAAAGTTCTTTTTGAAAGTTCTTTTTGAAAGTTCTTTTTGAAAGTTCTTTTTGAAAGTTCTTTTTGAAAGTTCTTTTTGAAAGTTCTTTTTGAGTTGTGCTTTTTGAAAGTTCTTTTTAAAAGTTCTTTTTGAAAGTTCTTTTTGAGTTGTGCTTTTTGAAAGTTCTTTTTGAAAGTTCTTTTTGAAAGTTCTTTTTGAGTTGTGCTTTTTGAAAGTTCTTTTTGAAAGTTCTTTTTGAAAGTTTTTTTTGAGTTGTGCTTTTTGAAAGTTCTTTTTGAAAGTTCTTTTTGAAAGTTCTTTTTGAGTTGTGCTTTTTGAAAGTTCTTTTTGAAAGTTCTTTTTGAAAGTTCTTTTTGAGTTGTGCTTTTTGAAAGTTCTTTTTGAAAGTTCTTTTTGAAAGTTCTTTTTGAAAGTTCTTTTTGAAAGTTCTTTTTGAAAGTTCATTTTGAAAGTTCTTTTTGAGTTGTGCTTTTTGAAAGTTCTTTTTGAAAGTTCTTTTTGAGTTGTGCTTTTTGAAAGTTCTTTTTGAAAGTTCTTTTTGAAAGTTCTTTTTGAAAGTTCTTTTTGAAAGTTCTTTTTGAAAGTTCTTTTTGAAAGTTCATTTTGAAAGTTCATTTTGAAAGTTCATTTTGAAAGTTCTTTTTGAGTTGTGCTTAAATTTTTGACAATTCTTTATAAAAAAAATCTGCATTTTATGGTTATATGAAAGATGCTAGAAAGTCTAACTATTTACATTTAATTCGTTTCAGTCAAAAACTTTATTCGTTTTTGTATACTGATATTATTATTTTTTATTCTATAAAATATATAAAATAACATTTGATAAAAAAAAAGGAAATAAAAGACAATTTAAGTTTATGATTAAAACCAATTATATGAAAATAATTAGTATGTCAAGCATCCTGTATAACTATGAAGTGCTTTTTTCATTAATCAGTTGAAATTTCAAATGTGAGTTAAACTAAATGGTGGAATTTTGTGCAAGGTTCTATTTTATTTTATAGTTAACTTTAAAATCAGATTTAAAAAAATTTAAGTTATACAAGTTTCAATTTTTCAAACTCATTCACTATGCACACAAGACTTTGATTCCATTCACTGATGAGTAATTGAATCCATCCATAATAAATAAAATCCATCCACTGATGAGTTATTGAATATCCATCCAATTAATTGAACATCCATAAATAAAATTCATCCACTGTTGAGTAATTGAATACTTACCATACTTCAACGTTTTATAGGGATAATACTTAATTTTAATTTTCCTTTTGGTTTTACCTATACAAATAAAGATACTTTTTCCTTAATTTCATTTAATTTCTTTTATTAGATATAAAAAGATCCCCAAACATCAGTAGTTTTAGAAAAAACATATTTTTTGGTCTTAACATCATTTTAAAATGTAAATTAAAATTGACGAAATTTTTCCGTCTCTATCATTATGCACACTGAAAACCTTACTTAAGAGTTTTTGCCACTTTTTCACCTCTGAGGTATGACGTGGCTTTGGGTGCACGTCATGCCTCAGTGTGCATAATGATAGAGAAATAATGATAAAGCACAACTCAAATAAAAAAATATCAAATACTCTAAAATAACAAGCCAGAACAACATAAATAATAAAATAGTATCTAAAGTGAAAACAAGTTATTTAAAAATAGCTAAGTATTTATTTTAACATCAACAATATATCTTAATATACATAAAAAATAGATTTTTGTTTATTTATTTAATAACATAAGCAGTTTTCATAACATAGCAACACAAAACATTTATTAACATAACAAAAAATAAACAATGCATAACAGCATATGATGTTGTATAACAATTATTTGTTAACATATATATATATATATATAATATATATATATATATATATATATATATATATATAAATGTAAAAAGTTATATATATGTATATAAATGTAAAAAGTAACGTTTTACAAGCCGTTAAAACATACAAAAATAGATTTTAGTTTACGTTTTCCAGAAAAAGTTTACCAACTCCTACAATGACTGCATTGGTTTCATGACATTTTAGACTTGATGTAAAATTTTTGCATATGGTTCAAAATTCATCATTTGTTCAAACAATCTAAGATAGAAGCCAGGTTGAAAATGGTAAAAATTTATTTAGTTGCAACATAATTTATTTCATTATAGCTATTGGTTTTACAGCATTTTATTTCAGTAAAAATAAACTGTTATCAATGGGTTATCAATTTATTTGTGAGTTGTGTGTGTGTATGTATATATATATATATATATATATATATATATATATATATATATATATATATATATATATATATATATATGTATATATATATATATATATATATATATATATATATATATATATATATATATATATATATATATATATATATATATATATATATATATATATATATATATATATATATATATATATATATATATATATATATATATACTTGCAGGGCCGTTCCGAAAAGATCTTCCATGAAGAAGGGGGGGGGGAGGGTGTTGTGTGTATTTTTTACCAACTAGAGACACCAACAAAGAGGCAAGATGGGCAATTAAAATATCTCTAAAACTACGCATCACATGACAAAATATGTAATGGATGAAAGTTAGGGAATTAGAATGTTAACAGAATGTGTAAAAAAAGATCGTTGGACAGCAGTTGAGTAAGATACACAGGCACTTTTTCTATACCCCCTTTTTTCTATAGCCCCGGGCCCCACAAATTTAGGGGCCTCCAAAAATTTAAAAAGATTTTTTTTGTCATTTTCAGACTCTGGCCCATAAAAAGGCCTCCAAAAACAAAAATAGCCCCGGACCCCAAGAAGTTTTAGTCCGCCACTGGGTAAGTTGAGCTACTTTGAAAAAACTAAAAAAATTTGAGCTAAAAATATAATTCGAACACAAAGAACCAGCTTTGATAAAAAATAGTTTAGCGGTACATTATTTTTATATATTTTTAAAATTAGTAGTTTTTAAATCGGGTGTAAAATAAATCTTTTATATAAATCTGTTAATTTAGTAAAAGTTGCTTAACTAGCTTGCTCTACCCTATATATATATATATATATATATATATATATATATATATATATATATATATATATATATATATATATATATATATATATATATATATATATATATATATATATATATATATATATATATATATATATATATATATATATATATATATATCCTCTAAATTTGTTAGAATGATGTTAAAACAATTGTAAACAAAATTTGGGTTAGATAAGGTCACGATAACCCGACTTGCATCGGAACTTGTTAAGACTTGCTAACAATGGCAGACGCGCGCGAACGATCGATGTGCTTGTTTTAACTTGCTTTTCTTTTACTGTAGAGTTCAGTACCCACATTGATTTTTCTCTGTCAACATGTCTGTACAATTACGCAGTTTTAAAAATGATATATTTTTAATAGGTGACACGAAACATCAAATAACGGGATCAAAGCTTCCTTCTAATGGACAAGTTTTAGCAGTGCTATTTTAAAACATTCGTGAAGTGAAATTAAATGTAAATAATAGTGCAAATCTCACTGTTAAGGAGTGTATTATTTATTGGGAAAAGGCACGTATTCCTACGAAATCGTTTCCTAATTGTGTAAAGAAACTTGTAAAGTTATATCAAGTTTGGAGGGATTTGCAAAAAATGCACACAAAACCCAAGACGTATTTAAACAACGTCAACAAGAGTTTGTTAGAAACTTAGACAAATTGTTTGATATCGCCCACGCCGATGCGCTTCATTTAATTAAAATAGAAGAAGATAAGTTATTTTTGAAACGGCAAAGGGAGCCAGGTCGATTGGGTCACTTAAGTGGTGTAAACAAAAAACTGGCCGATAAAGAGGAAAGGGCACATTTAAGAATTATTGAGGAAGAGAAACGAAGATCTAACTATTTTGCAGAGTCAATTCCTTCGTCGTCATTTCATGATACATTACAAATAGATTCATCATCTGCTTCGGATAAAGACTTACATTTGGAAGAAGATTTGCCAACTCAGATCGAGAGCGTACAACTCAAAACAAGTAAAATATCTATGCGGAAAAACTTAATCACTCCAAAATTAGTAGCAGCGCTAGGCAGGTGTCAATTAAGTATGAGAGATTCTATGTATATTCTTGAAGCTACTATTGAGACACTTGGATACAATACTGATGAATTTCCAATAAGTAAGTCTTCAATTCAAAGAACTCGCATCAAAAAACGCAAAGAGCGTGTTGAAGCTACAAAAATAGATTTTCAAAATGAGATGCCACAGGTTGTGACCGTTCACTTTGATGGAAAACTGTTGCCTGCTTTAGATGCCCGAAAATCAAAGGAAGAACGTCTATCGATAGTTGTTTCATATGGAAATAAAGAACAATTTATTGCTGTGCCAAGATTAGAAAACTCATCACAAAGAGAACAGGCAGAGGCGGTTTAGAAAGCACTTGTAGACTGGAATCTTGAGGATAAAGTTCAAATTCTTTGTTGTAATACTACGGCATCTAACACAGGTCATATTAATGGCACCTGTGTATTGCTTGAACAGAAACTATACAGAGATTTGCTCATTTTTGCTTGCCGTCATCACATATATGAGTTAATATTAAAAGCCGTATTTGAAGCAAAAATCAGCCAAGTAACAACAAGCCCTAATATTCCGCTGTTTAAAAAGTTTCGTGATAACTGGAAAAGTGTCGACTCTAGTAAAATACAGAGCTTCAAAGAAAAAATTGATTTGTGTTTGACTATTTCAGAAATAGAAATCTTGATGAAATTTTACGAATCTGAGTTAACGAAATTTACAGTCCGAGATGACAATCGCAAAATAATTCAGCTCTCAAATATATTTTTAGGGAAAGATAAAAATAGAACATTTAAAATTGGTTTATTTATAGCTGGTAAGATATTATATTTAAAAAGCATGTCAAAAAAACAGCTTGTTTTTGGATTATTTTTATATGTCAAAGAGTTCAAATTTATGTCGCCGGCAATATACAATTTTTTTATTTATTTATCTATTTTTGAGACTGTATTTTTTACGAATTCTTCAAACAATTTAATTTTTTGGAAGATATGCGCACCCAACTAAAATGTTTTTATCTTTGACATTTATTATTTCAATAAATAGACTTTTATAATTATGATTTGACAAGCATAGTTTATTTTTTATTTTAAATGAATATTTGTTTAAAACATAAACACCAACTCCTCCTCCGTTTTTATTACTTTCTCGCGGTTGACTAATTAATTTATAATTAGGCAATTCGTAAATATAATTAGAATCAAGTGTATTGTCAGGTCTCTGAAAAAGATATGACGTCAAATTTTGGTCATTAAAAAGTGTCATCTTTAGGGCATAAATTGCTTTCGCCATCCACCTGGCTTGGTGCATGGCACCTGGAGGTCTAACTCGATAATATCTTTATTAACAATTATATAGAAACGTCATTTGAGACAGGTATTTTTAAAACTGATATTAGTGATCACTTCCCAATATACGTTAAAATAAATCCTTTCAAAGCCCCATCCAACGGGGATCCCAAAGTTATAACTCTAAAAAAACGTAACCACTCAGAAGTTAATAAGAATAATCTTTCCGATAAACTAAAGCAAGAGACGTGGAATCAAGTTGTGATAATACAAATAAAGCATTTAATATTTTCTTAAACACATTTCTTGACATTTATAACGAAACGTACCCGTATGAATTCACAATAACTAAAAAAAAAACAATATTGAATCTTTGGATGGATAAAACTCTTATAAAATGTTCAAAAAATAAACAAAAACTTTACAATAAATTTTTAAAAAACAGAACTGAAGTTAATGAAAAAAGTTACAAAAAATACAAAGACTTTTTCGAAAATCTTCTCAAGAAACATATTATAGTAAAGAAATTACAAAAAACAAATTCGATGTGAAAAAAACATGGGATTTAATTAACGATATAATGGAAAGAAAGAAAATAAATACGGCTAAACTACCTCAAAGAATATATATCAATAAAACTGATATCTATTGTCAAGTCAACTTAATATTTTGTGTGGAGTTCCACAAGGGTCAATAATTGGTGCATTGCTTTTCTTGATTTATGTAAATGATTTTAATAATGTATTCAGCTAAGCTTAACTCAATAATGTTTGCTGACGACACAAATCTCTTCCTTTCAAACTGTGACATTAATTAACTGTATTCTGACATGAACTCTGAACTAATGAATATAGATGAATGGTTTAAGGCAAATAAACTTTCACTCAATGTAAATAAAACAAAATATACTTTATTTCATAAAAAATCACAAGATGAAAAACTTCCTTTAAAATTACCTGATTTGATTTTAAATGATACACTAACTAGTAAAAATGATTCAATAAAATTCTTGGGAATTCTTATTGATGAAAATTTATCATGCCTTCCCCATATTAATTATATTCAATCAAAAATTAATAAAACAATTGGTCTGATGTACCATATTTGTTCATATGTAACACCAGAAAGTCTGAAATTAGTATATTTTGGCCTAATACATTGTTTCATATACTATGCCAATATCACATGGGCTAGTACTGAACCAACAAAACTTAAAAAAATATTTACTTTACAAAAACATGCATGCAGACTTAAATATATAAAAATAAAATATGAACATGCAAAACCATTAATGGAAGACATGAAAATGATGAATATATATGAAAGCAACACCTAATTTTTATGTATAAATGTAACAACAGCTTTATTCCAAAAAACTTTAATGATAAATTTACAAAAAATGTAATCAAAAAATATTCTCTTAGAATAAACCAATGGAATACTTATAAATTACTAAGAATTAATAGTAAGTATTCTGAATATGGAATATCATACCGCGGACCAAAACTATCGAACACTTTTCAAAAAACAAAAAATTTAAATACTGTAAAATCATTAAATTCCTTTAAGTTTATAATAAAAAATGAAATTTTTAAATTAGATAAATAGTTTTCTTGATTTTTCGAAATGAAAAACGAGTTCCATTATTCTTAGTTTTTTTACTTGTTAATTGGCTCTTGTTTTGATATTTAACAGAGTTTCCAATATATTTTAATGAATATTAATAAAACTATATGATGTTATTTACTTTCTTAATTTAATGGAAATATTTATGCAAGCTTTAACCTTTTTATTATATTGGAGATACTATTTTTTTTAACTTGTAAAGCCCACCTAGGGGCTCTATGAAAAGATTGTGGTGACTTTAGTCATCCGTATCTTCTTTGAGCCCCTGCCTATTTATTATAAATTCACTTTTTTTGTTATATAAACAGCAAACATATATTTAATAAAAAAAAATAAAAAAAAGTCGAATAGCCAATAATCGGAAGGAGTTAAGTCTGGTGAGTATCGTGGGTGGTGAATTATTGTAATTCCAGCTTGGTTTAGACAGTTTGTGACGGTTTGAGTTACATGGGGTTGAGCGTTATCTTTCAATATTCTCACCTGTATACGTAGTTTGAGGGTGCCTTGAGCGAGGATCATCTTCAAGACTCTCTCTAACATCTTTAAATAACGTAGCCTACTTAGAAACTGTACTATATTTTGGAGCTTGGTCACCATAAACTAAAACCAATTCATCGGTTATGGCTTGTGCTGAAACTCCAAGTAGAGCACGGGTTTTAATATATGCTCGATATTCAAGTTTTTCCATTTTTAATTTTTTTTTTTCAAACGTATATAATAAAATTTAAATAAATCAAAATATTTCAACAAGTACTTAAAATGTTTATAATTAAACAGTTTAAGATGATATATAAATATTTAATTATTTCCTGTCTTATTGTAACTTTATAAATAAAGTTCTACGAACTTCTCTAACAACCTCAGTAAAAAATTTAATAGAAACTAAATGAAGAAAAAAAAAATTATAGGCCTGTCCCCATTTTTTTAATATAAAAATTGACAACTATACACAACGAAGTTTTTGAACATTAATCGTTAACTTAAAACAAAGATTTTAAAGATTTTTATTTTCTAACAACAACGAAAAAATATTGAATTACAACGAGACTATATAAAGAATAAGTATAGAAATGGTCGGTGTAGAATAGACGTGACCCGTGTTAACCGGGTCATGGTAAGTGCATTATTCCACGTATTTTTAGTTCTATTTTCACATGTTTTTTAAACTTTTTATAGGAATTGTAATTAATCAACACATTTCAAGTGATTATTCTAAATATTTTACTAAAGTAAAAATTGAAAAATATAGTTGGTAATAGTAATACTTTTAAACGGTAATAGTAATATATTTAAAAAATAGAAGTAGGAGATTGCTACTCTTTTGCGCAGCAATTTTTATCGGACTTGAATTGCAATTTAGGGTGGAATGTAAGAAGCGAACTTGAGTCAAGCTCGACTTGAACTTTACATTGCAACCAATAGCGACAGAGTATGGGTTTTCCTCTCAAAAAATACTCTGCCGCTATTGGTTACAAAGTAAAGTTCAAGTCAAACTTGACTCAAGTTTGCTTCTTGCATTCCACCCTTAGATTTTTGGTTTAACCAAGGAAGATTGAAGTTCAACCGCATTGTAATTCTTCGCAACTATGCTTCAAACCTTTTGTTTCGTAAAGAAAAAAAAAAAACGACATCAAGACTGTACTTTAACGCTTAATCTTTATACTTTGACGCAAATAGGTCGTTTATAATAATTTAAAAATATAGTATTTTGAAGGTTCGAGAAAAACATTGAAAATGACGCAACAAAACGGCAAACAACTTTTTATAAACTTTATATTAAATGAATGGAGTACTGCAAGAATTAATATAGTTATGACATACAGCTAATGAAACTTAAAACTTCAGTTATTTAGAAAACAATTTTTTTGATTTTTTAAAAATTGTTTTAGTTGTCTTTTTAATCAAATGTCGTGTTATGACTTGAAGCAAGAAAAAAGCTTAAACTAACATATGCTTTTAAAATCAAGTCGTTCTATTTAATTACCGAGTTTTAATAAACCTTTTGCTGAATAATTGCAATTACTAATGGTTAAAACTTTGCAGCATATCCCTAGAATAATTCATTTTTTGATAATTTAATAAAAATCATTTCAGAGAATTTTGTTGTTTTTCGGCCTGTCAAACTTGTTTTTTTTTTAATTGTCGGTTACAAGCATACTCCCGAGACGACTTGAAATTGCTTAGATGTTTGCGGCTTGATGAACTTTCGTCTGATTTATACATCTATGGTTTAACTAAAGACTCTAGTTAAAGAGGAAACTCTTAATCTTTTAGTTTTGTTTGTTAGTAAAATTTAGCGTTGCGTAATTAATGGACGATCCCTACTGGAAGTTTATAAGATTGCAAAATAGAAAACTTCACGTATGCTTTTTTAAATTGCTAACTAAAATATTTTGTTTTGATAGATATTTTTATCTTCATTAGTCATAGAAAATCAATATAAATAAAATTGATATAAACAGATTTTTTAAACATTGAAACTTCATTTAAGATCTTTATCAAAGATTTATTTGCGTATGAGAATTTTTAACACATATAATCGATAAAGCATAAATTATAAGATTTTTTAGAAATAAGATTTTTTTTAACAGGCCCGTCGTAGCAAGCTTTTTTTGTTTTTTGAGACTTTCAGACACGGAGCACACTTCAAACATTTATAAGTTTATGTTTATATCAAAAACGAACATTTGCAAAATTTTAAGATGACCGGAGTCTGGAAATAAATAAAGCCCTAAACCCTTTACCCCCATCCTTTAACGTAAGAGCAACGTGTTTATCAAACATTTTTTTAAACTAATTTTAACTAAATTTATATTCATCGACAAACTTCAAGTTTCAAGCAATAATCTTTAAGTCTTCCATTTTGATAACTCTGCAAAGTTACAGATTGCTCAATTTGAGGGGCCCTACAGCCCCTTCAAATTGAGGGGATTCAAACTTTATATTGTCATAGTTTTCGAACACTATAAGATTGTTGTATGAAATTTAAAATTTGTTTTTGTATAGTTATTTAGTTATAAATAGCAAAAAAAAAGTTTTAAAAGCTTATTACTCTTACGTTAAAAGCAGGGGAAAAAAGGTTTAGGGCTTTATTTGTTTCTAGGCTCCGGTCATCTCAATTTATTTCAAATATTCCTTATTTGACATCAACATAAATTTATAATGCCTTATATTATAAAAATAATATAACGCATTAACAAAAATGATGAATAACAATAATTTAATTAAAAAAAAGCGTTTAATGAATAATTTTGAATGATTTTATCATTCTTTTAAATAACTTAATTTCTAAAATTGTATATTTTCAAAATAAAAGTGAATTAAAAGTTGAAAAATTCAAACTCGTTATTCTTTTTGTTTAAATTGAACCTGGTGTTGAGAGTACTAATTCAGAAGCTTTTAAGTGGTGATACAAAAAGTCCAGGGTTGTCGACTGTTATTTGAAAGAGTTGACGAAATTTTTTCTTCATCTATGTAACATTATACATTTATGATTATCAAAAATTTAAGTATATTAAAATTACGAGCTTAATAAAAAACTTGAGTAATCAGGTATTTGTTTCTTTGCATTATGATGCGGAAATACAAAAAAATATTTTTATGCGTTGATATCAGCGTTATATAAAAATGTGTATAATTTTCTTTTTATTCTAGTTTTTTAATAATTTTTTTAATAATAATTTTTTCTTTTTAGTTTTGTTATTTACATTAAATTTTTGCTGCAAGGCTTACCATGTTCATTTTCATTTTAAAAATTATTCGAGTATTTCGAAGTTAACGTCGAATATCAAATAGTCAAAAAATAACGCAACTATATTCGAATATTAAGCAATCGAATACTCAAACTGGTTCGTCTACTTATTGTTTTAACTGAGGTGTAATTAGTTACACCTCAGTTAAAACAATAAGTAGACGAACCAGTTTGAGTATTCGATTGCTTAATATTCGAATATAGTTGCGTTATTTTTTGACTATTTGATATTCGGATATATATACCTCAGAGTTAACTCTGAGGTATATAATATGAGGTAGATAATACCTCAGAGTTAACTCTGAGGTATTTAACGTAATATTAACTATGTAAAAAATTATAGATAATATCATTTAATAGAAAGTTTATGAAAAAAAAGGTAAAGAAAAGTATTAGAGAAAAAATAGGATCTGCCGTTTTTCCCTATTTAGTTTTTATTTCTAAATAAATATTCTGGTAAAAAAAACTGTAAAAAATTTTCACATTTTCGATATCTAATTCATTTATGGCAATTAGGTGTAAAGTTCTGTCAATAACTTTCCCGCCAATCTTTTTAAATAACAATTAAAATGTCTGTTTTATTTTAATAATTCCTTTTAGTATCTTACAATATTCCATTAATTTTCCATTATCAGTTGTTTAGATTACTTTCATTTTTTGAAGTTAATATACTTTCAAGCCTTCCATTTGTGATGACACCATCATTTTTTACCGGGTTTTTGACAACGCTATCGTTTTTACGAAACAACTCGTCGGCAATTTCCTTACATTTTTCACGACAAGATTTCTCGTGTATTAAAATAGAGCTTTGGCCAAACTTAAGGTTACAGTAAACACATAGCTTAAGACTAATTCTTTTCAAATCTTTGCTGACTAGTTCAGGTTTTATTTCGTCTTCGTTAGCTTTCAAACTGTTTGTATTTTTTAGAAAAAACTCAGAATTTGATTCTGAAGTATTGGGTGATGATCTGTCATGACCTTTTGGTAAATGTAGGTCTGAATCGTTTACATCTTGTGAATGACCGAATGGAATAATATTAAAATTTTTATTAGCTTTTGTTCTCTTTTTAAGTTTCTCATCTTCTTGCCTTGCTAACTCAAATTTTTTTAAACACTGTTTTTCGTGAATAGGTAACGACCTGCTTCCGTATAGTTGTGTACAGATGCGACACTCTTGAAAACCTGGATTAATTTGCGGTGGATTTGCTGGTACTTCTATATCCACACTTGTTTTATTCATTGGTGCTATTTTGTTAAGGTTACTGGTACTAGAAGATTTTAAGGTGGAGTTCACTAAATTATGATTGGATACTGTTTGTTTGCTGGTTTCAATAGCAGAAAAACGGCGTTCATCATTATCTATCTTTTTTATTTGCTTTGATGGAGAAATTGATTTTACATTCGCCTTAAGTCTTATATCTGCCAAAGATTTACTTTTTTTTCTATAAGCGGGAACAACTCCGGCATCTAATTGAAAAGTGCGCGTTTGGATACATTGTTTCTGATGAATGTCTATAGAATGAGTACTATATTGTTTTCCGCAAATAAAACATTCGACGTATTGAGGGGGCTTTTTTTCCGTGTCTTCATAGCTAAGTTTTCGGTTTCCAATCGACAGATAGTTAGTTAAAAAATCTTTTTGCTCTGAGTTGCTTTTAAATAAATTAGCCGAAGAATGCGATTTTTGTTTATTTAAAGATAAGCTTCCGACTCTTGATTTTAAAAGATCAGATGCAGATTCAGCTCTAGAAATATCAGATTTTAAATCTTTAGGAATGTACGAGGTTGATCGCGATTTTTTGAGATTGCTACTTGATATAATATTTGCTATTGCTTTTGATTTTTTTAATTCAGAAGAATCTTTTAGAAGATCTTTTTTAGAGTTAGAAAGTCTTCCTGGCGTAGCTATAGAGTTTAATAATCCGCTCTCCCAACTCTTTTTGCAGTTTTTTTCGTGAATTGATTTTAAATAAATAGGAATATCTGTTCCACAGATATAACATCGGTGAGTTTTTTTATCGTTTCCTTCATTACTTGAGGATCCTGATGAATGGTTAGAAAAACTAGAAGAATCGTTGTTTGTTAGAAACGTTAAGCTATCTGAAGTATCGTCAGTATTTTGGCGGGTGTATTGCACTTGAGTTGTTTGTATGCTCTGTAAACAAGTTTTTTCATGTGCAGATAATTCGGCACGAAGAAAACTTTCTCCGCAAATAAAACAATTTGAAGTCATTGTTTTTTTTTTGTTGGTATCTTCGTTTTGATTTTTTTTACGATCACTCTGGTTTCTAAAAAAAATATATAGTAATTCGACTAAGTAAACTCAAACAGCTATAACAAGTATTAAAAAATATTCAAAACACCAAATTTTAACAATGTTTTATGTGTGTGCGTGCGCGGTATATTAAATATTTTTAAATCAGTAAAAAAAAAAAGATAAATGTCAAATAAAAATGAAGAACTTTGCTATGATGAGTAAGAAAAAATAAAAATTGTTAAGGACATTAATGTAGTTTACATTAGGCTGCATGGTTATATAAAGAAACAGACCATACAAAGTAAGTTTGGAAATAAGTTTAATGGTAATGATTATCTGATTGTTATGTGCATATCTAGAGGATTGATTAGGGGTGTGTTCTAAAAGAAATTTAAATTTAAATGTGTGTTTACTTGATACTTGTTGGTTTTATTTAAATCTTTCTCAGCGGAATTTCAGTAGACCTATATAGATATTTTGAGCGGACCACTGTAGTTGTGCTCATCGATTACATAGTGGACCATCAGCCGCCAAATGTAGTTAGCCGATTATTAACATGTTAGAAAGTTATCGACTTATTATTTATAGCGGCTGCCACTAATCATCTACTAAATAACCAATGAGTAAAAGTCCAATGAGCCGCTGAAAAATGGCTATACAGGTTCTCTGAAAATTCACTAAAACAGTTTGCTGAGTTGTTTTAAGTACTGTTTTAATACATTGTAAGAAATTTGCGTGTTGTAGCCAACAAAAGATTTTCAGTTATTTAAAATTTTTATTAACTTTAAAACTGCAAAAGTTTTAATAAAATAATATGTAGTAAAAATAATATGTAGTAAAAATAATATGTAGTAAAAATAATATGTAGTAAAAATAATATGTAGTAAAATTAATATGTAGTAAAAATAATATGTAGCAAAAATAATATATGAGTTTAGGAAAAAATAAAAAATAAAAGCAACATAAATAAACAAAGTAATAACAACATATCATAACGTAAGTGAAAAAAAACAAAAAAAAACGTTAGTAACTAGCCATAAACAAAAGCTGTAATTAAAGAACAAATGTAATAACAAACCCAAGAAAAAACAGAAAATTTTTAGGGACGATAGGAATGGATTTAAATTTGGGACAGTATGATTGTTTAGCTTTTAATTGTTTGTAGTTGTATTATCAGTCGAACGTTATAAAGCTTCTGACAAATTTAAGTACATTTGAATTGAAAAATTCGATCCCAAGTTCCTTGTATGGCAGCCTATTTGCAGTTGTGGTTTTAAAAACTCTCTTTTCATAACAAATCAATCTTTGACATCAGATCTATATTTGGCTGAGTGCTTGAAAAAACGACTTCTTCCTCTAATTAAAAAGCACTAACAACCAACCTTATTTTGGCCAGATATGGCATCGATCCACTATTCCAAAAAATTAATGCAGTAGCATAAGAAAAATAAGAGTCAATTTTGTTCCAAAGGATGCTTATCTACCAAACTGTCTTTACTGAGTAATTGCGAAGAGAATATTGCTATAAATTTTCAGGATTTATGGATTAATCTTACAAAAAAAAAGACGCCAAGTAAATTTGTGGAGATGATGGCGGGTACTTTACAAAAAATTAAATTACTTGCAAGTTGTAAAGTTACCGGTTAATTTATTTTTGTTGAAATAAAAAAACAATTATGTAAGCATCATTATAAAAAAAAATCATTACAATTGATTATGTGGTTTTTGAGAAAACTCGATTTAAAATCGTCCAAACTTCAACCGATCATGGTGATAGATTTCTGAATGTGTTTACAAAAATCTTGAAGTGAATTTATAAGTGTTGAGTGCTGATAAACTTTTTTTTCAGTTATTTACAGTTTTTATAATATAGGAAATATTTTCATCAATATCTTAATAAGCTTATTAGGGCACATTGGCACATTGATCGTTGACTATTGATCGAAAAAATGAAAAGTTTCATATAAAACTAATTATTTTGTTTTTGTTTAAAAACTTTATTTTATTTGATAAGAAATTATCATAAATAAAACTTTATATTATTACTTTATAAACATCAATAAATACGAATTTCTCTCGATACTAAATTTACTTTAAAAAAAATATTTTCCCTGAATTGTTGCGACCAGCGTCTTCAGCTTAAAAGTTTATTGTTTGTTTTTGTTTTTCAAACAAAAAACTTTTAAGCTGCAAACGCTGGTCACAAAGGCGGGTCATTTTTAAACTTTTTACAATAAATGCTTGACCATATGAATTTTAAATGTGTTGGCCCTTATGTAAAACTAATAGCAAAAATAAAAGTTAATGAAAAATTTTAGTTTTTAGGTTTCAAATTTGAACCTCAAAAACCGAGGTTTTAAGTAAAAAATGCGGCATACGCGGTTGCCGCAACTTTTGACAGGTTATTCCGATTGACTCAAAAACATCTTCAATCAAATCCTCGATCCCAAATACCCTGTATTAGACACCTAGACAGTCATTTTAGCTTGAAAACTTACGATTTTTTAAGTTTAGAAAGATTTTTTGCAAGGCCTCCTCATTTGGCATAGGTATACTTAAGTTTTAGAGCTTGCATAAATTTAACTTATTTGGCATAGGCATACTTAAGTTTGGAGCATGTGCAAGCTCCAAATTTAAGTATACCTATGCCAAATGAGTAAAAATATCCTATCTAGAACATCAAAAAATGCTGCGGACGCCAATGCACACATGCCACTTTTAAATACTAGCCTTGAGTAAGGCGTATTTCAGGCAACCTATTTTTTGAGTCGACAAAAGACAGTTTTAGCAGTGCCGTGGCTAATAGGTTGGAGGCCCCCCTCCCTAATAAAAACCTGTCATTTGGACCTCAAAATCTCCCAAATTTTACCGCTAGGTTTTGCTAAAA
This sequence comes from Hydra vulgaris, assembly GCF_022113875.1. Taxonomy (NCBI): domain Eukaryota; kingdom Metazoa; phylum Cnidaria; class Hydrozoa; order Anthoathecata; family Hydridae; genus Hydra; species Hydra vulgaris. The sequence goes on from NC_061164.1 coordinate 44,056,841, forward strand.
TAAAAAGCTCCTTAAATTAGCAAAAAAGCACAAAATTTTTTGCCCCCTTCTTCCCCCTCCCCCCACCTCAAATTAAGGGGTACGGGTAGCCTATCCTCGGTACTGGGTTTTAGACTTTGTTTTCGATATTTTTGATCTCGCGCAGGGCTCGTTTTTTACGGACCTACTAAAGAGGGGTGTCTGAAAAAAACGTCCGCCTTAAGTATAGTTTATTTTTATTTAATTCGTCATTAAAACAAAAAAAAAAGTATAATATAACTCGACGACCGGAAATCGAACGCCTGTCTCCGTCGCCGCAGTCCAAAGCATTAACCGCTCGGCCAAGCAAACACATTAGACATGAGTAATTTAACTTTATTAAAATTAACATTTGGATATATATTTAGAGACGTTTTTTAAATTGGGATCCTGTGCCGCAAACAAGATTTTGGGTCGTATAAAGTTTCTAAGGTACCTCGTCTTTTTTTTTTTTTGGAAAAATTTATTTATTTTCCGGGAGGGGGAGGACTTAGAAGTACGCATGGCAACAGGGGGAGGGAGGAGGGTCAAATTTCAAAATTTTTGGCGTACGTACTTTATGGACGACCCCTTTTTGTGAATTAGTAAGTAACTCTTTTAGTAAAATGTTTTAAGCATTACTGAATGGATAATTTGTGATATTGTTGTATGTTTATAATGTATCTACGTTTATAAGAACGTCGAAATTTAGCAAAAATAAAAAATAAACGACATAAATTCCGTATAAAAGTTAACTATACTTTATGATAAACAGTTAGGCGGTTAATTTACGCAAAAAAAGTTGTATAGAATTCAAATTAAAAAGACAAAAAAAGTATAGAAGTGATTAAGATAAATCTTTACATTACTTTACATTATGTTGTTGTTTGAACAAGTTAAACACAATAGGTTTTTAGCGTTTTTATTATCAGTTCTTAACAACTTCTTGGTTCTCTTATATCCACTTCTTCGCGTGATCTCTTAACTTTTTTATAACCACTTTATGCTTTAATAACCACTTCTTCATGTTATACAATCTTTCATAACTTTTTTATTTCCACTTTTTTACGTGATACATCTTTCTTTATGCTTCAATAACCACTTCTTCATGTTATACAATCTTTCATAACTCTTTTATTACCACTTTAACGTGACACAACCTTTCTAGCTCTTGTACACCTAACTTTACCATTTTCTCGCATAACCTAACTGAACAAAAGCTTATTGCAAATCAATTTTCAATTCCAAAAAAAAAGGAATCTATAGTTTTATATTGCATCACGCAAATATTAGTACATATTTCTTCACTGGATCAAAATACATTTTTTGGCACGTCTTTATAATGATTTTTTTATAACATTCTTAATTATAAAATTTTTTTTTAGGATTTTCTCTTATTTTTCGCAATGTTGTCACCTCATTCATTAAGACTGCCAATGCGATTCGTTTGACGTCAAAACAACATGACGTCAAAGTGGATATTAAATAACAACTAAAAAAAAATTTTACAACAAAAAAATGTTAAAAACTTATCGTGTTACTTATTACTACAAGCGCTATGTTTAGGTACGCATGCGTGAGAAAATGCGAAAAATTTTTGAACTCTTTAAATGGCTACGGTTCTTAACTACAGAGTATATTTTATATGGCAACCGTGTTATTTGTTATTTGGTCTCTAAAAACTCAATGTTGTAGCCTTATTTTTATGTAGATCAGTATATTATTACAAAATTCTCACAAAAATATATATAAAAAAAGGATAAAAAAATATCTTAGAGTACTTAAACTTTATTTTCAATTAACAACTTTTTAGTGTAACTCATAGATTTGTTTATTTATTTGAAATCGATTTTCTTAAAATCTGACTGTAGGATTTAAATAATTTTTTTTTTAATTTCAGATAAATATGTACTATATTTATGAAACTTTTCTGCTGATTGCTTCAACTTTTATTCAATATAAAAATTTGTTTTTACTGTTATGAGTATTTACTAATATATATATATATATATATATATATATATATATATATATATATATATATATATATATATATATATATATATATATATATATATATATATATATATATATATATGTGTATGTATATAATATATATATGCTTTTGTTACCTGAAATATGCAAATATTCACAGTTAAATTCTTTGCAAATAATATAAAAAAATAAGTTATTAAAGACCTGCTTGTTATAATTCAAATATGCCTTTTTTAAATGTACAAGTGCATATATTTGCATATATAAACTGTTTAAATGCATATATTTGCATATTTATACTTAAAAAATAGGGAAATGCAAATAAGAGTATTCTTTTTTATAGGTACGTGGAAATATCCGTTTTACGGAACCGAATATTGTGCTAAAAAACTGTGCCACGCTTTTTAGATTTTTTTTTTTTAGATTTTTTTTTAGCTAGCGTAGGGAAGACGTGTTTAGTTGAAAAACTTTTTAGAATTTGATATCAATATAGATTATTTTTAGAAACTACAATAGTTAAACTTTATTATTGTGAGGTTTATTATTTTACTAGAAGGCTTTTTTATTGAGTTTTTTAATGTCTAAAACTTTGTTGTACTTTGGGCATTAAATTAATGTCGAAGATATGCTCATTTTTTTCTTCTATACTATTCTTTTTTTAAGTTTTTCATTTATCTATGCACCTGGAAAATTTCATTGAAAAAAAAGTTGTAGCAGGGTGTCTATTTTTTGTCGCACTTTTGGTACCTGATTTTTATTTTGCTGAAGTGTTTGCGGGAGACAGAGGGGTTGAATAAACATTGTTTATATTTGATTTTGATTAAATAAAATTTTCAGTTTTTAAGATTAAATAAAATGGAAAGTAAAAATATTGATAAAAGTTTTTAATATTGTTTCCTATTTATTAAGATTTTAAAAAAATTATTTGCCTTCAATGTAAAGTTATTATTAAATGATTTTTAATGTTTCCTTACTTTAAAGTTGAATTTTTAAAAATGTAACTGACTTATTAGTAATATTATAACATATTTTATCTTACATTGTAAGTCTCTCCAATAACTATTGCAATATGCTACTACTTGTTGTATCATGCATCTTTTTCTAAAAAAGATTTAGTCTTTTACTCTCAATATTCAATTATATATCTTTATTATGCTATGCTTTTTGTGCAGGTTTTTGTGCATCCACGAAGTTTTTTTACAGTTGTTTATTAATATATTCCTGATTGTTTCATGCTTTTTATTGAATCATTGTTATTTTTTTTCTATAGACAATTTAGAACAAACTATTAGTAAATAAAGTTTAAAATATTTTAGTTATTTAGTCATTTAAACTTTTTTTTTTGTAATGTTAGTATTATAACTTAATCTTATAATAAGGTAAGTAGTTTAAAGTTGGCTTTTAGGTGAATTTAGACAGCAGATTTGTAATTTTAGTAAATTTTAATAATTTCAATGGTATAGTTTAATGATACATGCTAACTAAAGATTATTACTTAATTGATACACAAGCTCAAGGTGTTTAATTTATTGATACACACTAGCTAAAGACGTTGTAATAACTAAATTGTAACTTGAAGTAAAGTTTATTTTAGTAAACATTATATTACTATTGTTATTACTTATTTCTTTTTAATTTTTTAGTAACACTTACTTTATTATTTAGTAAGAGATTAATGTGTATTTTTATGTGTATGTATTGAGAAATATAGTCTGATTTTGTGTATTATGCAGTATTGTACTATTTAATATGTACTATGTTATTGTATATTTAATATGTACTATATATGTATATTTAATATGTAATATTTACATGTACCATTTAATCTTTTGTGTCATTGTATTATTTAATCTTTAATATCCTTGTCATCTGTTGCAGCTGGTAAGGTTTCTATATTATTAATTTGAGAGATAAGTTTGTTAAATGCTCAGTTCATGTAGCGCGTAAAAATAGAGTTAGCAATCGATTGCATCGACTAAAATTAGAGCCAGTATTTATCAAAGACAGGCATCCAAGCTCAAAAAAATCGATGAAAAAGAAAAAAGCTAGAGCAAAAAAAGTTAGAGCGTTAGCTATCCAAACTGAGTTATGATGAAATTATAGATTCATACAAAAATTTCTCTAATGACCAACTTTATAATTTAGAAGATGTCATGTATAAAAGAATTGTAGGCAAAAAACAATATCATAAATGATATGATCCTAAACATCCAAGCCTGTTTTGTATAATAGCAGAGTAGATAAAGTATTTAGTTGAAAAAATGACTTAGTTTGCACTATTTCTTACTGGAAAGATGATGAAAGATTTAAAAATTATTAAAGGTTGCTTAATAAAATGGATATCAAAGCTGTAGAACATTGCATGAAAAAGTTTCAGTTTGTTGCAGATATTGTTTCCAGAGAGTTGACAACATATTATTTTGTTAAAACACTGCAAATATATAAATTTGAAATATAGATTAAAAAACTGCTGTGACTTAAAAAAAAAGTACTGCTAGTGTTGTGACTTGCTAAACAAAAGTACTGCAAGTGTTGTAACTTGCTATGTATTTTTAATAGGCGACTCTGGCTTACCTTCACGTGGTGTCTATTGTTAAAAATGGTTATAAAATAATTTCATTAGTATAATTTATCATTGTAATCATTCACTAAAAGCCAAGAAAAAACTTTATGAAATAAAGCATCATTAAAATAATCAAACATTATTTAGTGTTAATAACATTTTTTTTGGTTTTTAGTTTGAAACAGCCTAACTTTTTGTTAACCAAACTAGTATCAAGCACTATATGAAAGATTTGAAGATTTATAAAGGTTGGTAAATACTTTGTTTTGATTACCTTTTTACCACTATTGACTGATAATAGAAGTCACTCTGTATAAGAATATTTTAACCAAAAATTCTCCAAGTAATCAAAAATGCTTAAAAAAAAAAAATGATTAATTTGGGGAAAGGGGGGGATAGCCCCTCTCTTTTGAGAATGGATGCAACACTGATGTAACTTTTACCGGGTAAGATATATTTTTTACTTCATTGTTGTTGTTCTTTAAATAACCAATAAAATATTTCATTATTAAAATTTTTTTGCGATATTAGGGTGGTTAAAACATGGTCAACACATTTAACATGAGTTTTACACTTACCTTCAATGTTTGGTGGTTGTCCAGTATTAATTTATAGAACCTTTTTTATACAGAAAAAAACTTTGTTTTGGGACTTTAGGAAATAGTAGTTGTGTCATTTTAATTTTTTTTAATTTTTTTTTTTAGGTTGGGGAGGGGGGTTATTCTTCCCTCCCATACATCGATGTAAACACGACTTAAATTCGTAATAGTAACACCACGTAAATTCTTGTAGAACATAATTTTATATTGTATACTAATTGAATTTTAGTAAAGATAAAAATATTTATGAAAACAAGTCTTATATGATACTAGGGTGTATCAAACCATCACCACCACACCCACCTCCAACGTTAACATACGCCTATTATATACTCTGGTGGTTAAATATAAATTTATAACAATGTTTTTGTATATTAAAAATACTTATGTGTTGAAAAAAGACTTTTTTTGTGAAAAAATGTTTAGTTTCATACGGGTAAGGTGATGGTTTGGTGCCCCCTCTGTCCATCCAATACACCCGGTGGTTAGAGTTTAACAAAAGTTTGTAGCCCATTCTTATACCTATCTTTTGACACCAAGATATTTGTATTTCGATTAGAATTACTAAAGTTATGACAATTTAAGTGAAGAAAAACATAATTTTGACCACAGTTTCTTCAACAATCCATATATCAAAAAATCGGTACTTAAACTGTCATAACTTTTGAACCAATTGTTCGTTTTTGATAATTTTTTCACCTTTAAAATACTGTATTGGTCCTCTTTCTAATGATATATAATAGTAGAATATTTAAACAATTTGAAATTTTTACTCACGTACCTATTTTTTACTGCATTTTTTACTTTTTTGTTGCAATATTCAACAAACTTTAGTACAATGTATAATAAAATATTTTCATCTAATAATAATTTCTAAGTAATTTTACTTGTAGGATAATTTTTTTTATAATAATTTTAGTTTTTAGTTATGTTAATATTGATTTGATTTATCTGACTTAATTATTTACAGTTAAACAAAAACTGCTAAGGGCAAAATATAAATAACTTTTCGAAAGGAATGGCGTTAAGTCTGAAACATCTTCAGCACATGAACTAATGAAGGAAACAGTCCTAAAAGTAGTTCTATATTATATATTTGCAGTTTGATCATTATTTGTATAATTCTTTAGTGCCTATTATTATAGATTTTTTACTAAAGTATACAGAGCAAAAGTTTTATCTGCAACTATTCTTTGCACAACTTATGTTAAAGAATTGTGCAAATCTTGTATTGAAACTATTTTAAAAATTACCAACTCTTGTTTATGAACAAAAATTGATAAAAATGATGTTTCTGGGACATCACAAATGCTATGATTGGAATATAACATTAAGAGCCAGAAATCAAACAAAACCTTTTAGACATATGAGCATGTGAAATTTTATGGAAAATTTTTTGGGAATTATTGTTTTTTATTTCTGCATCACCATACATAGTGCAGAAGAAATAAATAGCAAAACAAAGACATTTCGTTTTTTATTTTGTAATATAAATTGTAATATAAAATATATATATTACAAAAAAATATGTGGCTTTTTAAACATTTAATTCAACATATTATTGGAACCGTTATTGCACTGTATCACTATCAGCTTATTTATTATTTAGATTTTTTTTAAAATTTTTGGAAGCTATATTTAAAATATATATATATAGCTGCCACCTCCTAATGTGTTTTATATGATAAAATTTTTTTTTGAAGAAAAATCATTTTTGGAGTCCCTTAAACATATAAAGAGTTCGTGTTATTATCAATTAAAAAAAATCTTCAAAAGTGCATCTTGACATTTCGGCTCAAAATAAGCGAAATCATGAAAATTTCAAATATCAATAAAATATTGCCAAAAATTGGTAAAAATTTTTCTTTTTTAGTTAATAAAATTCATTTTTTATGGTGTTAAATCTAATATTGAAATTTTCATATAATTTTGCTTCATTTAAGACCCAACATGATACACTCAAATAAAACATATTAAGTTCCTAAATAAACAAAATATAACAAGTTCCTAAGGGTTATGAGGGAGTCATCAA
>NC_061164.1:44066526-44131526 GCF_022113875.1 Hydra vulgaris
AAAGCAGTTTCTACTGCTAATCCAACTAATGTTCAGCAGTTATGGGAAGCTACTCAACAAGGATGGTACGCAATACCAGCAGAAAAATGTCAATGCCTAGTTGACTCAATGCATCGGCGTTGTGAAGCCGTTATCTCAAATAAAGGTTTTGCAACGAAATACTAAGGGTAAATATTGTTTTATTAGACTTATTTTTAACTTTTTAATGTTCAAAAGTTTGCAATTTTAATGTTTAATACCATAAAAAATAATTTTTTCTCTATTTTCAGATACCACTGCTATTTCAATGACTGCGAGCTTTCTTGATATTATTGCTTTTTTTTCTGAAATAAAATGTAAAACTATTATTGATGTAATTTTTTTTTGTTTTATTAGATTAAAGTGTCAAAATAAATGCAATAAATTTTTTTCAGTAATAAGTAAAAAAAAATTGCGCAATAGTTTTCAAAATATTCCAGGTACTGCTATTTTCATGCTCACAACTATATATATATATATATATATATATATATATATATATATATATATATATATGTATTCAGAAAAATAGTAAATAACATAATAATTAATGAAATTGCACTTATATAAGGAAATAGTCATAACAGTATATAAGGAAATAATCATATATATATTTAAGTCAGATATATAAGAAAATAGTCATAACAGTAGAAACAAATTTTTATATGGAAAAAAAGTTGAAGCAATGACCAGAAAAATATCACACATATAGAACATATTTATCTGAAGTTTAAAAAAAAAATTATTGAAATCCTACTACAGTCAGATTTTTAGAAAATTGATTTCAAATAAATAAACAAATCTATGATTTACACTAAAAAAGTATTAAGTAAAAATACAGTTTTAGCGCGCAAAGATTTTTGTTACCTCTATTTATTTATATTTTTGTGAAATTTTTGTATTATTTTATTGATTTACGTTAAAAATAAGGCTATATCATTGGCTTTTTAGAAATTAATTAACAAATAAACTGTTGCCATATAAAATATTCTTAAGTAGTTAAGAACCGTAGCCATTTTAAAAGTTTAAAAGTTTTTCGTATTTTCTGACGCATGCGTACCTAAACATAGCGCTTTTTACTAATAGCATTAAAAGAACTACCATCTTTTACTTAAATCAAAACCTTAATTGGCATTTAAACTTGTAGTGGAAATAGAGTTGCCCATTCTGAATCAAAAGAAAAATTGAAAGCGTTAATAGGTTGGAGGGTTTTATAAACGAACAACAAGAATTTTCTTTACTGAAGCAATTCCTCAGCTTTTAAATGACACACAGAATGTTTCTAAATCCAACAAAGGTTTTACCAAAAATAAAATACTTTGTTAAAAATTGAAACTGTATTCATAAATCTCCTGTTTTGTTACTTATGGACAGCAATGCAATTAAACGTTAAAAGTAATCAACCGAACACAAGAATTTTAACTGATATTTTAATTAAACAAGAAATTCGTTTGACTAAAGAAAAAAAATCTCTAAAGCAAACTTACTAACAAAAAAAGTCAACACAAAAGAGAGAGAGAGAGAGAAAATTAACTGTATTTTCTTAGAAATAAAAATAAAAGCAAATTTACGGCTCTACGACTTCGACAAATGATGGTAATGTATATAAAAAAAAACTATATAGCCTTATAAATATAATTTATCAGTTTTATCAATCATGTATAAAATGTATACAGTTTTTGCAAACTTATTAATATTAGCGCACTAATACTAACTTATTAGCGCATTTTTATAATTTTTAAAAACTTATTTGGAAAAGCTTTCTTACATTACATAAATCAAGAAGTATATATTTAATGCCATAATTGATTTAAACTATTCTTTTGATTAAAATCAAATTTTGCTGCTATATTTTTTATTTATTATATATTATATTTTAAAGCTTTTGAAGCATTTATATATATATAGCAGTATCAAACGTACAATTAACTAGAATAGAAAAGAGTGAAGGATTTACGTTTGTATGGATAAATTGATCTTTTAAAAAGATCATTGTAAAGTTAAAATATAGAGTAAAACAGGATAGAATGAAAAAGATAACATGTTTACTCTTTTGTTCTATTAATTAAACCTTTTGTAAATGATTTTTAGATCGTGTTGTATAAGTGTCTAGGATACGTCTTTATATCTCTTTTACTGCTCAGTGGGCACGGCACGTTTTTAAAATGTTTTTTGGACGTTTTTACTAGGTTTAAACATAATAAAAACACCCAAAAAACGTGCTGTGCCCACTGGGTGGTCACTTGTGTCCAAGGGTTCTAAAATGTTGGATGACTTATAATCTGCAATAGGAAAAAAGTTCTGAAGTCCTGAAGTCCTCCTGAATACAATAAATAAGGAAGAAATATTTGTGGTTTTCAAATCAGATGTCTTTTTTGAGACTCAGCCATATGGAGATTACCATATTCGTTCTGAATATGATGTCAGTAAATAAAATGGTAATAAAAAGTAAATATTAATAATTAGTAAACTTAGTAGATTTTTTTGATAAGTTCAAAATTTAAAAGCCAAAAATTTAATTATACTTTCTTATACTTTTTTTCTTATTTTGAAAAATGGGCATTAAGATCTTGAAAGTGAAATTTACTATCTGGGAACTTAAAACGTATCTTTGTATGTATTACATTAGATGCATTATATACATAGATGCATTATAATGCATCTAAAGATAATTAAAAGCCAGTATTTGGCTTTTAATTATCTTCATAATTGGCTTTTATTAATGTTAACAATAGTGTGTATACTAAAAAAACTACAGAAATTTCTACCTTAGGGTAGGATATGTGATTTACCCTTAGTAAGGTATAACTTTCTAGGGCCGACAACACGAGTTTCGAAGTGTGTGTGTGTGTGTGTGTGGAAGGGAGGGGGGCACAATTCTTAAAAAAGTCTTCTTTATCTAGATGTTTGTTTAAAAAAAAAAGTGGAGGGGGGGGGAGGCATGTGCTCCCTAGCCCCTCTTACCACCTCTCACCCCCTCGGTGTTGTCAGCCCTACTTTCAACCTATTAAGGTAGAAAATTATACCTTTAAGGTAGAAAAATGTATGGTAGACCATTGTTTTTAATATAGTTTATAATATATAAAATTGTAGCTTACTAAATGTATATCAGATATTCACAATACAAATTTCTACCATTTTATCTTGTGTGTATTAACCAAAATTATTAAAACTCTAATATAATTTTTTTAAAACATTATTTTAGGTCTATGCACTTGGATAAACAGCTTCACGTTTTAAGAATTAAACTAAGAAAGAATGCATAACTAGTTCACAATCATTCAAAATGCAATTTAGTAAGAAAATTAATAATTTTATTCTATGTTTTTAGATCTATTTGACAATTTTCTTTTATTATGTGTTTACCTGTTACTTTTGAATCATAGCATATTCATTGTTTTCAATTAGTTAACTAGTCTCTTACTCAAAGTAAATTTTCTAAAAGTTTTCAAGTTTAATTAGCATTATATCATGGTTTACTGTATCAAAGACTTTGGACAGTTCAATAAAAACTCCTAATGCAAAATAATCGTTTTTTAGAGCGTCAGATATCCCGTTCCAGTAAGCACAGATCGTTTTTAATAAACCTTAATTAATTTTAGTAAACTTTAATAAACCTTAATATCCGTTTTAATAAGTTTTTTAAACGTTTTATCGTGTGCTTACTAGGTTTTGTCGTGTGCTTACTTGATAAGCTCGAACTATTTTCTATATAGCATGTCTTTTTGTCGTTCTATTGTACATTATACGCTCAAGTATTTTAGAGAAACAAGACAAGATAGAAATTGGTCTGTTTCTTCAAATATTGGAGTCATCTTCTCTTTTAAAGATAAGTGCAATTCTAGCATTTTTAATTTATCAGAACTTAAAAATTTAAAGAAATTACTATGGTTCATTGAAATTAAATACAGATTTTACAACATTGACGCTAATTTTTTTTTTTTGCTAAATAACTTGTGCTTTAATTTTTTTTTAAGGCTATTAAAGTAATTCACAGTTTGCTTCTTTTATTATTATTTTTGTTCATTTGAATATTGAATACTTTTAACACGGATGGACCTAAAATTCATTCTTCTGTAACTCGTCATTCAATTAAGTCTCATCTTTTTACTGTGACTGTTCCTAAGTGCTCTAAAAATTGTTATTTGCTTAGTTTTTTTGTCCTTGAACATCAGGTCTTTGGAATTCGCTATCTTCATCTTGTTTTCCTGATTCATATAATTTGCAGTCTTTTAAGTTTTTGGTAAAATATTTTTGATACTTTGGTTTTTTCCAATTAATTTTAGTTTTTGAGGATTTTAGAAGGACATCCACGGAGTTAAAAGAGGCTTGGTTTTTATGACAAACTTTTTTCAGGAAGTGCTATTTTGTATAATTTGCAGAGCTGTTTAAAAAATAAATCATATGCATTATTAACTTTTTGCAACTCTAGAATAAGATTTTAATGGACGTTTTAAAAAATATTTTTAAATTTTTGTAAAAAATTTTGATCAGTCGCCTGTAGAATTCGTTTTAGACGGATATCCGCTAATTATAATGCTATTAGAAACTAAGAAAGAGAGGAAAAGATAAAGAGATCACTGTTGGTTGCTGTTAATATATATTAAAAGTGTTTTTCTGCTTTATAGTTATTTATTCAAAAGTCTTATTGTGCTTTATATGCTCTATTGATTTTCAAATCATGTTACCCCTCTTCAGGGCGTATTAAGACCGTCTTGTGAGGGGACGGGGGGGGGAGGAAGACCAACTTTTAGATTTTTTGATTCGGTGGGTCTAGACTTAATAAAGTACGATGAGAGGGGGGTTTTTTAGTTTTAATTTTTAGTTAATTTTTTTTAGAATAATATTTATATACTGTCTTAACCTATGTAACTATGAAATCACGTCATGTGTATTTGTATTTTATTTTATAGTTTGCACCAACAAAACTTTAATAAAATTTTATATTGCTTATAAACGCTTACCCTAATTAACGTCCATTTTCAAATAATACGATATGATAAAAATAAAAGTTAAAAAAAAAATATATTCGGAAGTATCAAAGGTGGTTGATCACCCAATTACCCCTTCCCCTATGGATCTGGTCTTGCCCTTCATAATGTAACTTTAACATTTACTGCATAAAAAAATGCAACAGTCAATGGTGTCCTATAAAAACGGTAATATTGATAGTTGCATTAACACAAAACTAGTTATCTTTTAATAAAGTTACATAAAATAATTACATTCTTTATCAATTGAATCATTAATTTCAGAGACTTTTCAAGTGCGTTTTTTTAAATTTTTCTTAATTATAAAAGGGTTTCTGCAATAAATGTAAATTTCAAGACAAAATATTGAAAAGTTATTGAAAAGCTTGACAGTTCATGTGTTTTTGCATAAGACAGTGTGACTTAAGTAGGGCATTCATATTCTATAATAATACAACTTTTGAAAATAATGTCACTTGACGAGTTTCTGGAACTAACGATTTAAATTATATCAGCAAGATAATTAGTAAAAAACGTAGAAACATTTTTGTTATTGGTAGTGATAGTGGTAGTATTAGTAGTAGTAGTAGTAGTAGTGGTAGTAGTAGTAGTAGTAGTAGTAGTAGTAGTAGTAGTAGTAGTAGTAGTAGTAGTAGTAGTAGTAGTAGTAGTAGTAGTAGTAGTAGTATTTCAACTTTAAATAAAAATTTGATCATACCGACTCATTGTTTCTTTGATTCGAACACGTGACTGAAACACATCATAGCAATAAAGCATGATTTATTTACAAGCAGGCTATATACTTCTAGTTTTTAATTGCTTCTACTTAATTACTATTGATAAAAGTTTTTGATTTAAACATAAAACTTTATTTTTTGTTATTTAAAACCAACTTTGAAAAGACAATTTGGTTGATTATGCGAAAATTAAAACCAGTTTAACTTTTGCAATAAATAAAACTAAGTTCTACAGCGAATAATTTTAACTTAAGCCAAGTTAATAACTAACAAAAATAAAACATTATGTCACTTTTTCCGATATTTATCTGTATCAACACTTATGAAGAACATACGATTTGTTCACAATTCACTTAAACGACTGAATTTCTTAGTAATTGTATTTAAGAAACTAAAACTTATTTTAAAAAAACAGATGTCTAGCTTTGTAAACCAATAGGGAATAATACACAAACAAATTATTAATGAAAATTTTTATTATGTTTTCTTTTCTTTTTTCTTTTCTTTTGTTTGCGATGTTTTGTAGGTTGTAATCTTGGAACTTTACTGATGTTGCGTTATCAGGCAAAGATATCGGTATACCCCTTCTGCCTAATCTTAGAAGTTCGTTATTATAAAGATTCGACAAAACAGTTAGGTTTACTTGACAATGGAATTAAAAAGGAATTGTTTTTTATAGAAAAAAAAAAAAAAAAAGGGGGACTCAATTTAATAAAATGGAAAAAAATTCACTATTTAAGAGTATATATGCTTAAAGGTTAGTATTTAAGAATTAAAATTACAAAAAAAGTTTAAAGGATTCTGTTAGATTAAAGTAGCTGAAGACTTTTTACAAACAAAAAAGCCACGAAATTCCGATGTATATAAACGTCTTATAATTGCAATTGATAAATTGTATTTAAAAATTTAAGATTATAAAAATATATTGTTATATAAATAGTAGCATTTTCTTGTGAATATTTTTTCAATATATCGTCGCTGCAAAACAAGATTTAAGTCCATTTTGGCTGAGAAAAAGGCATTAAAGTTTTTAATTCATCACTGCGTTTGATCTTCCAAATTTTTTTAAAAATACTTATAGAATATGTCATTATTTTTCATAATATAACAAATAAGAAATTAAAAGTGTAGGTTTATGTGAAGCAACAATGCAAATGGACTTAAGATAATTTTAAAACTATATAAAATATGACAAAGTTCTACAAATTAAAATGCCGCTGCAAAACAAGACCATTTAAGTCCATTTTAGCTGTTCTGAGAAAAAGACATTTAAAGTATTAAACTTAATCACTGCTTTTGTCTTTTTTTGATTAAATCTACTTGATTTCAGTTATTTATTGTATGTATTAAGTATTTTGAACCAAAAAAGTTTCTTTTTGCCAAAAAATAGACTTAATATAGTTTTTGATTTCCAGCAACGATGTCTCTTAATTATCTTTTTAGGACATACGATATTTGAATTTTACTCATAATTGCAAAAGTTGTATAAATTTTGGTTTCATACTTTGTGAGATGACTTTAGTGTACCTAAGAAGAAGTTTAAACCAAAAAGTCAATTTTGCAGTGACGATATACATAAATATAAATAGAGAATATTTTTCTTTAACCAATATTTAACATTTGATAATGTATTTCTTGAAGTTGAGTAAAAATTTTATAAAGAAATAATAGAATTATACGAACCGCTAGAAAACTGACATTCTGAACTGAGTATCGAGAAAAAAAAGGTCTATAGAATTTTTATAAACTTTTGGAACATAAATAAAATAGAGGTCTATAAAAGTTCTGATAGAATTTATATAGAAACTGTAAATTGATATGAATGTTGTTATCAAAAACCTTTTCTTCTATATAAATATATGTAGAAAAAAGGTCAAATATATAAAGAGAATTTTTATAAGCAAATCCTATAAAAATTGATAAAATTTCTTTCGAAAATCAATTAGATATTTTATAGGCCATATGTTTCAAAAGTTTGTAGAAATTTTATAGAACTTGTTTTCCTGGGTAGGGTCTAGTGAATTGACATTCTGAGCTTAAGCTTTTTATTATTACTATTATTTTTTTTTTGAGTTATCCCAAGAAGTCCTTACGGTCTTATCTAAGAGCAACGCATTTGAAAGGAAGTTCACGTCTCCTTCCTTACTGATGTTATAAAACTTGCCCAGAGGTGGTATTGAACCACGGATCTCTAGCTTTTGAGACAAGCGCGCGAACAACTGCGATACGGCTGCTAAGTAGCGGCAAGTGGTTAACATTCTGAACTTATTTTGATTACCATTAAATTTGCTCCAAAAAAAAATCTTTTTAAATTTATTTAGGTGCCCCAAGAAGACCTAACGGTTTTGTCACAGAGTACCGCGGAAGTGCATTTAACCAGGAAGTTCACGTCTCCTTTCTTACTGTGACGCTAAAATATGTCCAGAGCTCGTTTTGAACCTGGATCTCCTGCAAACATTGTAACCACTGCGCCACGGCCGCACGCAATATATATATATATATATATATATATATATATATATATATATATATATATATATATATATATATATATATATATATATATATATATATATATATATATATATATATATGTATATATATATGTATATATATATAATATATATATATATACATATATATATATATATATATATATATATATATATATATATATATATATATATATATATATATATATATATATATATATATATATATATATATATATATATATATATATATATATATATGTAGACTTTCAAATAGATTTTTTGTTGCTTTTGTTTAGTCAACATTTCGGAGGAGCTAGAATGTAGTTGAATTGATATTGAATTAAAAAAAAATTAAAAAAAATTATTTTATATTTGTATAAAGTATTTTTCTTACATATCTTTACATTATCCCGTTCTATCCTTCATCGCTGTTTTGCATTTATTATGATACTGCAAGTTTTAGATCACTGATTATAACGAACGGAATAAAAAATAATTGCATATTATTCAGTCCAATATTTTTTTACAATTAAACAAACCGGACCAATATTTTCAAATGGTAATTGAATAAATATATTTTGGCTAAACCAAGTTTGTAATTAAAATAAGCTTTAACTTGTTTATTGTGTTTTTTTTTTTAAACAATTCATTCTATTTTTAATAAATCTAAATCTTGTCTAATAATATAAATCTATTTTAAAATAAATAAATCTTGTCATTTTCTATATAAATCCGAAAAAAGTGCATCATCAAGTTAATTACAAAACAATGGTTTAACTAAAAAGTACTTTATTTTTCTAAAGACAATTTCAGCTGATTTTCTAACGACAAGAACAGCTGATTTTTAGTGAACATTATTTTCGGTTTTTTAGTGAACATTATTCGGTTCAACTCTTTTTTTAACGTTACTTTGCAAGCAAATTTGCAGAACTTATTTGCAAACTTTGAAACTTTGTTTCAAACTATTTATTTTGCACGTTTAGTTTTTTTGTTTATTTGTTTTATTGTTTTAATCTAGTTAATAAATGTTTCATTAAGGCTAATTTTTTTACTTCTTACATTAAGTCACGCCTTTTTAAACTGTTTTAAACATTTCAAACTTTTTATAAATATGTGTTAGCAGTTTAAATATATAGCGTGTGTAAATAAACTTTTTAAAGTATGTAACAACACTGGCTTTGTAAGCAAGAGGTACTGTGTTTAGACACCACGTCCCTTTAAGTACCACGCTCAACTTGTTTTTCCCCGCAACTCCCATCTTCCCTAGCTATTAGGAGGGGGCGGGGTAATTATATTTAAAATTAAAAATTGTGGATAAAGTTTTAAAACTCTTTTAATAATATTACTCTGCTCTGAGTTTTTGTATAACAATTACTTTAATATATTTCTGAAACAGTGGTTCTATACGTTTTTTCTATTTTTTGCAATTCTATTTTATGCAAGAAACGTAAAACATGAAAACACCATAGTTACTATTAATCCTTTGATAAAATTTTTCCGTTCGTCGCCATGACATCATGCGCGCAAACGAAGGATTAAATCTAAGGCGTCAGTGTCCGTAAATATTGTTGTAAGATATCAATTTAATTCTATTTATAAAAATTTGTTTTAGCTATATTTGTGATTTTTAAATTTAGGAGGATTTTAAAAAAATTTAATGTTTCATATGAAGATTAAAAGATTCAGAATCTGTTTAAGACTGTTTAATAAAATCTAATGCACTATTGGTTTTCCTTAACTTAAGTTTTATCAAATATATTTAAGTTGAAGTACGACGTTGCGGTACAAGTATAGTAACATATGCAATTTAATTAGATATAAAATTTTACAATAGTAAATATTTAATTACTTGTAACCAATAATTAAAATGCTTATGTATTATATGTAATTTGACTCAACGTCCGTCGCGACGAACGTTTAAGC
This sequence comes from Hydra vulgaris, assembly GCF_022113875.1. Classification (NCBI taxonomy): domain Eukaryota; kingdom Metazoa; phylum Cnidaria; class Hydrozoa; order Anthoathecata; family Hydridae; genus Hydra; species Hydra vulgaris. Next base: position 44,076,670 of record NC_061164.1, read on the forward strand.
AAATTACGTTTCCAATTTGAATTTAGCATTTTTTTTTATTGTTTGCGTTTTCATTCATTTGTAAATTTAACCTTGGCATAAAATGACTCGATAAACGTTCTTTCGTTTTCCAATGAAATAAAGTCATCCCATAAAACTAGACTTTTGAATTGTTTGAAGAGAACCTTAAAATTTTTTAAAAGTTACTTGTAGACTTTTATACACAAATGAATTTTTATTAGTTGATCAATTAAAAAAATTATTTTGTATTAGTAACTTTTATGAGTTACAAATTCTGCTTGCATTGACAACTATAAAAGATTTAACTATAGCATTTTAAATGGGTTTTATATTTTATTAATCCCACAAAATTTTAAACTGGCTTATAATATGAGTTGTTTTAATATAAGACAATTAAAACACGTTTTACTTTAAATGACGAGTGAGTATGCTATATAATACAAATAATATGAGTTTTATATATATATATATATATATATATATATATATATATATATATATATATATATATATATATATATATATATATATATATATATATATATATATATATATATATACTTATATTAAAATAAAATAGTTTATAACGGCTTACAACGGGTTTTCAATACAGTTTTATTACGTTTTCATTACGTTTTTATACATTTTAATGTTTGAAAAAAACTTTTAGAATGCCAAAAACTTAAACTGAAATTTTTTTCTACCCCTTAAATATGTAATACGAATGCCTCTTAGTGATGTTTTCATAAAGTTACAAAATAATTTTTATTTCTATTTATAAAATTTATCATCCAAATTGAAAATAATTATTTCCCTCAAGTCATTATTTCTTATGTAAGCAGCGTAGCAGTTATTATTCAACAAAACGTTTTATCCGAACTAGTACAGTATACCAAAATTTTTTTGATTATATCTTAATTTAAAAAAACACAAAATCAAAGACAATAAGTGCTAAACTCTTATATTTTATTTAAAGCAGCTCCTGTAAAGTTCTTAGCGACGATTAAAACTTTAAACATATAGCTGCAGCAAAGTATATTATTTTATCTTGATGATTTATCTTGATGTCGTGACATGAATAACGGCAGGAAAATTTTACTACGTTACTATAAATCTTTAGCAAATAAAAGAATAAAGTTTTTTTTGAAAAAAAGTAAAAATTAGACTTACAAGTAAAAAAATCCTTTTATAATTATTTAAAATTTAATCTAAGGTTTACCTTATACTTTTTTAAAAAAATACCCCACAAATTTAACTCATTAATCTGTCTACAAATTTTCCGCTTTTTTAATATGGGAGAACTTACACCCTTGATCCGTAAGCACTTCTGATCCTATAGCGTTATCTCCATACTTACATAACTTATTAAAGAGGGCTGATAACCAGCGTGTTATAAATATTTATCTTCAAAATTAATTGTGTTTTGGTTAAAGAATAGACCACTATTAAATTTATTTCTAAATAGTTTGATTTTGACGAAAAAAAGTATTTTTTTTACTTTAACAAGGAACCTCACATCTTTAATATTTTTTTAAGTTGAATAATTTTGCTTATGTCATTTTGTAACTTAACTATTCACCTCTTATATGGTTGCTTTTGGTAAGCTATAGAAGCATCTAATATGACCAAAAAAGAATTTTTGTAAAAATGGAGCGGGTTAGCACCCTTAATCCTACTGCGTTTATGCACCTTTGATCCTATGATCAAAGATGCACACACACACACACACACACACACACACACACACACACACACACACACACACACACACAAAATGTTTAACTTTTAAAGTAACATGTACAATACGTCATATTGTTTTTAAATATATTTTTTTCTTCTAGAATAAAGCCTTAAAATGAAGATTTTATACTATTTTGTATTTTTTTGTTCTCCTAAAACTTTTATATAATATAATTGTAAAGTATTCAATATATATATATATATATATATATATATATATATATATATATATATATATATATATATATATATATATATATATATATATATATATATATATATATATATATATATCAATGGCGGAACTACTGGACGCAGGACCCTACATTGCGGGGGGGCCTACCAGCTATAGGAGGCCCTCATATAAAAAAAGTTATACTCTCAATAATATTTATACTATAAAATTCTTTTCCGCAAAAAAAACATTCTTTTGCGGGGGGGCCCAAATTTTGAAGTTCCGCCACTGATATATATATATATATATATATATATATATATATATATATATATATATATATATATATATATATATATATATATATATATATATATATATATATATATATATATATATCTGTGTGTGTTTGTTAATAAAGAAGATTTTAGTAAGTAAAAATCTTTATAAATGTTTATCCAAAAATTAGGAATATAGCAAAACTATATAAACATGTTTCATTTTTTTACAGTTAAATATGGTGTATCATAAAAAACGAAAAACCAATAGGCCACCTAGAGGTAAAGTTAATGAAAATGAAATGCGAGCAGCTGTTAATGCAGTTCTTAATGGTAGTACAGTTTATCGTGTATCTAAAGAGAGGGGAATCAATTTAATGACACTTAAGAGATATGTAAGGAAATGTCAATTAAATCCATATACAGTCTGCAAACCTAACTTCATTACCATGCAAATCTTTACCAACGAAGAAAAAACATCTTTATCAGATTATCTTTTAAGGGCCTCAAAACTTCACTATGGATTATCAACCAAAACAACACGAAAACTTGCCTATGAATTTGCAATGACTCTTTCTAAGCGCATTCCTAAATCGTGGAAAAGTTTACAAATTGCTGGGAAACAGTGGCTTCGTGGTTTTATGTTACGTAGGAATGAGTTATCTTTAAGAAATCCAGAAGCTACTAGTATGGCACGAGCAACTGCTTTTAATTGTTATACAGTCGGAGAATTTTTCACCAATCTAAAAGATGTTTGTCTACGACACAAATTTCAGCCACAAAACATATACAATGTTGATGAGACAGGTCTCACAACTGTTCAAAACCCAGTTAAAGTAATTGCTAAAAAAAGAGATAAACAAGTTGGAAGGATAACTTCAGCAGAAAGAGGGACATTGGTAACAGTTTGTTGTGCAGTCAATGCAATAGGGAACTCAATCCCTCCATTTTTTATTTTCCCAAGAGTTCATTTCAAAGGAAGTATGATATATGGTGGTCCACCTGGATGAGTTGGGGTTGCAAACCCATCTGGTTGGATGAATGTTGCAACGTTTTTAGAGTGGATGAAACATTTTATTCAAAATGTGAAATGTTCACCAGCTAATCCAGAGCTTTTACTTTTTGACAACCACGAGAGCCATGTTTCAATTGTGTGTTTAGATTTAGCTAAAAAAAATGGCATAACTATGCTGTCCTTTCCACCACATTGTAGTCACAAGTTGCAGCCATTAGATCGGTCAGTTTATGGGCCACTGAAACGTTATTACAATGCAGCCTGTGATGATTAGATTATATCTACTCCAAGACCGATGACCATATATGATATAGCTTCAGTTGTAAGGAAAGCCTATGCACAAGCTTTTACTTTGTCTAACATTTCTGCAGGATTTGCTGTGGCAGGAATTGAACCCTTTAATCCTAACATGTTTTCTGATAATGAGTTTTTGTCTTTATATGTAACAGACCGTCCAGAACCTGTTACTGCTAACCCTTTTCCAGGTGTTGTTAATCCAGTTCATGCCCCAGCTTTTAATCAATCATTGATGTCAAGTCTGCCATCTGGTTCAGCTTGTAGTGTATTGTCTATTCAGCCTATATCTGACCCTGGAAGTCAACTATCCAGTGTTTCTAATAATATCTCTCATCAAGCAAGTCTAGAAAAAATTAGGCCATTTCCAAAAGCTGGATCAAGGAAATCCATTAAAGGACGTAAACGTCAGCGTACTCGAATACTCACAGACACTCCTGTTCAAAATGAGTTAAATAAGCTTCAGGAAATAAAAAAAAATCTCAGTCAAAAAAGAAAAAACATGAAATGCAAAATAAGATCTTCATGACAAGAAAAAGAAAACTTGATCTTGAAAGTAATGAAAATAAAAACGTTGAGTCTCAGTAAAAAATAACATTTTTCTCATTAATTTTTACTTTTTTAAGAAAGATAAATTTGCAGTAAAATTAATAATAACTTTGTTGGTTTTTATTATAGACATTGTTTTGATGACTTAAAAATTATTCTTATACAATCATGGTATACATTTGATCTCGAATCAAGTATACATACATAGCATCATGGGTGCATATAGGTAGGATCAAGGGAGCATACTGGTATGCACCCATGATCCTAATTGAGCATTCTTAGTTTTTATAATTTTAAATCTACTTAAATTTATTCTGGTAAAAAAATGATAATTGAATTATAATAAGGTATAAAATTTGCTATTATGTACTGTTATTTTAGAGATTGAAATAAAAACATATATTCAGTAAGTTGGCCTGATAGATTTTTAGGATCATGGGTGCATACTCTCCCCTACTATTTTTTTTAAACTAGACTTCTTCTGACTTCGCTATTTCTCTTGGTTATTCTTAAACTCACTTACTCTTGGTCTTCGAAGCGGAATATGATGCTCTTTAGTGAGCTGACCTCGTCTTTGCGGGCTTTGGTAATGTGGCCTTTACGGCAATTAGCCGGAAGAGGATAAACCTCAATACCGCGAATTTCACAGACTTGGAAATTCTTATAACATTTATTGAACTTTTGGTTGCGGTTTTCATAATATTATATATATATATATATATATATATATATATATATATATATATATATATATATATATATATATATATATATATATATATATATATATATATATATATATATATATATATATATATATATATATATATATATATATATATATATATATATATATATATATATATATATATATATATATATATATATATATATATATATATATATATATATATATATATATATAAGTACAATTCGGCATAAGTACAAATTGATATTTTGCACTTATGCCAATTCGTACTTATGCCAGTTTGCATTTATGCCAATTTTTACAACTTCTTTTGGCGTACTAATGTCAGTTCACATTTATGCCAGTTTTTGCAACTGCTTTGCACTTATGCCAGTTCAAAAATATGCCAATTCGGACTTATGTCAATATTTGCGAATTCTTTTGGTGCACTTATGCCAGTTTGCACTTATGCCAGTTTGCACTTACACCAGTTCGCACTTACGTCGTTCGCACTTATGCTAGTTTGCTCTTATTACATTCACGCTTATTTAGTCGTCCCTATCAAAAATATTAGATTTTATATACGTTTGAGACGTAAAAAGCTTTTTCAAAGTAAAACTTTTACTTTTTGTGTCATGATTTGAAGAAGTATAGCCTTGATATTAAACCGTATGTTGGAAAGATTAAGTACCTATGTGGTCATGTCACTAATGGAATCTTGTTTAACTCGCAGATATAATAACAATACAGACAATTTTTTTTTAAAAAGTGCTAATCTTGCAATCGAAATTCTGCAAAAGAAAACGTCAATTGTTGAAACAGTTAAACATATAAGAAAAGAAATTGCAGCTGTAGCTCCACTTTGGATTTATGATTAAATTTTCTACATAAATACACCATTGAAATTGGTTGTCAGGCAATGAAAAAGAAATTGTTTACTTTATTATAAACTCTTTATAAAGAGGCTGTTAAACAAAAAAACCAGCGGCGACTCTTGTTGCTATGCATATAAATGTGGCGTTGATACTTTAAATTCAATGCGTCCATAAATGTCAAAGAGATTGAGCGCTTTAATAGGGAAAGGTTGCGTGAAACGATCAGGTACCTAAGATGGTACCTGCTCGTAATAACCTTTTTTACGGATAGACTAACAATTTTTTCGCAAACTTTTTTGGTTAAGAATATTCAGACAAGTTCGACGGTGTTATTTATTTTAATTTCTTGGTGTATATTAAATTCTTTGATTGTTTTACTAATAAAAAAGTTTACCATCCCCGTTATAATTTTTTATTATTAAATATTTTGTAATTACGTCAGAACGAATCAAGATCATCAAATTTATTACATCCTCAATATTTTATGCTTATCTACTGCTATTTCCATGGGTTATATAAGATAATACATAAGCTGTTGTCATGCTATTTAAATTATGATAGTACTTGGTAAAGTTGCTTAAAATGTTACGTTTTTAGACGCTCAACATGAGATGTGGCTTTTTATTAAGAAAAAAGCGTTTTTCTAAAGTTATGAAAAACCATTTTTTATCATTTTTATTTGTCGTTGTCGTTACAGTTGCTATTTACGTTGCTATGGTGCAATTTTTATTAAACTAATATAATGAGTTATTTACAATCGGTTTCCGTCTGCATGTTTTTTTTTTTCAATTTACGTCCACCCCTCAAGGTTTTGCAACGAGTCTTATTATCAACATGTTTGAAATAAGTATTATACTTTAGATAATTAGATAATACAATAAATATCTAAGAACAATAAATATATTTTTAAAACACAGATCTATACATATCAGCGGTTAGTTGGTTTCTAACAGATACATTTCTTTTTATTCCCGTAAAAACATTTTTTTCTTTTCATATTTTCTGATTTTAATAACTTTGTTTTTTGTTTGTTTTATTTTTAAATATTTAAATTTAATGTTTTTATGTAAAAATGCATAGTTTTATATCTCTTTTTGATATTTTTATTTAATATTATATATACTTCACATTTTTGAAAAGTGTTATTTTGAATTTAGCAATTTTTAATTCTTCGATCATAAGCTTTATTTACTGAAAAACTAAATATGCAACTTTAAAGCTTTGCTAAGTTCTACATTTATTTATATAAATTTATTATTACGTTACTTGATGCATTATTCTGGTTACATAATTTTTATATAAATAAATTCTTTAAGGGTTAGTTTTACAGAAACTTCTTGCTTACTTACAGAAACTTATTACTTACTACATAAAGACAATTATTGCTTTTGTTGGCTCAAAAAACACTCAAACATTGTTTACTCTGAATTAACTGAACTTTATAAAACAACAAGTTTGTGTTCATTCAAAAGTGTTCTTCGTATCTAATGTATACTATATATATATATATATATATATATATATATATATATATATATATATATATATATATATATATATATATATATATATATATATACATATATATATATATATATATATATATATATATATATATATATATATATATATATATATATATATATATATATATATATATATATATATATATATATATATTTACTTACTAGTTAATGCGATGGCTTTCTTTAACAACATTTTTTTTGTATTTTTAGAGTTAAGATATAACTTTTTTTTTCCGAACCAAACTTGTTTGTTAGAAAATTTAAATAAACAAGTTTAAAGAAAAGTAAAAAAAAAAATAATAACAAAAACAATCAGGAAAATTATAAAGTAAACTTACAACTCTTGAGTATTACCGTCAATAATTTTACTGTTAACAATGTCACCATTAGTAACATGCATATTTATGGTACTTTAAGTATTCAAATTTTGAAGTATGTTTTAATTGCGTATGGTATTTAGTGGTAATCTTTAAAAGATTTAGACTTAACTTGATAATTTAATAAGTTCCCTCTTACAAAGGATACGATTTTAAACATACATTTAAATCTAAGTGTTTACATTTAACTCTTCTCCGCATTTGGTTTGAATAGCTATTTTCTAAAACAAATCAAACAAACATCAATGCAGTGTGAACTCAACGGAAAGATGCTTATCTGTTATATTTTATATCTCAGTGAGTTTTTAATGTATACAGTGCCATGTTCTTGTTAAGCATACATATGCAAGTCTTATATAAAAGAACTTGAACAATATTTATATGGAAGTCTTATGTAGAAATATTATTTTTCCACTGTTTAGAATAAAAGTAATAACGCTGAATAAGTTTTAATATTAGTTGTTACAATATTTTCATTCGCGTCTATTACAACTGACACTCTACAAATAGCCATTATAATCTGTTATATATATATATATGTATATATATATATATATATATATATATATATATATATATATATATATATATATATATATATATATATATATATATATATATATATATACATATATATATATATATATATATATATATATATATATATATATATATATATATATATATATATATATATATATATATATATATATATATATATATATATATATATATATATATATATATATATATATATATATATAAAAACGGTAGCTTAAAAAAAGGAAAAAAGACAAAAAATTGTTTCGAAAGTTAAAAGTATTTTTAGTTTGTTAGTTGCTAGATTCTGAGAATCTAGCAACTTGTTTAACGTTGAAATTTTATTGAATTAAAATTATTGCCGTAAATTAACAAAAATTAAACGTATGACTTGCTTTATAAAAAAATTAAAAATTCCTTGCCCCTCCCCTTCCCTTTTCCTTTACAAAAATGATTTCCGTTCTTACAGCATTACTAATTCCAACTTATTTATTTTTCTAACATTATTTAATAAACTATTTGCTTAAACAAAAACACTACCAACTAAAAAAGTTATACAAATTAAATTAATCTCCATGTCTGCAGACAGCTTTGTGCAAATCTTATGCAAGCATAGCCATTTTCCTACAACTTTACCAGCTTTAACTTCGAACTGACTTGACAACTGGATAAATCAGATTAAACAATACAGCAGCATTATGAGATACAAGAGTTGTCCGAACCCTTTTACGAACCATAGTAGGTCTGTTCGCACCTACTACTGATTCTTTTACGTTTTCAATAGGTTTTATTCAATTGGTTAAATATTAATAATCTTGGCTTCGACGTTACGGTTAACATTGAATAATAGGAGAGGGGATGTGCGTATATTAAACTTTTTTCGACCAACGCGTTATTTAAATCAAAGTCATAATTTAATAATGCCGAAAATATTTAGCAATAAATATTTGAAATATACTTTGTCTTGAACTCATCTTGATTTAGCGTTAAGCTTCTCAATATTTTTGTAAAGGTAATGACTGAAAAGGTTAGAAAATAAATATATCTCAAAAATATATATTTAAAACTGTATTTACGGAAAAATTTTATAAATCCGTATAAACAGAAAGTTGAAAGAAATAACCTTTAAATTCATATAATTTTAAAAGAAAATTACTTGCATAAATATTTTATAGATTTATAATTTATAAGTATGTAACAAAATAAACAAAATATACTTTTTTCAAAATTTAAAAAAAATTAAAAATAAGTCAAACATAGTACAATACTGAATTTATTTTTTATGAAAAATAACCAGACTTGCGATAATAACCAAAGAACTAAGGTATTAAAGGCATTAATTAAGGCATTTTTAGGTAATTCCAAAAAAAAATTCTTTTCGTTGGTTTTCCAATTGATTTTTAGCTTAGATATACTTTAAATATTGTATTTTTTTGGTGTGTTTTTTGATTTTATTACTTAAATTAAATTTTATCATTTGGATTTATCTTTCAAAGAATGATAGTCCATTTTAGTGTTGCGAAGGTAAAATTTACCGGAAAATTTTGAAAATTTACCGCCTGGTAAATTAAAAAAATTTTTTTTTACTAATTTTTTTTTTTTTTAATTTTTTAAAGGAAAATTTACCGTTCTCTAATTAAAATTTACCGGTAAATTTACCGGTAAATTTTACCGGTAAATTTTGAATCAAATTTTACTGGAAAATTTACATCACTAGTCCATTTAAATCTTTTAAAATTGGATTTTTTAAGTTTTTTTCATGACTTATGTGACAATTCGAAACTTTGAATATCGGCTTTTAGATTCATTAAAATAATAGTTGTTATTGTTGTTGTTGTTGTTGTTGTTGTTGTTGTTGTTGTTGTTGTTGTTGTTGTTGTTGTTGTTGTTGTTGTTGTTGTTGTTGTTGTTGTTGTTGTTGTAATTTCATTATAATAATAGTTAAAGTAACTATTTGAACGCAAGGTATAATTTTGCGAAAATGTTGTCAAAAATATATCTAAAAAAAAATTTGATAACATGTTATTTTTATATATGAACAATAAAATCAGAGCCTGATACTAGTTAAGATTTTATAAATTTAAAATTTAATTTTCATTACATTTGAAAGATTATCCATTCTACTTAGATAATCAATTTCTTTTAACGAGTGGTTATGCAAACTTTGTATTTAAATTAATTTAGTTTTATTTGCATTAGCCTCCACTATATGTGTATTAGCCCATATATACAGCATATGAAAGATGACTGTGAATTAGACTAAAACAAAGGTTTGTTTCGTCAATTATAATCAAGATCGGGATTTATATAAAATGCTTATTGCAGACGATATTTTTAATTCAATTTGGCGTATATGATTTCTCCATGACAATTTTCTAGATATAGGGGACTTTTTTTAGAAAATGACGATTGTGCCTCTCCACTTTGAAACCCGTGTCGTGGGCCGTAAAGCCAATAATTAAAAAAAAATGTTGGATTTTATAACCGATTAAAAAAAAAATCCACTGAACACGCAGTGCTTTATCTGACTAGAAATATTGAAGATTCGTTTGAGAAATCGCAATTTACGCTTTAAGTTTTGAATGATCTATCAAAAGCCTTTGATACGATAGATCATGAGATTCTTATTAAAAATTATGGAATCTGTTGTATTTTTTTAAAACTACTAAAGGCATATTTAAGCAATTGTAAACAGTAAGTTAATGTATACTCCTTTACAAATTTACTACGTATAAACATGTGGTGTCCCCCAAGGGTCTATACTAGAACAATTTATTTTCTCATTTATGTTAATGATCTTTATAATGTCTCAAATTTGAAAAAATTATTGAATTCTGGTGACACAAACTTTTTTCTATCTAGTAATATTATCATAACACTATTTAGTGACATGAACATGAAGCTAATTAAAATTTCAGAATGGTTCAAATCAAATAAACTATTAGCAGTTTAGCCTTGAAATCTGGATTTGTTTTGGAATTTGGGGTGGATGATATTAACATAAGATAATTCATCATTTGGTTTATTGAAAGACTTATATAAATTTTCAGAGATGTGACGTCAAAAAAATTCACAATTTTTACATTTATGCTTATTTCGATTTGAAAGTCAATATTCTTTAAAATTTTTATATCTTTTCTAATTTTATGGAGCTGTGGGCCAGATTTTTTAGGCATAAAAATCTGGCCAAAATCATTTATATTGAATTTATATATATATTTATAAACAGATAGAAAATAATTTTAAAAAAGATAAAATTAATCTAAAAATTAGAAGTTTTAATTAGCAGGTAGAAAAACTAACTTTTACTACTTACATGGTAATTGTGGTAACACATGAAACTCTGAGTATCAATATTCTATTATAACTTTTTTGTTTTTTACTCTTGATTTAACTATTTTGCTCAGCCAGCTAGAAGCATCTCGCCTTTTAAGATATCTTGATTGAATTTATAGTTATACCCAGTTAATAAAGATTTTTTCTTTTAAAACAAACTTAAAACAAAATGTCCAAGTCGACATTTTGTTTTAAATTTAAGCAAATAAATGGAGTTTTTGTAAAAAGTTTGAAAAGTTTGTCTTAATTTAAACAATTATTTTTTTTAATTTTGACCATTTATGTTAATGTGAAGTATTTGCCTCTAAATAAAAAAATTTACAACTTTAATTGATAGGATTTTATGATATAATAATATCTAAATTGAAAATACTTCACAGCAAACATTATTGCTGTGGATTTGCAGTGACTCTATATAGGCGCTTTCCGCGTTTCGTTGGAGTTTAGCTCAACAGTTATTATTATTATCATTATTATTATTATTGCTATTATTATTATTATTATTATTATTATTATTATTATTATTATCATTATTATTATTTTTATTTTTTTTTAAGGTTATTTAGGTGCTCTCAGAAGTCATTATGATCTTATCACGGAATACCGCGGATGAGCGTTAAACTAGAAGTTCCCGCCTCCTTCCGTTCCAATGTTACTTGTTAGGCTACAGCCGGCATCAAACCTCGGACCTCTATTTATATCTAAGATATTTGTACAACATTACATAGAATATTATATTTTTAATTATATTTATTATATATTTATATTACATTTATTACATTTTATTATATATTTGCTGTTCATATAATAGGAAAATATAATTACAAAGAAATGTTTACATAAAAAAGGGTGGATTTGTATTAAATAGACAGGAGCTCAAAAAAAGATTAAAGTCACCACAATCTTTTTATAGAACCCCTGAGTGTGCTTCACAGGTTAAAAATGAAACAAGATTGTTAAAATACTATGTAAAATTCCAATAAAATTAAAAGATAAAATCTTCCGTATTATTTCCATTAAATCATTGAGCAGATGTAGCGCCGTGGCATTTGCCTCAGACACAAAGAATTCTTGGTTCAAACCCAATTCTGGGCAAGTTTTTGGACATCGGTTAGGAAGGAGGCATGAACTTTCTATTAAATGCTCATCCGCGGTGCTCTGTGATAAGACCGAAAAGACTGCTTGGGGCATCTAAAAAAATTAAGAAAAAACAACAACCAAAAACAAGAAAGTAAATAATATCATTACAACCTTAGCGTGGTCATTTAGTTGACCATTAGTGGCATCTGCTATAAGTGGCCGACTGAAAACTTTACAACATATATCATAAAGGCTAGCCATTTTTGGCGGCTGCCACTAAAGGTCCACTATGTAACCAATTGAGTAAAATCACAGCTGATTTAAAGAATTCCTTTAAAGAATGTTTACTGGGTTTGCATAAAATATGGTTACTAAAGAAATTTTTTTATTGATATTTTTGTTAGAATTACGTTTTTTCTTTTTCCAAAAAACTGTTTTTGTTCTGAATTCTTCATTTATAAAGATTTGGACTTTTTTGAACATTTCTTTGGAACATTTCTTTGGTGCATTTGCATTAGATAATGTTTTTGAAATTTTTTTTTCCCAATATTTATCTTTAAAATGATGGAGATAAATATAGAAAAAATTTATGTAAATTAAACAGTGCAATTCAATATGCACTTGCAAAAAAGTTTGTTTTCAGAGGAGAAGTAACAGCAAATAATAATAATACAAATCAAACGTCATTAAAAAAAGTTTTAAATCAATCGACTAAAACAGGCTGGTTCAACGTTTCTTTAGAATTAAAGAACGTTTTGCAACTCCTCCCACTGCATTCGAATGCAGTTTTATAATTGAAAATGAATTATTTACTTTTCTGATAACCATAATTGGTAGATGTTCTGCTTGTATTAGAAGTATCAATATTGAAAACTTGATTTTTGAAAAAAATGGGATTAGCACAGTTTTTCAAAATTTTATGAATTGAATGCAATTAAAACTTCCAACAGAGATACTAAATCTTTTGATGAGATATCAAAATCTGATCTTTATAAAACATTATTCTATAATAAAATATATTTTATTACAATATAAAAACGTGTTGGTCAAATGCTAAAAACGTCTTCCTACCATTAAAGTTAATTATAAAGGGGAAAACTTGCTGATGAAAAAGGAACTTGAGAAGAAAAGAAGGCTAAAAAGAAATGTGATGAATAAAATCGTTATGGCATGGCTATGAGACAAAATACTAACAATTTATGTGTTATGAAAAATGCAAATTTTGCAGTTTTGCACCATTTTATCGAGCGCAATGATCCTGAAAAATAATAATATCAGCAATGTCATTGTACAGCTGAAACCTGGATTGATTTGAGTGCGGCAAAATTACTGATTCGAGTTTATATTTAGATCAGTATTTTAAAAATATCAGTAGCTCAATTATGGTGCTAAGGGAGTACTCCCAGAGTATTACAAACTAGGTGTATTCTGTGGTTTTTATAACGCTGAGGGAAGTTAAAATACAGAAACTCCTCGTGTCAAAAAATCTGACCATATATCTGCAGATTGCCTTAAAATAAAAAATAAAAAAAATTTGAAGAGGGAGACAAATATAGCTATAATCTACATTAAATTGTTTATGTTATTATTTGATTACAATACGTATCTTTTTGTTATTGTTTTAGCTTTGTAACAACTTTTTTTTCTCGATAACTCTCAACTTTTTAGGAAAACAATATAGGATATTTTGTTTTCCTAAAAAGTTGATATATTTTCGATAGAAACAGTGGGTGGGGTGGGGTGGGGTGGGGGGGGAGGTGGGGGTAATTTTACCAAAAAAAAAAAAAACGCTTTTTTTTTCTTCAGATAAACCACTTTTTTATTTGATTATTTAGAAAATTTTGGAAAAGTTTGCTAATAAATATATTGAATGTATCTGTATATAAATATCTTGAAAAAATCAAACGTTGAAAATAAAAATTTTCAACGTTTGATTTTTTCAAGATAAGTCTGTTATAAGGGACGGATTTTATTTCCACGATACATTTAAAAATTGAGCCCGCTAAAATCATGGTGCACACATGGTGCGGTAAAAACATGGTGCACACATGGTGCAGTCTTGTCTGCCTATAGGTAAATCTGGCCCTGTCTTTAATGTGCAACAAAAGACAAAATAATACCTTTAGTACATTCTTTTTTTAACAAAGACTTTTATAAATTTAACAAACTAGAATATAAAAATGAGATTTCTAGTTTTTGATGATGCAAAACCATCAATAATTTTATGACATTTATGATGCAGTCTCTATGGATATGCATCATAGCTAAGCCATTTAATCGTTTTCGTCCTATAATGAATCTAAAGTTTTGAGTCTTTTTAAAACAGAGAAACTCCGTCCTCCCAAAACAACGCTAACAGGAAGGGTACAAAGCAGTTTCAAAATACATTTAATTAAAGGGAAGACATTACCATCACATTGCTTGTACGTTTTCAGTGCTAATTCAGGTAGGTCTTGTTGCTTTTTGATTGCGTCTTTCCATTTCAGCTCCAAAAATTCAAATTCTGAAGCAACTTTCATTAATTGGACATTCTCTATGTTGGGCAGTTCTTTCATAAAATTTAGTATATTAGTTATGGATGCTGTTAACTCTGTTTTTGCTTTATTTAATAAATTTCTAGAAATCGCTACATTTAGTTCAAAAGAATTCAAGGTTTCATCAGAAAATCTTAACTGTAAATCTAGAAGTATGCTATCAAGTAACTGTAAATAAACATAGACTCTATAGTAAGTTAGAGGATTATTGGTATTGAGGTTTATGCGATTAGTTTGTTTACCTGTAATTTGTGGAATCTTGATTTTTAAACCTTAGTCTTCTAGTAACTTTGATGCAGTCATAGCATTAAAGTTTTCTTCATTCTGTCGTCTTTTATTTAATATCTTTATGGTATGTTTGAAAATTGTTTTTGCATATTCCTTATCCAATAATTTTTTTTGAAGAGCCTTACTTAAAGAGACTGTGGTATTTAACACATTGGCTAATGAACAAATGTGTTATTGCAAATAAGGGCTCAGATATTGCATTTTTTAGTAATGCGGCCTTTGTTGAAGAATCCCGTTTATTTCACTGAGATATCAAATTAAGTGTTTCTGCTACATTTATTAAACAAGATTTAAAACTTAACATAGAATCATGCCGTTACTGAACTAAACCGCTAGTTGAGCGGTTTAGCTCTCTAAACCACTCAACTAGCGCCTTTTGAAATATAAGTTTCTCATTACAAAACTCTGCATTTATTTTAAACGAAAATAGAAAACTAGACAACAATAAAGTATTTTTTACCTACCTCCTTTACAAATTTACATAGATTTATGGCAGGAAACAAAACGAAGTCGTTTTGTTTTAAGAAAATATCTCTTATAATCATAATGAGCTCAGTCAATGGATTTTTAACATAGTTTGATATATCAAAAATACAGTGACAGATGCTTAAAAAACAATGTCTTCGCAAACTGTAAAAAACTTCTTTTTAAAAGGAAAAAAAAATAAAAAATTATAAATTAACTGATTTTGACATTGTGGAGCAATTTAGATTTGTTTTTATGTGTTAAAAATGTTTTCGGAAAAAACCCATATAGCACCCCCTTTCAACTTAAAACCTACTCGCGCCGGCCCTAATTAAAAAGGTGTGAATGCTCAATATCTCCAGCAATATCGACTGAACTACAAATAAAAAATGTACGTCTATTCTTAATTGAAAAATAAATGACATCATGTTTTCCTAAATTGTCTATACTTTCAAAATCAACTTGACTCTTCTTTTCACATCTGATTATAATGAGAGAAATTTCAGTAGACTAAAGATCAAAAATTATCTATAATCAAAAATGACAAAACAATGTCTTTTTGATTGACATTAATTTTAATCAAGCGTATGCTTGCAGAGACGATTGATTTTAAAATATGAATAAATTATTTTGCTTCTGTAAAACTTCTATACAACTCCATATAGACGTGACAAGTGATACGGACTTGTGAAGTCCAACGTACGTTCTGTATCCGGTGTAAATGAAATCTTACAGAAAAAATTTTATGTAAACTAGCAGGAAAATAAATTTCTTTCTTAATTCTTATTTTCAGTAATATGTATAGTTTAAATATATTTTTAAATAACCGAACAATTGGAATAATATTAAATGTTTATTTTTTTCTTTTAACGATAACTTTTAACCATAGTAAACTTAGAAAACTCAAAATTTGGATTGTTTAGTGTCTTAAACATACTTTATAGTTATGATAAAAAGCACTTAAAAGCATTGATAAAGTATTTTTATTACAAGTACAATTCTCAAAAAAAATGTTTCTAGGGGTTAATCTGCCACCACCAACCCTTGACCAACGACGCTAAACCTCAACCCGCCACTGCTTTTTCGGACTTTTATTCCGAATTTTAAAAAAAAATTTTCAAAATTTTATAGCAATACTTTACGAAAATTGAAACTTTAAAAAATTATTTTTTATAAAAATATTTCTTGAAAAAAAATGGTTGAAAAGTTTGTAATAACGAGAGAAAGTTGCCCCGTGGACCATTAATACTCAAAAGTTCGAGATATTCGAGAAAAATATTCGAGAAATCGAGTGCAAAAGTTCAATTGCTGTCTTGTTAAATATTTTTAAAGATATTTGTTCATTTGATATACAAAATAAGGGTTTGTCTAATTCATCAAATTTCCACATCAGTTTCTCTATATTTATTTGTTTTTTAATTTCGTTTAGATGATTAAAAAATTATTTTATTATACTATAATAAAATAACTTTAAAAAAGCTATAATTTAAAGTTTTTTCTTTCAAAAAACGTTTAATAGGCTTTGATGGCTTTTTCGTCAACTTCATCTCTAGTTTTCAAAAATTATATGTAAAGCTTTTTCTTCTTTCAGATGATTTTATTAGGCTACTTGCCATCCATGGCCATCCATGGATTTTTTAATTCTTTAACTTTTACTTTATATGTTATTGTTAGACAAGCAGTATCAAAAACACGTTTAACCAAGACTACTCATTAATATTCTGCAATGAGAAAAGTAGCGAAACGATTGGCAATAAATATACCAAATTCAAAGTTTGGATTGTAAGAGTTGTTCATTAAAATATTAATGACAGAAGAGATTTTGTTGTTTAAAAATTGTTTGTTGGTTTAAAAATGGTAAGAATGATGCTAAACTCAATTAATAAATGAAAAAAAACTTTTAAGTTGGAAAATTTATTGTAATTTAAAGCGTCAATGTTTATATAACCAGGAAAAAAATATACTTATCCTGTTTACTCATTCGTTATGTTTTTGAAGCTGTTAATAAAGCTGTTTTAAATGCCGCGAGGCCATCGATATAACGAGGGTATTAAAAATGACCTCCCAATTTTATTTACAATTTCTATGCATAAGGCTTCTATATGCAGAGACGTAGCTACCCTACCCCACACCCCTGTTTGAGGAGGGAGGGGGTTAGACGGATTGCTTGAAATTTTAGTGGCTTTTTTGGAAATTTCCGGAGCTTTTTTTTATTGTTATTTTTTTTGTTATTGTAAATTTTTTAAGAGGGCGGAGCCTTATGACAGTTTTTTTTTTTTTTTATTTTTGAGAAAAAGGGCACCGACTAACTACCCGACGGGCATTTGTTTTTAAAAGTTACGATCTAAATTGTATTTTAAATGTCTTTTAAACGTTTTTTAAACATTAATGTTTAAAAAACGTTTAAAAGACGTTTAAAACACATTTAGAACGTAACTTTTAAAATCAAATGCCCGTCGGGTAGCTACAACACTGTTTTTATGTTTATTTGTTTTGATATGTGTTTTAGTTCTTTCAATTTAGATTGTTTCAACTATTTCAATTGTTTCAGTAATTTCAATTTAGACTGTTTCCATTATAATAAAAAACAAAATATAATAAATTTTTATAATTATTTATTCCAAACAGGAATAATACCCATTATTGATAAACCTACTAGAATAACAATTCGTCCTCTTTAATTGACAACATTCTAACCAATGACATTTTTAACAAAACGCTTAAAAAAGACATTGTAAAAACCGATGTTTCTGACCATTTTCCTATTTTTTAAAGCAAACGAAGTATACATGGAAAGGTAACAATTAAAAAACGTGTTTACAACAACACTAACCTAAATTTATTAAAAGAGCAACTTTTGAATCAAGACTGGAGCTATATAGATTTCAATGACGATATAAACCTCATCTATAACTCTTTTTTTAAAACTTTTTATAAAACCTACAACGCAAACCTTCCATTGCGTAAAACAATTCTTAACGCCAAAGACCTATCTTGTCCTTGGATAATTAAAGGAATTAAAAAGTCATCAAAAATAAAGCAAAAACTCTATGTTAAGTATCCAAAAACTAAATCAGAAAAGCATAAAATCACTTTCACAGTCTATAAAAGTTTATTTGAAAAACTCCGCAAAAAAGCCAAAAAATTTACTACTCGGGCTTATGAAGCACAAATATAATTCAAAGCGAGTTTGGCAAATAATGAAGGATATTACTGGTAAACATAAGACATGCACAAAATCTATGCCGGCTGCAATAAAAATTAAAAATAAAATAGTTAACGATTCGAAGGAAATTGCCACCGAGTTTAACAAGTTTTTTTCAACAATAGGACAAAGCCTATCAAATAAAATTCCTTATGTAGATAATAACTTCGTTGATGAATTTATTTTATTAACAAATTCAACTCTGAACTTTTCAAATCTAACATTTAGTGAATTTAAAATAGCATATAAAGCAATAAAAAGAAATAAAGCAACTGGGCCTGATGATAAATGGGAACATTATAATCGACTCTTTTAATGCAATTAAAGATATCCTCTTTAAAATTTTTAAAGCATCTATTACTCTTTTCCAGATAGCTTGAAAATAGCAAAATTTTTAAAACAGGCGACCCTACAAACGTAACAAATTATCGTCCTATCTCAGTTCTACCAGTCTTTTCAAAAATATAAGAAAAAATAATGTACAACAGATTGTATACTTATCTTATTGACAATAAACTTATTTATAAAAACCAGTTTGGTTTTTAAAGAAAAGGTTCTACTGAACACGCTATTCTCCAAATAACGCGCAGTATTGCCGATTCTTTTAAGAATTCTCAATTTACTCTTGGCATATTTATTGATTTGTCAAAAGTTTTTGACACTGTTAATCACCATATTTTATTGCAAAAAGCTAGAAAACTATGGTAGAAGAGATGTAACCCTAAACTGGTTTAAAAGTTATCTAAGTAATCGTAAACAATTTGTTTATAACAAAGAATCTTCGCCTCGATTTTTAACGAATATAACATGTGGTGTTCCCCAAGGATCAATACTTGGGCCACTTTTATTTTTAATATACTTAAATGATCTTTACAAAGCTTCTAATATAGCGACTATAATTTTTGCTGACGATACAAGTTTATTTCAGTCAAACGAAGACATTAAAATACTTTTTAACAATATGACTGAGGAGCTTAAAAATATTTCATATTGGTTCAAAAAAAATAGGTTGTCTTTAAATACCGATAAAACAATATGGATACTTTTTTATCCAACTTCTAAAAAAAAGAAAATTCAAAATATATTGCCTGACTTATATATTGACAGTACAGTAATAAAAAGAGAAAAAAATACTAAAATCTTGGAGTTATAATAGATGAAAACTTATCTTGGAGGTAATAATTTGATAATATTTCAATGAAAATTGCTAAAAGCATTGGAGCTCTATATAAAGTTAGACATATCCCGACGGGCATTTGTTTTTAAAAGTTACGATCTAAATGTATTTTAAATGTCTTTTAAACATTTAAATGTCTTTTAAACATTAAATTAAACATTTAAATGTCTTTTAAACATTAATGTTTAAAAGACGCTTAAAAGACGTTTAAAACACATTTAGAACGTAATTTTTAAAAACAAATGCCCGTCGTGATACTAAATAAACACAACTATATTATTCATTTATTCATTGCCATTTAAATAATGCAAATATAATATGGGGAAGCGCTCACAAAACTAAACTTAAATCTCTCTATCGATATCAGAAACACGCAGCTCGCACAATTAATTTTGCGAATCGTTTTTCAAGCTCAACACCACTTCTTAAAGAAATGAAAGTTTTGAATATTTACAAACTAATTGTTTTGAATATTTTATGTTTTATATTTAAATGTAAAGAAAATATATCATCTAATGTATTTATAAATCTTTATAATTTGAAACCTAAAAACAAATACATCAGATAAATTATTATTAGATTTAAAAAAATAATAACTGGACAAAACCATTATTAGTTTATTTCGCCGTTAAAAATATTCACAAAGTACAACAATATAAAAAGTACAATTGGCTAGAGCAAGAAGAAGGCATAAATTAGCCTTATCACCGAGCCCCAATAATAACGCAAATAAATATCCTTAATATATAATAATCCGTAATATATAAGCAACAGCATTTAAAAAACAATTTTAAGATGTTAAAAAATAAAGTTAAAAAAAAAAAAGTAAGTAAAAGTAAAAAAAAAAGAAAAAATAAATGATTGAAATATAGTAATAAAAATGACAAAAATTTTCTGTTTTTGGTTATAAACTGAATGTGATTCGATACATATATTATTACTTTTGAATTTCAAATTACTTCTTTCAAAATAATTCAAATTTCAAATTCAATTTCTGGTCCAATATCATAAAATATATCAAGAAAATTGTTGGTAACTTCAAGAGTATATATTTTAAAGGAAACTATGATAAAGACATTGAAATTCTTAATATTGTAAAATGGTCTAGATTTTTAAATTTATGATCCTAATTTAGTTTAATATCTTTTAAGAGTGACAGAGAAGATCTGCTATATTAAAATCCGTAAGTACTAAATAACGTCTTAATTTAGATTTGAATCGCGGAAATGTTTTTTCTTAAATATTAACAATATGCTGAAAAATTTCCCACAAAATTGATCCCCGGTACTGAATAGAATAAGAACATACCTTTAGATTATATTTTTGAGTAACAAAGTTATTTTCTGAGAACTTGGTGGGGTATTTATGGCTTATTTCTCTAAAATAAGGATAGAATATCGTTGGATCTTTTTCCATCTTTTTCTTTTAAAAGCACATGAGCTGTTCACTAAACTTTGCTGCACAACAGAATGGCGTGCCCAGTTTCTGATTCATATATTTTATTTCCAATAAGCTTTGCAGACATAACTGATATTTGTTGCTAAATAATGTTTTCCTTACGATCTATTTTCATGACATTTAGAATCAAAGATGTTTATACAATTTTTACACAAACTTTTTGTAAAACATTTTATTCCGCAATGAAATGTTTCAAAATATAAATTCTCAAAAATTTTAAAAAGAAATAAAGGAATACCATCATAAAACGTAATAGATTAAACATTAATTGTTGTTTCAATCATATACTAAAACTGAATAAGTCCTGAGATTATTTAATAAAACATTTTTAAAATCAATGTTGCTGTATCAGCCTATAAAAAAGTGCTAAGTTAATCAGTTCTAACATTTCGAACAACACTTAAAGATTTCTGTGTTGTGCCGTGACGTGGTAATAGAGTAGATATTTGACTTGAAGGTATTCCTAGCCACACAGATGGTGGGATTTTCGGTCTTTGTTTTCCTTAAATAGTAACTTTTTCGAAAACTGATGGCCAATGTAATTGGCAAATAACAATTTCATCTAAAACTAAAAGGTTAGAATTTAGAATACTTTTTATCCAAATATTTCTTTGTTCTTTATCTTTAGGAAAACGATAAACTGGTATTTTTTCAAAGCTTTTATTGTTTTTGGTGCTTTGATAATTAGTTTTGCCGCCATAAACACATATATATTGCTAAGAGTTATATATAAGAGTTATATATACGCTTATATATAACTCTTAGCATTGTATATTATATACAATGTTAGGAGTTATATATAAGCAATGTTAGAAATTATATATATATTATAATATAATATATATATATATATATATATATATATATATATATATATATATATATATATATATATATATATATATATATATATATATATATATATATATATATATATATATATATAATATATATATATATATATATTTATATATATATATATATGATTTAAATGTTGACATCTTGTACGAGAGTAAATATATGTATATAAACTAATTTTAAACATCAGATAATACGAATTCTCTCAATACTAAATAATTTATTTGAAATTTTCGCTTTTTTATCCTCGACTTTAATTGTTATTACTTTATTCCATTCAATGTCCTCATTGCAAATTACTTTATGCAAAGCTAATGCAGACTGGTTTAACTTGCCCTCAGTCAAAAATTTTTGGTGTTGTTGAACCCTTATTCGTATTTGAAGTTTTGTTTCACCAACATATACTTTGGAGCATTTGCACTTAATTAAATAGGTTCCTGGGGTGCTGTTGCGTGGTAATTTAGACTTATTTTTAGACCTTAATAGCGTTTTTAGGTTAGCATTTGATTTCAAAACAGTTCTGTAACCAGCTTTTCTGAATATTCTTCTTAGTCGAGGAGATATTTTTGGTATCCATGGTAAAGAGATTGTTGGAAGGTTATTAGAGTTTGATGGAATTTTATTTTTGTTCGCAAAACGTTTTTTTCGAACCTAATCAGGAATATCTTTAAGCATTTTTTCATCGTATCCATTTTCAGTAAACACTTGAATTAAAAAATTTATCTCATCTTTTAAATGGTTTTAACTGCATATTGAGTATGCTCTGTGTATGTATTCTTTGAATATTGCTTTTAAAATTTTGGGATCATGATTAGAATGAGGTTTGATTTGGATATTGATTATTGCATCCTTCCTGTAAACCTTGAACTCATATTTTCCTTGTGTATTATTAATAACAGTTATATCCAAAAAGTTAATTATCTTATTTTTGTTTTCAACCTCAATAGTATATTTTAAAGAAGTATATTTTGTCTGTTAAGAATTGTTTGAAACTGTTCCGCTTGATTTAAGTTAAAAAACATTGCATGGTTATCGTCTACATATCTATGAAAGAATTTAATATCAATTAAAGGAATCATTGTTGTTGCTATTTTTATTGCCTTTTTCTGATGATATTGTAAAAATGATTCAGCCAAAACAACCATAAAAGACAATCCAATTGGGCCTGAGTTCTCCAACTCATGAATCTTACCATTCCACAAGAAATAACAACGAAACAAACAAAGTTCAATTAGTTGTTTTGTTTCAGTTAAAGTAAGTTTAGTTGAGTTTTTGTAAGAAACGATTTTATTCAATTGATCCAAAAGTATTTAAGTTGCTTAAGTAAGTTTAGTTGAGTTTTTGTAAGAAACGCTTTTATTCAATTGATCCAAAAGTATTTAAGTTGCTTCTTTTAATGGTATTGATGGGTATAAGTTTACGATATCAAAGGATACTTGTATTTCATCTATGTCAATTAACCACGACTTAGTCTTGTTAATAAAGTCTTTTGAATTTTTTAACCCAATAGGATTTTCATTTAAGACCGGTTGTATTCTTTTAACCAAGTAATTCGAAATTCCCTAACAAGGTGTGCCAATAGTTGATACAACTACTCTCATCGGATAAGATTTTTCTTGTTTATGAGCTTTAATTAGCCCATACAAACGTGGTGGGACAGGATCACTCGGGTATACGCTTTCATATTCATCATTAGAAAAACGTTGCTTTTTGTTGTTTTGAAAGACTTTATTTTAGCGGCATAACTTAGAGTGGGATCAATACTAATAATTTTTGTTGGACCAATCTGTTCTCTAATTTTTTCAATTGCTTTATCATGTTCTATTCTTACGAATCCTATTCCTTTATCAAATGGATAAATATCAATTTTCTTGTCTTGAATAATTTGTTTAAATGCTTTTCTTTGATCTCTCGTTAGATTATGATTAGTTTTTTTGCCTATTTTAAGTTCTCTCAGTACATTTTCCCTTAGGTTTTGCGCTTTCTTTATTATATTCGAGTTTTAAGGCAGATGATTCAGTTGTTGTAATAATATCCATGTAAGGTATAGATCTCAAGGAAGGTACAAAGTGTGGACCAAGATTCAGGAGATCGATTTGATTTTCAGGTATCTTGGTATCACAAAGATTTAAAATCACGTTTTTAGTGTATTACGTTAATTTCTTATTACTTTTGTTGTAATTGAATTCATTTTGAAGTATTTTGAACTTTTTAATTAATCGTTCTTTAGATTTTATAAACATATTTTCACGAGCTTTTTCAGTGATAAATAGCACTTGATTATAGTCTTTTATAGTCTTTGTCATCAATCTTATTTTTAAGATCTCTTTCGAGGTTTTTAGTAATATTAATAAGATTAAAATATCGTCTTTTAGAATCATTTTTTATACAAACTAAAAGTTCAAATCTAAAACGAAAAATAATACCTCTTGTTTTCCTTGAATTTACAGGACAATTGATTCGTAAAGATTTCGGAATTAACTTATGCTTCTCGCATTTTTGTAAAAATATAAATTGATTTTTAGATTTAGCTATCGACTTCTTCAAATCTTGTAATTCTTTGGTTATTGTATAAATTCTAGCTCCGTATTTAGCTGTTATGAATGATTTAAATGTTGACATCTTGTACGAGAGTAAATATATGTATATAAACAAATTTTTGGACTTCATTTTTTTCATACTTAGGTAAAAGAAGCCATTATAAAGGTGACGTCAAAATTTAAAATTTTTTTTATTGTTATATATATATAACAATTATTTGTTATATATATATATATATATATATATATATATATATATATATATATATATATATATATATATATATATATTTTTTTTGTGTTACATTTTATTGTTATTAACCCATCAAACTATAGACATTAAATTTTTTTGCTATGTTCGAAAACTCATTCTCATTACTTATACTCCGATTTTCCTCAAGAATTTACTGTTTGTGCAACCTTTAGGCAAATTTGCATTTTAAAGTATTTAAAAAGTAAAACGGAATTATTTTAATAAAGATAAAAATATTTAGATAATAATTTATTTCTATTGAAATTCAGTTACAGTACTTTAAAAAATATAAATATTGTTGTCATATTTTTGAAGAAAATACAAACACTTGACAACAAATATTAATATTATCTATGATCAAGAGTTTTTTTTATTTATTTATATTTTTAGCTTTTGTGTTCCAATTACAAATTTATAAAATACATTATTGATAAAAACAGATTTAAAAAAATTTTTATAAAATTTTTATGAACATAATAATTGTTTTTCAATATCGTAGATCAAATCACAAAAATTATAAATTATAACGGTTTTTGTAAGCAAACCCTAATAAAAGGTCAAAACATTTATAAAAAGTATTATTTTAATTATTTTATTGCATAGGCATAGGAAAAAATTTAAAAACGAAATAAAAAAATATATTATAAACACTGCAAGAATAGATAATGTTATCTATAATTTTTCAAAATAAGTCCTATTCATTACAAAGAAGATACAATGAACTAGAGATTTTAAGTATACATTATGAGGAATATCACGTTGTTACGTTTGAAAAATAAAATGACTCGCAAATGGATTTTAAAACATGATAAAAAAGATTGTGCCGAATTTGTTAGAATTCATTTTAAATCACAAAAAATCAAAACCACAAAGTCCAGTTCCCAGCTCTTCACAAAGTCAAGATCTCATTCTTTTAAGCAAAGTGTTACGGAGTACTGTAACTAGCAGTTAGTCATTAAAAAATAAACCAAATAAGAAAAATTTATTTGCTTTAATTGAAGGTTGTTGGCATAACGTTCCTCAGAATATTCTCGCTAATTTAATTGATTAAAAGCCTCGTTGTTGTGATGCAGTTTTGAAGACCATTGGAAATGCATCCAAACAATAATCCAGTGGACAAAGAGATGTCTATAAGACGTCCGTTTTGGACCTTAAGACGTTTCTAATGGACGAAGGGAAGACGTCTGAGGGAGAGTTCCTTTGGAAGCACGTTCGACATCTTTAAAACAATTATACCTACTAGGGCGTCCTTACGACGTCTTTAAGTTTTATTTTTTTAATTAGGGTTAAAATCCAAGGTTTATGACTGTCATACAAGTTTCCATTAATAATGCTAACTAATAACTAATCAAGTTAAAATTCTCTTTCGATACAGAGATAAATAATTATAAAAAAAAAGACAACAATTAATAATCTAACAACATTTGTTTGCAAAAATAAATTTTTCGAAAACATGTAAAAAGCAAAATAAGTTCAAATATTAATTATATGGCTCATTTGCCTCTTTTTTCATTCCTCCAGCCCTATTTCGATTAGTTCTTGTGAGTCACCAATATTAAAATCAATTATATCCTTCGTCAAGTTTTTTGAAGGATCCAGAAACGCTTCTAAAAATAAAAAACTATCGTATTAAAATTTAATTATAACTTTAATTTATTACATAATCAAATTGAAAACAAAACTGTATATTTATATTAAATATTTTTATGCAATTTTCATATCATTTATATGAAATACATCTTTTTTTTATTTGCAAATTTTAGATTTGTGTTATCAATTTTACTTTATTCAGTTATTAAGCCAAAGACTTTTTTCACTCAATTTTATGGAGGCCATTAATACCAATTAGTAATGTTAATATCAATAATTAATAATATTAATTAATATTGTGTTAGTAGCACTTATATGTATAAACGATAAAAGTAATGCCCAAAGAAAATGTTTTTTGCTAAATTTAGAAGCTAAAAACCTTACTACGCACAGCAAGCTTTTTTGGCATGAAGAAATGGACTCCAGTTTCTTTAGACATTGCTATTATTCATTTTATTATATTATATATTTTTTATTTTGCTGAATAAAAAAAATTACAATTTTCATATAATCATGTAAAAAATAAATAAGATTGTAAACATAAAAACCTTGATAAAAATAAATGTATACACATTCATAATCAGTCAGGGAAAGTAATTAATTAAAGAAAGTAATTAATAATTAAACTCAAAAGAAAGTAAATTATAATTACTATATAACTTAAATCTTAGGGGCCAGAAATAAATATTGAAATCACATACCTAGCATGAAGTAAAAATGCATCATCTTTGAAAATGCTGTAAAAATGCATCGTCTTTTTCCAAATATTCCATCTTTACAATAAAAATTTTGAACACGACAAACCATCAATTCATCTAATCCAAGCCTTACAATTGCCCGCACATCACTTCCTCTAACAGCTTTATAGCCATTTTCTATTTAAAAATAGTTATAAAAGTTTATTTTGATCAGGGAAAGCATTCAATTTAAAAAATTCGCGAATAAATTCACGACAAAAATAAAAACTCACCATAAAAAGACTCTTTTTCCGCCACAAGCCAGAATGGCTTGTGGTAACGTTTATTATCACTGCACTTAATAAAATTTTTTGTTGTTTTAAAAAGTCTTTTTTTACAAAAAGAGAATTGCAATGAAAAATAAGAAATAGTGAGGGAGTTCAGATGTCTGAAAAAAGTATGTGCGACCTTTTTAAATTAAACTGGAAAATAAAAAAATACAGAAAAAACTTATCGACGGGGGCAATAGTGTCTAATATATTATGCAAAGTATTTTTAAATAGTATGTAAAAATACCTTACAACTATCTAAGCTAATAACAAAACTAATCTAATTGTTAACATAGAAAAAGTAAATTAATTAAGTCGGTATTTATTCTGAGATTTAATTAAAAAAGGTATTTGTTCCATATAATAATACAAAAATTTCAATTACCTTTTTATTTCGAAAGGTTTTACTTTGAAGTTTTATTTCCTCTATATTAAACTCTTCTATTAATGACATAGTCTTCTTCTCCAACATTAATATCAGGTTCACCACTTTCAATCAGAGATGTTAATGCATTTGTAATCTGGGTTTGATTATCCTCTTACTTTTTCATTTTTATAAACAAAACATATTGGACTCTAAATAAATGATTAAATGATTAAAAGATTTATATGTAAAAAATTCATTTCATTATTGCCAGAATTATCTTTTTTTATATAAATTACATAATGAAACACTGCGATTACTTAAATAAAAACACTGCGATTACCTAAATATTACTACGAATAGTATTGTAAATTTGACTCAAGGTAACTAAAACATAATAACAGATTAGACCTCCTAACCACGGAATTTTGTTTTCATGGCTGGCTAAAAAAAATTTCCGTCCGGCTAGTTGATGGCATGAGCGGCTAGCCTACATTATTGTCGCTGGCTAGCCGACATATTTCTTTGGCTGCTTAGCTGGCTATTATATACATACACATATATGCATTTTCCAACTAACTTTTTATATCGTTTTATAGCAGAAGAATCTGTGACTTAAAAAATGCAACAATTTTTAATTTTAGTTACCATAAGTGGAAGGCAAGACAAATTTGGTGTTCCCTTGCTAACAAGTAGAGTCAGTTCTCGAAATGGACATAAAAAATTGCGCAGTTTCTGCAGAAGTTCTAAATCTTCAGTAAGAAAACATAAATCAAACTTTCCAATTTTTTTTAACACTGTATCATCATGAGTGTTTAGATCTAAGATAGATTCAATCATTTCAAGAGTACTATTCCATCTTGTTGGGACACTATTTTTTAAAGAACTGCGCTCATGACATTTACGTAACTTTGTTATTGGATAAATTTTTTTATTTTTAGTTTGTATGTCAAAATCCAGAAGTAAATACTCTTCATCAGCCTGACTAACAGGTTTAGTTAGCTGTGTTTGTGGAAGAATGCTTACATTTTCAGTTTCAATTTCAAAATCCAGAATTGGATTCTCTTCATCAGCTGTTAGCTGGTCAACATGAGTTGTAATTCTTTCGTACAACTCCTCATCTTTCACAGTTTCAATTTTATTTGATAGCATATATCCCTTAAAATGTAAAGCTTTTATTACTTCTTTGCATTTGCTTACTAGTAAAGTTAATTCTGGAAATTTATTTAAGCTATCTGAGGTTAAAAGCAGACGAATTCCATGTGCGGTGAATGTTACTCGTTCATGGCCTAATAGCTTTGATAATTTTTTCATATTAGCTGCACCATCAGTTATGTTAAATAATAAAAAATGCTTATCTTTAGGTAAAAATTTTTTTAAAACAGTTTTAATAATTTGATAAAGTTGCTCAGAAGTGTGCGACTCCACTGGCTGAACAGCCAATGTAAAAATTTTAAATCTGAAATCATGCACAACACTTAAACGAATTCATAAAATAAGGTAAACGATTATGCTAGCCAATCCAACCATCCATCATCAATGTTCCACTTACACATGATTGTAAAACTTCTAATACTTTTTGCTTAACAGAAGTATAAATATTTTGTAGGGAAGATCCAAATAAACAGTCAGATGATGGAGGCTGAAACGCTATATTTTTCAAACAAAAATTTTTAAACCCAGATCTTTCAACTAAGGTGAATGGCTTAAGATCTGAACATATTAACAGACAAAGATGTCTATTGAATTCAAATTGACTTTGTGCTGGTTTATTATGTTGTACAGTATGGATCCAATTAGTAATTTTAGAATTAACTGGTTGCTCAAAAGTCTTTCCATGTTTAAAAACAGCATGGTTTAGATGATTACAAGAGGATGTCATAGTTGAAGTAGCATAAACCTTTGATAAACAAACTTCATCGACATGTGATTGTTCTTCAAAACAGTATTTTCAGTACAACTGATTACTTAATAAAAAGTTTTGATTAACTTGGTTTTTTGAATCGTTCAAGATAACTTGTCACATGAAGTCCCACGCTTTGGATGTAGTAGGTTTTGGGACTGATTTTTTTAAATTGATAAATACTAGAGTGTTATATTTCATTAGAAAGCCCTCAAATACAGTATTTCAAAGGTGAAAAAATTATGAAAATCAGACAATTCTATCAAAAGTTATGACGTTTTAAGTAGCAAATTTTTGATATATGGATTTCTTGATAGAACTGTGGTCAAAAAAATTTTTTTTTTACATAAACTGTTATAACTTTGCTAATTCTTATTCAAATATCTATAACTTGGTATCAAAAGATAGGTGTAAAAAAGGGCTATAGTTTTTAATTAAATTTTAGGTCAAGCGCATCCACGGATCGGGGGGGGGGGTGCTAACCCACCACCTACACCTCACAAAAATACACTTTTTTTCATAAAAAAGTGTTTTTCTTTTAAAATTACAAGTATCTAAATACAAAAAATTGTTATTATTTTATTCCACATCACTAGCAGTGGCGGACTGGCTGTATATATATTACCGGCCATGAAAATATTTAAAGGGCCCTCCCGGCCATACATATATCGCAAAGACTGTCCGGTTCGCAACTCTCTAAAAATAAGTCTTAAGAGGAGCAATTAAATCACAGATTAATAAAATTATATTGAATTAAAAAAGTAGAAGTGATGTTCAATTTGCACAGTGCAAAGTATAGCAATAACTATTCTTTAAACAGTTTGCTCAATTCAGAGGACGAAGATGCATATCTTTGAATGATCGTATCATACCTAAGGCTATCAAGTAGATTTTTTTCTACAGACATCAACATATACGACTCTAAGTGGTCATTTGACATAGAATTACGCAATCTTGTCTTGATTAACTTTAACTTAGAAAACGATCTTTCACATTCGGCTTGTGTTACAGAAATAGTACATATTATTTCATAAATATGATACAAATTGTCATAGGTTTTGTCGTTGAGTCTATATGCAGCAAGAATTCGTAACACACAAGATGGACACGATCCGCATGCTCCATTTGTATGCTGATAACAGAGCGGTTCTTCTATGTAATCCTTTTGATATGCATTCTCTCTCAATGTTGTTGTTAAGGGCAAGGACAATTTCAAAATCTCATAGTTAGTGACAAATGATAACAATTCGGCCTTTATTTTATCAACGTCGGCATCTGGTAAAAACTTGATAATGCGGTGTAAACTGTTTTCAGGAATTCCCGAAATGGCAAGATCACCAAAGTTTGATGTATCAAAACATGCCATGTCCATATATAATTGTCGATGTGAAGTGAAACGTGACTCAAGACTTTGGACTACCTGATCCATCACCACATTGTAAGTGTGAATTTTGTAGTGTTCTAAAGCTTTAGATTCGTCACGTTTGTCTTCTGCATGTTCATCTAACATCGTTGGTGTCTTCTGCTTCCGTTTAGCTGGTAGTTCTATCTTTACCTCTAATATGGTTTCAGTTCTCTGAACCCTTAATAGAACGCAACTCGGAATTAGACTCAAAAAAGTGCGAAAAACCTATTATAAGTCGGAATTAGAGCAATTTTTTGACGATTTTCGAATATAAAATCTTTTTTAAGGCTGATTAGTGGGAATTAGAAGTTAAATAAATATTTCGCATTAATTTCGAGTTAATAGGATAGATTCAAAATCTTTTCAAGTCCATATAAGTAATAATTATGTTTCCGCATTTCAATACATAAATGTTTTTACCTTATTATTCTTTTTATTACCAGTAATAAAAAGAAAAATAAAAATATTAAAAAAAATATTAGTAAAAATATTCTTAATAATTAACAACAGAGACTCATATATATTATATCATATATATTATATATGAGTCTCTGTTGTTAATTATTAAGAATATTTTAACCTTATTTTAAAATACTAAAATATTTATATCTTATTCTTTTTTATATATATAATTATTATATATATAAAAAAGAATAAAATAAGATAAAAATATTTTTATCTTATTTTATTCTTTTTTATATATATAATAATCATATATATAAAAAATAAATAAGATAAAAATATTTTAAATAAGATATAAATATTTCAGTATTTTAAAATAAGGTTAAAATATTCTTAATAATTAACAACAATATATATATATATATATATATATATATATATATATATATATATATATATATATATATATATATATATATATATATATATATGTATATATATATATATATATATATATATATTTATATATATTTATGTATATATATAATATATATATATATATATATATATATATATATATATATATATATATATATATATATATATATATATATATATATATATATATATATATATATATATATATATATATATATATATATATATATATATATATATATATATATATATGTATATATATATATATATATATATATATATATATATATATATATATATATATGTATATATATATATATATTTATATGTATATAATATATATATATATATATATATATATATATATAATATATATATATATATATATATATATATATATATATATATATATATATATATATATATATATATATATATATATATATATATATATATATATATGTATATGTAAACATGTACATATATGTAAGTGCATATATGTGGATATTAAAGATAATATCTTTGTATTGTCATGTATAATACTGTATATGCATTACACTAGACACTATATAGTAGAGCTATATAGTATATATACATAGACACTATATACTAGAGCTATATAATATATATTACTGATACCAGGAATTATTATGTGTGAATCCGAGTTTGAAATGTTATCACAATCATAAGGCAAGTAGTAAAAAGTATATTCTGCTGCCTCCTATTTAGCTAATTCCTGGTACTGCAGGTAACAGTAATATATACTATATATATATATATATATATATATATATATATATATATATATATATATATATATATATATATATATATATATATATATATATATATATATATATATATAAAGCCCTATGTTTTCAGGCACTTTGTTTTTCTCTCTTTGAAATAAGTAAATAAATATTAAATTGAAACTGTAAATACTTTTAAATGATAGGCAACACATATTTCTTTAAGTACAAAAACTTTATTTAGAAAACTTTATAGTTAAATTGTAAAAATTATATATGTAGAAAGTTTTAACTAATTATTTAACAATTAAAACATGTGTATAGTATATATTTATAGTTATAGCACAAAGTGTACATTGAATGTTTTGTTTTCAATATTATTTCCTCTTTTTGAATGTTCCTTTTGATATATAATTTTGTAGGAGAGTTATGAAGAATTTTTTATTTCGTTATGCATATTTTCCGGATTTTTTTATCAACTTTTCATTTATTTCATTCATATTGTATTAGTCTAGTTTCACTTAATTTTCCTATATTATTTTAAATCGTTTTTTCAACATAACGCTAAATTATTTATTTGACAGTAAACGATAAATAAAATAGTACATCATTCACAAATGATGACGATTTGTTTGCAACAAAGTTCAAATTTTTGCACACGATATTGTACGTAAAATATAAATAGTTTGCAGTTAATATTTTACCCAGTACCTTATTTTTGTGTAAATTCAGTTTTGTAGTGACTTTTTCTGTTTGAATTGTTATAATTTTCATTTATATTTTAAAACTTATTTCACAGGTTTTCTAAAAAATTGAAATATGACTGAAAAAGCCTTCGATAGTGATGGAAAACCAATCGTGCGTCTAGATCACTTGTAAAAAGGATCTTAGCTAACGATCCGAAGAGATTTTGTGGAAAATACATG
Organism: Hydra vulgaris; assembly: GCF_022113875.1. NCBI lineage: Eukaryota > Metazoa > Cnidaria > Hydrozoa > Anthoathecata > Hydridae > Hydra > Hydra vulgaris. The sequence continues at coordinate 44,110,704 of NC_061164.1, forward strand.
TTGAAAGAAATGATTGGAGATAATTTTGATTGCGACGCTCGTTATGAGCGCAATAAAAAACATGCGTGGGCGGTTGTAAATTCTTTAAATATTATTCCTGTTCCTTCTGAATATAATGGAAAGCCAGAAAATTTACGTAGCAGTGCAGCTACTTTCTACACCACTCCAATTTCGTCTGTATGGCAATCAGAGTGTGGCAATTTCATTTTGTTCCCTCCTGATGATGCCTACACTTTTACTACGATTGAAAAGTTTCACACCAAGGACTGGTTTCCGAGGATCAATTTTAAAGAATATTTGTGTTACCCATCGAGTGGCACAAAATTCAACATTCGAAATCGTAAGTATAATTTGAATTCCATAAGATTCTTTTATGTATGAAATGTATTTTTGTTTGAGAGAGTTATATATGGCCTAAAATTAAAATGATTTTGAAACCTGTCAAAAATAAATAATAATTTTACTGTAAATTTGAACAATATGCTCTTGAAAAAATTAAGACTCTTTCAAATAAAAATAAAATGCATTGCTTGTTACGTGTATCTATCTTTGAAGCCATAAAACTTCTTAGAAATCCATGTATTTTCATTACAAATATTCATTTTTTGCAAGGCACAAATTCGAAATCTGTTTGGTGCTAATATTTTCTGTAGATTTGATGATTGTATTATTGAACAAAATGTGCACTTTAAAAATGTATTATAATCAACAAAAAATGGTAGCCACAAATGGAATGCCATTTTGTGTCTGAACATTTCAAATAATAAGTAAATCTGTTCAGCTGAACAGATTTAATTACATAATGAGTTTTACTCCTTTATTGGTGAACCATGAGTAATGATTGTATTACAATTCATTTTTCTTCTTTCCTTTTTGTTTTCAGCAACGAATTGGAAGCAATTTATGGGAAATTGTAAGAAAATACTAATGCGTCGAGTTTTGAGTGATTCCGAGGCGCCGAGCAACAAATCTAAACCGTCGGAGAAACAAGCAACTAACACATTCAAAAAGCTTCTAGTGAAAAGTGGGATAAAAGCTGTTGACAGAAAATTACCATCTGCAATGAACATTTTTGACCAAGATGCTCCTACCAGTCAATCTCGATCTTTGAAGCGCAAGTTTTTTGATGAGGTGATGTCCTCTGCTGACAAATTAGAACCGAAGTATAAAAAGCTGGCGAAGGGTAATAAATTGGCAGAAAAAGATCCCAAGGATTCAAAAAAATTGCTTGAGAAAACAGAATTGAGAAAGCAGCAGACCATAAAAATGAAAACTCCACCAGTATCAGCGAAACAAAAATTGGCTTCTGTTATATCTTACAAATCAGACAAAGCGATGAAACAAATTAACTTATTTCCGAAAGGTTAGTATTTTTCCTCAATTATAATTTGCATGAAATTATAATTTACTTCCTAATTCTGGGTTATATAAATTTAATTTTTCTACTAATTCTGAGTTTCATGAAACGATTTTTTCTCCTAATTCTGTGTTCCGAAATATACTCATTTTAATATTTTAAATTTTACAGAAGATGACGAAGCTGGTCCAAAATTGCAAGCTTTTGTGGATTCAATTTCAGGAACACATTGCAGTCAAAGGTTGTGTGACTCTGACTTTGACAGTCCTCAACCTGGCAGTATTCCAAGCAGCTCAGATATAGAATTGACTAATCAAGGGCAAGAAGTTCTTGATGTTGTTGTTGAACGAAATCTCCTACCACCACCATCCGCAGTTGCTTCACCAATTATTCAACAAGAAACCAGGGCCAGTAGACGCAATGTTGGTTCTGCTGTAATTAATTATGCAGAAACGAAAAGTGACAGTGGATCTGATTTTGCTCAACCGACTTCATTCGACTTTTCAATTCCTTTACAACAACCAGCAATTCTGAAACCTATTGTACATAATAAGAGCATAGTGACTGCTGTCCGCAAAACTCCATCTCCAACTATATTAATTGTTCCAACCCGAGGTTATACCTCTGTTCCTGTTGTTGCCATACCCCGGGACAAAGAAATTCAAGATCTATTTTCAACTATGAGCACTGAAAATATGGTGACCAGCAGTCAAGTCAGCAATTTTGATCTCAATAACACATGCGCTTCGGTCATCAAGTATATGAATGAAAATCCGTCTGGAAGTGGAATTTTGTTAAATCTGCTAACAACCGTCAAAGACATTCAGGTTGACCAAAAACTATTGAAAAATCAATTTTAGCTTTTGGTTTCAACTCTCAATCGCGATAGGAGGTTTTTAACAATCGATGGGAACAGTGATTTTTACTTCTCCATGGCAAGCGAAATTCAAAAAATTTGCCAATTACCTTTGTCAAAAATTGGCGATTTATGCGTTGCCGAAGAAATGTTCAAGAATGCTGATTATGTCAGCTTCTTGTTAATAATTTTCATTACGAATTCGGTTGCTGGTGGCCCAGTGGGAATGGTGGCTGGGTTCGTGTGGGATAAGTTTTTTACCCCAAGCTTATCCAGCCTCATTGCCTGGGCCAGCATTGATGAATGCAGGGAAGATGGCTTCAAAGAGTTTGGTAGGAAAGATGGGGAGAAGAAGAAATTGCTGTTGTTTAAATCACGTTTTCCGAGATTGACCCAAATGATTTACCACATCATTCGGCGACGTGCAATGCTGAGTGAAAAGAAACCACTGTCAACATTCAAAATGAATAAAGAAATTAAGAAAGCTAGGGCTGTCAGCGTCAGAAGATATACTACTGGAATGTATATTACGGACTTTCAAGACTCCTCTTCAGCGTATCCCGGCAGATTGTGTTTGGCAATGTTTTCTGAAGATATAGACCAGGGACCGGAATTTAATCAAGCAGATTTCAAAGAAGATCAGAAAGTCCGACGAAATACGTGCTTCATTTGCTCCAATAGAAGTGCTATTTGTCAAAACGAAGCTGAAGGATCTGCTGGTAACAAATTGGGCCGAACAAGTCGAAATAAATCGAAGAAATCTTCTGCAGCTGCTAAGAAAAAGGCGAAGAAATTCGTGAAGAAAAATAATACAGTAGAAAAAACTGCTGGTGGAAGTTGTAGACGACCAAATCGAAGAGTCAATGAGAAACCGAGGAGGGAGTTTTTGAATTATTGTTCGTTTGCTCATCGCTTTCAACGTATTGAAGAAAGTGCGATTAATAATATGTCTGAAGGAGTTTCATTCTTGGATTGTCTGGCGATGACAAACCAATTGATTGAGATAAGTCATTTTTTAATACTTTGTTATTCTATTTAATATGCAGCAGGCAAGATCGAAGTGATTATAAATGTTATATTTCTAAAAATCCTCTATTTCTTAAACTTTTCCTTTTTTTTTTGTGGGCGAAATCTAATTTTGATATAACTCAAATTTGTAATTCCTACTAACTGATTACAAAATTTGATACACATGCAGGCACGTTCCATGTACCTACAAATTTGAGCCTACCACGCGGATGATGACGATATTGGTGCGCCAGAAGACGATTCACCTCCAGGTTGTGGCAATAAACAATCTGGTCAAAGTTCAACTATTTCCAAGAAAAAGCGTCCACGAGCATGTGATGATACTGACGAGAGTGAAACCGAAGGTGATAACATTGATGCGAGCAATAGCAGCAATGACGAAGAAGAAAAGAGTGACGAAGGGACAGAAAGTGATAAAGATTCGGTGCTATTCTTAGTTAGTCCAGTGCAATTCTCAGATAGCGAAGTTAGCGAAACTAGTGAAGAGGGCGTAGTTGAGGAAGTTCAGGTAATACCAAAACCAAAGGTAAATTTTGATTTTAAATCAATACACTAAGAAAAAAATTAGAGCTGTTGACATTTTTTTTAAATAGAAGAAGAAGTCGAAGAAGAGAAGAAGAAAGTGTTCGAAAAAGCTGCCAAAAAAGCTGCCATGAAAGTTGGCAAAAAAGCGTATAAACGTTTCATGGAGAAAGACAGACATTTTAGTTCTTGAACATATTTTCTATTTTGAAGTTTAAGTGGTTTTGGTTAAAAATGTTTTTTTCTTTCAGTTTATTATATTATCAGCTTGAATAGTATTTACACTAATTGTTGCAGACTTCTAAGTCATGTAAGTCTATGTAAGTTTTGTTTTACAGCCAATAACATAAGAGTAGGAACCTTGTGTAATAAAATTCTTTTTGTAATATATTAATCTAAATCAAGTGTAGAATAGTACAAACAACAATTGAAATAATTATTGGAACATATATAGCAGGTAGAGGAGGGGGTGAAAGGAGGAGCATGTGCTCCCCGCGTCTTGTCCTATTTAGCGCCTCAAAGATTTAAATATAATATTTCAACGAAGTAAAAAATTATTTTAGCATATATTCAAAAAACATTTTAGTACACACCATAAAAAGAGCGCATCTTTAAAAAAATAATGATGTAATTTAATTGAATTTTTGAATCTTATCGAAAATATATGATTATTAGGTGCTAAAAAAATATTGCTGTTGGGCACCTTTATTTTAATTTTACATTTGGCGTCTTTTTAAAAAAGACTTTCCCCTACCTTCAAAAAGTTCTGGTTACGGGCCTGCATAGTCTAAATTTAGAACCTTTACTCTAGAACTTTTTGTTTTCTTCTCTATTTATATGAAGTCTCCCGATACAGATTGGATTGATTCAAAATTTTTGTAAGTCCAAATAAGTAAGAATTTCGTTTCCGCATTTTTAATTTAATACACAAATGTTTTTACCTTATTATTATCTTTATTATATTAAATACATGGAAAAATAGATTTACTGACTATTTATAACATGGAACAAAGAAGTGCATACCCACTGTGCATTTTTTGTGTTAAATTGAATTTGTTCTTTTGCATTGATATCAATGTCAGTAACTTCTTTCTCATATAAGAGGCAGACGAACTGATTTTCTATGCAGTCTGCATTAACTTCGCGTTTTCTGTCATGATTTAAATCTCCAGAAACGAGAAAAATATTGAAATCTGATGAATTGCACAGATATCCTTCAAAGAAATCTCCTTGTTTTTTGAAAGGAGAAATTGAAACATTAAATTTGTCCTCAACGCCATCATATTGCATGTCGGAAACAACGCAGACTTTAGGTTTGCCAATTAAACTGTTGACGAGAACAACATTGTTCGGGTATTTGTTGGAGATCGTAAAGTCCCGAAAAATTAACCGTTTCATATGGCGCGTTACTTGGAGTTCATAGGCATTCGGTTTGTTTCCTTCCTCTCCCATTTGATAAAATATATTTGATGGATGGTCAGTAGAAATTGTGTTGATAACACCAAAATCATTCTCATTGAAGTTCGAAAGGTGTATAATGCTTGTTTCTGCTCCTGTTTGTCCACCTTTTAGTAGAGCACGTCTTCTTTGACAACTGTTTATAAAAAGTCAGAATTATGATAAAATAAGTAAGTAAGAATTACACTTTTCAAAATTAAAGTCAGAAATAAATAAGTCTAAGTTGAATTGGAATTAAAACTCACATTGGCGGCAGAACAATGTTTGAAATCTTTTTCCGCATCAAACTGTTGCGGATTTGTGCATGGACACGATGTCCGCCTCTTCCATCGAGCACATGGATAAAGACTTTCATCAAGTTCTCGTACCGAAAAATGCAGCAATACTCAAGTCGACAATTATTCGCAATCAAATCATCGACAATATGCAGCAAGCAATGAAACGTATAACGTGGGAAGTCAGCGCCATACAACTTTTGACACTTCTCAACTAAATACAATAAATTCTCTCTTGCTTTCCTGAGGTGTTCTTTTGGCACCTTCGAATTGTGCCCAGAGCCAACAAGCAACATTACGGCATGCTGAAAAGCAAGCAGAATTTTGTATGCTTCGGCTTTCATTAAGGTGGTACTTGGGTGAAAAAAAAGTAAAAATTGAAAATTCCAAAGTGAATGTTTTTAAGTAAACTAAGCTATGCTGAAAACGCCTAAGTAATTTGTTTCATTTAAAATAATTCAGATGATACTTAACTTTCCATTTTAAAAAAGGCAATCTTAAACTCCAAACTCAACTTTCGTAGCAACGCCCATAGCAACCAATTTTGATTTCTTGAAAGCCTGTAAAATTATGTTTAAAAACCTATAGTTGGTTTGCTTTAAAGTCATTAAATTGTTTTACAGAAATATAAACTTCATACAAAAAGTCACCAATTAAATACATGTGTTACATGGCATTTAAATTGTTTAAAAGTTGAAAAGCTGCAAGTGAAATAATATCTGTTTATGTTTTTAATCATCGTTTATTTGATTTAGTTACATGGTTTTTTATCTTTTTTTTTTAGCTTTGTTATAGTTAACTTAATTGGTTTTTTATTTGTTATTATTTTCTTTTTTTATTCAAGTTATTTAACTATTATGTTCATTATTAAAAAACAACAACAATGAAAAAAAAATTAGGCTTAGTTACACTTTTTTGTTATTATTGTTTTTTTATTCTTTATAGTTGTAATAATAATTAAAATTAAAAAAAAAGTCGAGCTATGTTAGAAAGAAAGTCTGGCCACTCAAAAGCATTTTCTAAACGGACATTTAAAGGTAACCAACACACACAAAAAAAAACACAAGAAGAACCAATTGAGATTCCTCCTTCTAACTTACCTATTTCTTCAAATAAATCTGTCATATTTATCATCAGATACAACATTACCTTTTATAATCACTAATGAAACCAGACCAATAAAGTTTGCATCATCTTCATTCACCAATGACACCAGTTTGTTTACTTGTGTAAATTCTTCAAACCCAACTGTATATTATCGATTTTTATACTTTTTTCTATTGACATTTTTATGGAAATTATTTATTTAGTTGTAACATGCCCTGAATGTGACAAAAAGACTATGAGTCGAACATTTAACGTCTTGAGAAAGCAAGGCTTGTCTATACCATTATTGTTACAATGTTCAAGTTGTTGTTAGTGTACAACCTTTCATTCAAGTAAAGAATGTAAATGCAAAAGCAGTCGTGGTAGACCTGTTTGAGGTTTATGTTCATTTTGTTTTTGATATGAGAGAAATTGGAAAAAGTTATACCAGTTTAGAAAAACTCTGTGGATGAAAAAAGTAATTAGAACAGTGCTTTTCCATTGCTCTTAAGCAAAACATATTATTAGAATATAGAAGGCATCAAATGTGCCCACGTACTCTTGATAGTTGGTGTAAATATCAGGCTGACAAAATAAATGGTATAGCAACATGCAAACATAAGGGAGGAGTTACCAATTGTTGTCCTTGAAGAAATAAAGCCTGTTTTTTTTAAGTTTAAGTGATGACAATTTATAAAAAAATATCTTTATGGCAAAACTCAAAAAAACTAATATATAAATGAGTCACTAAATGGAATGATTTGGAAACGGTTTCAAAAAGATATCTACGTTTGTAAAACCACTGTTGACCTAGGTGTAGCTTCTGCAGTTATAAATTTTAATGATAGTTCAACTGGAACTCTAAAAGTTTTAAAGGGCATAGGTATTCCAGGATTTTATGCAAACAGTTTTGTTTCAAATAACAACCAAAGAGTAATGTCAATGGAAAGGAAATCGAAAAAAGCATATTCAAAGAGTTCATAAAAGGTTTCACAAATACTAATAAATGTAGAAGAAATGAAGTATGGTTATGGTTTATATTAGAGAGATTTTTATTATTTTTTATTTACGGTCATCAATCATAAAAATCTTTTTGTTTTTGAATATTTGAAAGAAATTTAGTGATATTTTAGTATATTATTAATTAAATTGCATTTATCTAAAAATTGAATTTTTTGAACGGTGCGTCATATAACTTTTGATTTATTTGAGTTTTACTCTTGAAATTTTATATGGTGGTTATTTTTTATAAGATACAGGTTTAGAACCAACATTTTTTGAAAAAATATTTTTCGGTCCAGAGTTACCCAAGCCCAAAGTTTTATTTTTAAGCTTTTTTATAAGCAAGGTATTTGAATTTTAATTACCTTAGATCTAGTTATGTAATCAGGCTAATTCTGCTCCCATACCTGTAAAATTGTACTATAAACAAACTGTGAAAATTTTGTTATCATTCTACAGGTGGTTTTTTCTGAATTTGACGCACCGCAGAGTGACCATTTTGAGACCTTTGGACCCAAAAAAGGGTTTTCTGTAATTTTTTTTCTTTTTTTTTTTTAAAAAAAGACATAGTTACCTGTATATAATTGTTGTACCAAAATATCAAATTTAAATAGTAAGAATTAAAGAATTTGGATTTTTCACCCAAGTACCACCTTAACGGGTGCCTGGGGATTGGGACCCGTTAATGAAAGCCGGGATGGGGGATTTTGTTGCTTCCCTTACACTTCTGACAATGATTTTGCTTCTGACCAATAGCTATAAATTGTTTATAGACCTCATTGGCATCAACACCTTCATCAACTGAGTCTTCAGAGGTTGATTTGCGGAACATGTGCTCTGGTCTTTCTTCGTTGGTCGAGTACAAGTCCGAATTCGACAAATCGCTGACATTGTAACCCAAGACTCTCTTTTTTATTGCCTTTGATGGTATTTTGTATTTTTCGGTAGTAGCAGTAGCAGCAGTAGTTGCTGAACGAGATCCTGATGATACTGTAATTAATTTTTTTTGCTTTACTGACGGAAAGTTTGATGGCATTGGGCGATTTTGTTCATTTGAATCTGTTTCAGCCTCTGCCTCATCATCAGCATCACTAAAATCCTCATTGTTGTCATCACTTCCGCCTAGGTTTACATCTAAATTACGCGGTGAATGTTCGTTGTCTGACAAATGATACTGCAGGTCTTCAAACTCGTCTTCTTCAAGTACCTCTTGTTCATCTACTTCATCAGCAGACTGTTCTGTATTTTTAACAGCATCAGGATAAGCAATTTCTTTCAAGGCAGGAATTTCTGCTAGCGTCACTGCTAATGAATCTGGTACGTTTTCAGAAACAGCCTCTGTACATAAATAACTTCTTTTCTAAGTGCTGAAAAATTATTTAACAAAATGCGAATATTTAATCTACACTATATAAGTAAGAATTAGAAGTAATGGTAAATCGGAATTACAGTAGGTCAACAAATAAGAGTTATACATTACTGTATATTAGCATTTTGATTCCGTGTTAAGCATTAATTATATTAGAATTCACGCATACCTGCTGCTGCAGCTACTGATTCAGCCTTCCTACGAATGACTTGCCAGCGCCATTTTAATAAATCTTTATTGTATTTGTTCCGTTTACCAGTCACAAAGGATGGTTTTGTATCAATAACAGTTTTGGCAAAGTATTCAGGAAATCGAGTAACCAGTTCATCAAGATTAAAGCGGATGTCTTTAGAAATTGATCCTATCGAAAATCCAAGTAATCCAGCAAGCAATCCGTAATGTGCATATGTACCGAATTCACCACACGGTATTGGCCTGTATAAATATGTAATACAAATATAAGTGTATAAAATAGATATATAGTTTTTATTTAAACTTACATGTACTCCAATCTGGCAGTTTCCATTTGAGGATGCGATGGCTCCATTAATACCTTTCCAGACCTTGGCAATTCTGCCAGTTTAGGATAAAGCTTCGAACTCGACAGCATTTGAAGTACAAATGTTGTTTTTGATTCTGGCAAGTTCAAATGTGAAAAAACATGTTTCAGAAGATTATCCCATGTTATTTTTTTCTTTGGATGTTTAGCAGCAATATCTTTCATTCTTACTTTGATTTCCAGATCCATAACTGATTTCAAATTATGCAGATCATCGGGAGAAATAACTTTTTCTTCGTTGTCAACAGCAGCATCATTATCAGCAATTTCGTTTTCTGCATATTTGCTGAAGAAATTGTTGACAAATGCAGGATGATCTTGAATAATAACAGCTTCTTTTGCAGGTAATTCATCATCATTAAAAGGCTCTTCATATTCATCACTACTAGAGCTGCTATTGCCAGTTTCTGATTTTGATTCACTTTCTTCCTGCTTATCAGGTACTGCGCGTTCAATAACTAAGTCCAAAAATAGCGGCTTATTGCGAATGTCATTCGAATTATGGCCGTGTTGATTGAATAAATGCAGCATTGTATTTTGTTTCCTTTTTGAAGCAGGTGGATTATCATCGAGTGAACAGTCAGTACTTGATTGATTATAGTCCAATTCTTTTTGATTTATTTCGGCCATATACCGGATAATTGTTTCTTTAAGGCAATCGGGACTGACTGCTCGATTATTATTTGATCCCAAGTTCATGTATTCTTCATCTCATGCGTGGAGAGAATAATTATTATCTGCTTCTCCAACCTCTTCTTCTGCTGCAGATGTACTTGGAATCGAAGGACTTTGAGATGTGTTTACCTCCTGCTCAGATATCACCAACTTCCTCTTTTTAGCTGCTGCTGGTAAAATAAATTCATTTTAGCTGCTGCTGGTAAAGCAAACTTATCAGAAACCGAAAGCTCATTTAACGAGGAAGCTGATCCAGAAGATAAAGATTTTGTATCTTCGTCGCCTGATGATGAAGCAGACGACGACGATGATGTAGTAGTGCTCAATGCGACAGGGCCGTCAGCATGTTCATATAATCCGTTTATGTAAATTGGATCAACAGCACGACATTTCAACTTATTTCGATTCAATTTGGCAATTTTTTGCATTTTAGCTGCAGATTTCTTGGCATTCCTCACTACAGCAGCTAACTCATCTTTGCGTTTAAGTCTCTGAAGTTGCTGCTTCAAAAGATAATATAACGATTTCGAAACACGAAAGTCTCTCAATTTTGTCCTAGGACCTATAGATTTCTTAGCTATCAAGTATTCAAGACTTTCACGACCCAAGGCTTTCACTAAGTCATACTTCCCATCAGGCCAAATATGAGCAGGTTTTTTGTGACCGCCCATTACATCTAAATATAATTTAACTAAAATAATTTTATTTAACGTTTACCTTTGAATGCACTTATTAAGCATTGTTCGATAGCTAGTTACTAGTTCTTTTTTCATTTTTAAGTGGTTTCTAGACTTTTCTTAAATCGAGCGCTTGGTTAAAGACCTTTTCTCACGACCTTTCATGCTATAAATTTAAGCTAGCAATTTAAGCTCTAAATGTTAACATAACAGATAAGTATCTTAATGTTTTAAGTAATGGTAATATTATATTATTATGGTAAACTACTTTTTTTAATTTTAACTTATATCTTCAATTCTTATATATATATATATAATATTCGTATATAATTTTATTATTTTAAAACTTCGTGTTTTTATAGATTTATAATTTTTAAAATATAGATGATTATAATTATATTTATCTCTAGTTATATTTATATCTAAAGTTATATCTCTATCTATTGTATTTATTAATTCATATTAGGAGATGAATAATTTAGTTCAAGATGCTGAATAGTTAATGAATGAAGATTTGTAGTTTTCTTGCCTTTGAGTCACTGACAGCGTCATCTTTTTATATTTGTTTAGTTTTAAAGTTTTTTTATTGAATTCTTAGAGAGAAAGTTATTTTATTTTTTTAATTTTGTTACAGAATCGTTATATTTATTTCTCTGTTTTCTTTCGAAATTCGTGTTTAAAATGCATATAAGTTTTTGAAGTTATGCTTTTTTTTTTTCATTTTCTTATATTATAGCATTATAATCTTATATTATAAAAAGAATATAATAAAATAATTTTTATTTTATGTATGTAAATATTTTTATATTTGTTAGTTGACAATAATTTAGAAAATAGAGAAGTCCAAAGTAAACTTAAATATATTTTGAATTTTTTATGAGTGAATTTTTATTTTATTATAAATTGCAGTTTGTATATGTATATACATTTACAAACTGCCATCTATAAATGAACTTAAGTATTTACATTTAGTTTTTATTTTATTTAAACAAGCCCTGGGTTTTGATATTTAGTTTTTATTTAGCTTTTGCTTTTTTTGTTGTAAATACTTTATATGGCTTTGTTTAATTTGAGATTTGTTGGTTGTGTTTATTTAGCTTTTCTTGTTAAGGTGCTGATTTGCTGAGAAGAAAGTTACACAAGCGAATTTTAAGTTTGTATATACTTTTGATATTATCTTTATAAATGTTCTGATCTTTAAAATGAGTAAAATCATTTTTGGTAATGTTATCTTGAATTTTATAGTATTATTTTTTTATACTTAAAACTTTTTTCTTTTTTTTTAGACTTTAAAAATTTCTGTTTATGATTTATAACATATATTTTTAAAGTTTTGCTTTCACGATATTTGGTTTTAGTTGGCTCACTGTTTAATATAACTTTAATTTAGTAAATTTGAAACTCAATTAAATAATCAATTAAAGCTAGCGAGTAAGTCACTTTGATTCAATAACACCGAGGAATTTATGACTTAAATTTTTTTGCTTGAATAGATTCCAATTATTTTTATATGCTATAAACATTGTCAGTTTCTAACTTTAGTATATTCCATGACGATCAATTGTGAAGCGACAATAACATTGTGAAATTTTTATAGGCATATGTTTGGTGTGCATCTTAAGATCATGTTGGGGTTTTTAATAAATGTTGAACTTTTTCCACACAAAAATTATAGTAACTGTTATACATTTATTTTAATAAATCAACAGGATGATAAAATTTAATTTGTGTACGTAAACTTGGTCAAATTTATCTAAAATAGGTTTTTAATATGTTATATACATGAAATTAGTTATCATAAAGTTCAAAATCAAAACTTTTTGCCTGCAGTGGAAAAGCTAAGAAAAAGGACTTAGCCCGAAAATTTCTTTTATATAAATAAATGCAATAATATAAGGTAGTTAGATGAAAGATTAATAATAAAGAAAAGTTTCATTTGTTGGTTTCGTTTATTCTTTACATTAATATATATAGAAAATATTTTGTAGAGCTGTCAACTTTATCGAAAAGGTGATAGTTCAATTTCAGCTTCAATTATTAAAGTTTTTGATAAAGCTATGTCAAAAAGTGTTCAATCATTGTTTAATAAAGCAGGGAGATATGACAAAAGATTATTTTAAAAACATTGTTGTACAAAGCAAGTAGGTAATTTCTAAATTTTAAACTTTGACATGTTTGTTATTTACATCATATTAGGAGATAAATAATATAGGCAGTGTTTAAATGTTAACATGTTTGTTATCTTATTTTATTCAATAATCAAATGATAATTACGTTTTATTTCATTGTTATACAAACTAAACATGTTTATACATCACACTAATTTACCCTTACTATAATTGTGTGCATATGTAGCATTCTTTGTGTGTGCTAATAAAAATGCTCAAAATATTTACATGGGATTTCTTTTTTAAAAACAATGCTGTCACATGTAACAAAATTCGACTCGGTGTCAGTTTGTCAATGCGTTGATAGGCGATCAAGAGAGCTCCTTAAAAAATAAAATATTTTATATCGTTTTTGTATACTTTTTCATTAAAAATGAATATGAAATTATTAAACCTTTAGACAATTATTTCTTTAAAAATCTCTATGCAGATTTAGGCTGCTACACCTAAATTTTTCTATAACTTATCTGCATAAAAAAATTTAAAACGTTTTAAAGCGTTCTTGTGCCCGCTGGGCAGTTACAGCAGACTAATTCCGAGATAAGTGACTGGAAGTAATCCCTATATGGTGACCGCACATTTACTTAAAAAAATATTTCTAATTCCTGTATTGATTTGAGTAATTCTTATTTAATTCACATTTGCTAATTCCTACTTATTTTCCTAAAAATCGGAATTAAGTTTTTTACAAAATTGGGAATTAGGTTTATTATAAAATTCGGAATTAGGTTTTTTACAAAATTCGAAGAGTCCAATTCCCAGTTATAAAACTTAAAAGTTTCTAATTCCGAGTTGCGCTCTAATAGGGAATGATGCTTGCATTTGCCATCCGTATAAATTGAAAAGCGTTATTATGAACATCATCAAAAAGTCTTGATTGACTTTTCAATTCAATTACGGCCTTCTTCACCATCTTGAATGGTCCCACTTTTTCAAAAACTCGCAGGTAGGTAAAGGCAGTCAAAATGATGTCAAATTTCAGGAATGAGCATGAATGTCTTAGCTTCATGACGTGTCTTTGTATCAAAATTTTCTGATTCGCTTATACATGACAGACATAAAATTAAATTGACAAACACTGTTGAAGACGGCTCAGCAAATGTTCCAAATATCGCTGTTGCAGCATTTGATTTACCCGACCACCTTGTTTCACCAATCAATTTCAATCTTTTCATCTTATCCATTCCAATTTGTGTTTCAACAAGTTTTATCCATGTTGCCATTCGCTTATATGACACTTTTATGAATGTTGAAACATTTTGCAAAAGGGTAAAAAATGAAACTGTCTAAATGCAGCAACTGGTTGCCTCCTTCACAACTAAGTTGAGAACATGAGCATAACACCAAATATGTACATGGTGGTCTGCAGCTTCTGTAATCTTTTGTTGTAGTCCATTGTACTAGCTATGATAACCTGAAGCTCCATCAGTGCTGTCCGATAGGCAGTATTTCAAGTTAAAGCCAAGCCGCTGTAGCGTCAAATTTAAGAGATCGAACAAGCCTTGTCCAGTACCGTCATTGCTTGATACAATAGAAAGCAGCCGTTCATGCACAGTAGCATTTAAAACATAGCGAACCACAATGCTGAATTGGTCAATTGCAGATATATCTTGTGTAGAATCAACTTGTACGGAGTACACTTTTGCTTTGGATACTTCCATTGCAATCTGTTCCTGCATCATATTTTTCATAATATTGAGCAGCTTTGATATAGTAGTCTTACTTAAAAACGTAACCAGAGCGCCGCGACCTTTACTGCCGGCTTTACCTTGACGCTTCAGTTTTTCTATTCTTTTGGTTGATTTCTCTTGACACATGGAGAGATGAGAAGCTAAAAGTGGGTCATATTTGGCCAAGAGCTGTACCAAGGCCAAAAAATTTCCATGATTTTCTTCATCATTGTCCAACGAATAAGCACCTTCATTTCTATGACCTCGAAATGGCAATGTTTGCTTACATAAATGTTTAATGATATCAATAACTCGAGAAAGTATTTGTTTCCGTATCAGTACTTCATCATTATATTTCTATATTGCTGTACTATAAAATCTGTCAAAGTCTTGATTATTCATTATACGAATGTAATCATGAACATGCCTGCGGTGAGTGCTGCTTGATTCGTGTTCTGCAACCCGTTGGCTAACTCGTCTAAAATCTTTGAAGCCATACACAAATGATGAAACGGTGTTAGACTGTGGTGATTCAAATGCAACACAAATTGAGCAATATAGAGACTGAGAATTTTGGCTAAATGACAACCAATTTCTCGGTATGCTATCCTTCAAGTCCGTTTGTCTATGGTAGATCTTGTTATCAAACGGCAAATGTTCATGTGGTTGAATTAGATGTTTGCTAAAAAAACATTTAAACTGCAAACGTGGTGGATATTCAAATGCTGATGTACTCTGCGAATTCGACGCAATATTTCCACCACCTCGAGCTTGTATTATTGCTGATGTACTCTTCAAATTCGACTCAATATCTCGACTACCTTTTGCTTGTATAACTCCTGATGTACTCTGTAAACTTGACTCAAGATCTCGACTACCTAGTGCTTGTATTATTGCTGATGTACTCTGTGAATTCAACTCAATATCTCCACCACCTCGTGCTGGTATTATTGCTGATGTATTCTGTAAATTTGACTCAAGATCTCGACTACCTAGTGCTAGTATTATTGCAGATGTACTCTGCGAATGTGATTCAATATCTCCACCACCTCGCGCTAGTATTATTGCTGAAGTACTCTTCAAATTCAACTCAATATCTCGACTATCATTTGCTTGTATAATTCCTGATGTACTCTGTAAATTTCGACTCAAGATCTTTACCACCTCGTGCTTTAATTATCTCTGATGTAATTTGTACATTCAACTCAATATTGCCTCTCTGTCTGTAGTTTTTCTTTGCGCTTTTGTGCTCCAGATTTTGACATGATGATAGTGACCTGAGTTAAGATTTTAACATTTAAAAAATTAGGCAAAAATAAAGATCGTCTCTTTTTAGAAAAAATGATATTTAGACCTCCCCAAATAAATTTTGTCCGATCAAATTTGTTTGAACGGCAAAAATTGCAAATCAAACATATTAAAACTCAAATAAAGACAGGCAACTAATGACAGATTTTTGGTAAAGAAAGGGGGGCAATGACTCCTTAGCCACGGCACTAATTCCGGTATATTTTAGAATCTTAACTATAGCTATAATTTCCAGATCTGTGAAATTCTTGTATTTTTCTTTTATATTATGACTTTGCTTACTGCTGGAATTATTTAAACTATTGCATTTAAACATTAGAAAATTCATTATAGATGAATTTTCTATTGTATTCCTTGAAGGAAATAGAAGAAAAAGAGTAGCAACTACCAACTTATCCTTTTTTTTAGTACTTTAACTTGATAGGTGAAGAACATTACGATTATTAATGAAAAAAGAACATGTTTTTAAGAAATAATTTGGATTAGACATTTTATAACAGTTCTTACTCTCTTGATCTATAGTCATGTTTAAATTTATGAATTTTTAAATTTTGTTTATAATTTTTTAACAATTTGAAGCGACAGAACGAAATCCTAAAGAATTTCAAATATAGACTTAATAAAAACCAAAAATTCTGTTTAAGCAAAAAAGATATATACATATTTTTTTCTTTCAACACAAACAGAAGTAGCTGTATTAAAAAATACCTTTTCATGTATTTTATCTCATCCTAAGTATACATTGTCAAAGTTTAGGATTTTGCTAAAATTTCCGATTTAAGTTTTACTAATTTGCCCTAATAGGGCAAATTAAAAAAACTTAAACCAGCATAGTTAAACTACGCTGAGGAACTTTAAGCTGACTAACACAAAAAGTGTTATTTATGTGTTACATAAAAAGTAATGCTTATAAAAAGTTACAGAAAACTTGATCATCCGGAAATTTATTTAATCCTCTACCTTTCAAATCTTATCACTTCAGCCGATTAGTATGATCAATGATCACCTTTAAATAATTATTTCGAGCGCGGAAGTTAACTAAAAGTTTTAGATTAAAAAAAGATAATAAATTTTATACAAACTAAAATACCAACCTCAAAAGAAGACTAACATCGCTTCAGTAAACTAGTTGATCAAGTGTGTTTTTGTGTTGAACTATAATTTTTTTAATTTTGAAAAGAATATTTAATTCATTTTTTAATTAATTCAAGCACCGCAATAGCAATAATAGTTACAAAGTCAATTCCCTTAGGAAAATCATAGATTATATTTGTATCTGAAAACCATTAACAATTGCAAAACCTTAGCAATTCCCTTATGACAATTATATGTAAAACTCTTCTTCGACAATCAATAACGATTGTAAAGTTTTACGATCAATATTGATTGTCAAAGGAGAGTTTCACATGAAATTAGTTTTACAGTAAAACTATTTCTTTAGAGAATTTCGCACTTAATAGAGTTGAATAGTATATACAAGAAATTAAAAATAGTTTAACTTTATAATTAATTGTAATAATTATATATATATATATATATATATATATATATATATATATATATATATATATATATATATATATATATAACCTAATATTTATACCATATATATATATATATATATATATATATATATATAACCTAATATTTATACTATATATATGTATATATATATATATATATATATATATATATATATATATATATATATATATATATATATATATATATTACCTAATATATATACTATATATATATATATATATATATATATATATATATATATATATATATATATATATATATATATATATATATATACTATATATATATATATATATATATATATATATATATATATATATATATATATATATATATATATATATATATATATATATATATATATATATATATATATATATATATATATATATATATATATATATATATATATATATATATATATATATATATATATATACTAGTGATCAGTGGCGGACTGGGCCGGTGGGCCAGTCCGCCACTGATCACTAGTGAATATTAGAAGTCTATCTCAAAGTCGGGTGTTGGTTTTTGAATAAGGTTTAACACACCCTATCAAAATTTCATTATTTTAAATATTTCAATCTTTACTAAAACAATTAATTTTAGTATAAAAAATTAAAAATATATTTCGATACTTTGAAATATAGTAACTAGTGGTGTATAAATTGACTTCATGGAAGGGGGTGTAAGCCGTGCCCTTCCGCCCAATACCTAAAAAAAAGTTTTAATGATAATTTAACAAAATATGTTTAAAAATGCTTTTTAAACACATACAAAATAGTATAAAAAACTATTTTACCACGTTACAGTGGTGTATAAATTGCCTTCATGAAAGGGGGTTTAAGCCGCCCCCTTCCGTCCAATACCTAAAAAAAAGTTTTAATTAGAATTTAACAAAAAAAGTTTAAAAATGCTTTTTAAACACATATAAAATAGTATAAAAAACTGTTTTACTATGTTACAAGACTGCAAATAGATACAGCAAGTTTTGTGGCTTGCAAACAAGTACAACAAGTTTTGTGGCTTGCCATTAGATAAAGCAAGTTTGTTGTTGAACTCCAACCTAAAAAAAAAAACAAAGCAGCAAGTCTTTTGAAATAAAAAAAGTAATTAACTATTGTCTTGGCTTTTAGTAAATGATTTATGTTTTGAATTCCATTTATGAACTAAATAAATCATTTTTAATGATAGACAACATGTGAAGGTAAGCCAGAGCCATCTATTAAAAAAAAAATTGCAAGCCACAAAACTTGCTGTACCTATTTGCAAGCCACAAAACTTGGTGTACCTATGTTCAAGCCACAAAACTTGCTTTACCTAATTGCAAGCCACAAAACTAGTTGTACTTGTTTGCAAACCACAAAACATGCTGTATCTATTTGCAATCCACAAACCTTGAAGTACTTGTTTGCAAGCCACAAAACTTGCAGAACTTTTTTTTTAAGCATTTTTGCATTATTTTATATTCAAACTAAGAAAATATTAACAACATGCTAATACAACATTAGCAGCTATCTGGATTTTTTTCATCTTATGCTCAACAGCTTCAATATCAGTTTCATCTTGTTTCTAGTAAGAAATAGTGTAAATTCTATCATTTTATCTTTTGCTTACTTTTTCTAGTCTACCATCATAAATGATAGACTTTGATGAGTCAGTATCATACCATTCATGACAGAGTTTTCTGCCAACAATTTTTTCAGAGTTGTTTTGAAGATAAGTGTTTGTATAAATTATGAGACATTTTATATAAACCCTTACAAAAAAAAATTAAAATATTTTATTTAGAATTTGCTTATTTAAAATAAAATACTTTTATAAAATATAAATTCGAGTTCGACTCCCACCGCGTCCCTGGAAGTATCGCGCTCAACTTAATTTCTCCGCGCAGCGGCCTTGCTTGTCAAGGTTCGTGTTTTGAAGTTAAAGAGTTGAGAGAGGGTTGTACCACGATTTACTACAAAAAAAAAATAAAGCGTTAAAGTTTTTCAAAAACGAAGAACAATCATAAAAGAAATATTTCAATTTATACATTAACCTGCAGAAGATTGTGCTGCAGGAACTTAAAGTTAAAAAATGATGTAAACAACAAAAATAAAATGAAATTGGGATTAAATCTATAGTATAATTTTAATGAGATAGACTATGCACTGCTAACAAAGAAATAGTTTTTTAACATACCAACCAAAGCAGATGTAGATGCAGCTAAAAATCAAAAAAAAAATGTAATTAACAAAATAAATGACTATTTTAGAAAAATCAAAACTCTGCTGAAAAATAATTAGTTTTTAAACTTACTATTTGTGAAAAGGATGTACTCAACCAAAAAATATTTGATTTAGGCATTTTATTATTACAAAGATTAAAAAGTAATAGCTTTTAAACTTAGTAACTGTGGCAGATATAGATTAAAAAAAGGTGTAACCAAGTAAAAAAGTATTAGAAATTGGCTTTACATACATATATTACATACAAAGTGAACAAAGAAATAGCTTTTGAACTTTCTAAATGTGGTAGATGTTGATGAAACTAAAAGTAAAAAAAAGCTGTAATCAAAAAGAAAATTGAATTTGATATTAAATCTATAGTATAGCCATAACAAAAGAAATGATATCGACATCCACAGCAGGTGTCGATAAAGCTTAATGTAAAAAAGGTGTAATTAATAGCAAAAAAGAAGGATGTAGATGCAACTAATATCACGAAAAGATGCAATATAAAAATAGACAAAAAAAGTTGAAAATGGGATTAAATCAGTACACTGCTGAAAAAGAATTGACTCTTAATATTACCAACTGTTTCAGATGTAGATGGAACTAAAAACAAAACGGATGTTATCTACAAAAAAAAAAAAGATATTGGCAATAAATCTTTCACAAGTTAAAAAATAATAGCTTTTAAATTTACTAATCACAGTTGTTTAAGAAATGACTTGAGATAAAAAACATATGAATTAAACCAATGCATAAATTTTTAAATTTCTACTTATAGAAAACATGACCGAAATTGCAATATACAAACTTACCAGTGGAAGGCTGAGTTGATTGAACTAAAATTAAGATGAAAACTGTATATCAAAAACAAAAAAAAACACCTTAAATTTGACAACAGCAAGTGAATAAGTAACAACAATCAAACAAGTTCTGCATAATGTGCAACAACTTTATTGATAAAGTATATATAATGAAAACTTAATTACACAAGTAAAAATTAAGAAAGGTTGTATAATGATTTAAACAATAAAAGAAAGATTATAAAAAAGAT
>NC_061164.1:44139026-44166526 GCF_022113875.1 Hydra vulgaris
TATGTATATATATATATGTATATATATATATATATATATATATATATATATATATATATATATATATATATATATATATGTATATATATATATATATATATATTTATTTTAAATATATTTTAACTTTTATGTAACTTTAATGTAAAGACAAATATATTCATTTTTCATAGCATAATTAGGAGGGGGTTGGTAATATTTGAATATTTTTTTAATTTTAATTTTTTAATTTCTAAAATATAATGTTTTCTACATTTATTGTATATTTCCGTAATAACAAAAATGTCCAAAGTTATTGTGAAAGGAATGATTATGTTTTTCATGTTAAATTAGCAACGAAATGTGGAAATCTATTTTTTTATTGACTTTGCACAACTTTTAAAATCAATTTTTTACTAACAATTAATTTTTTATTTTAGAATCGATTACTGAATACGGAGACATTCTGATGGCGATGAATTCATTTTAAACACGTGAAAGGAAAAAGATGACGTAAGGTGCTGAGACATTCACCCTTGCATAGGTTTTGCGAAAAATAAAACTTTCATATGTTCAAGCTTTAAAGGACTACATAATTCTTTTACTTAAAACTCTTTGTAAAGAATAAAATGTAGGGAAAGTGGGGGCATAACCGCCCCCGTAACGTTTGGATTAATGTTGTATGAAAATAAAAACGAAATGTATTTTTTTAGCAGTTTATTTCAATAAACACATCATTAAGCTTTAAATTGATGCATTTCAGAAAAAAATTGAACGGGTTTTTAAAATGTTATTACACAAAAATTACATTTAGTGAAAAAAACGGTTTTGCCCCCATTGTGAGGCACAACCGCACCCTCACAAAAATTGATGGAGCTACACCTTTCATGATACATTTTTTTTACAATTTTCACAGCTCAGATTATTTGATGATTTTGTTGCATGTTTTAACACTGTGCAGACATTCTTTGTATTTACATTTTGAGTTATGCCCCAGAAGAGAGTTCTGTCCCAGAAGAGAGTTTTTAGAAAGAGTTCAGTTTCATAGCTTAATTATTAGATTATGGTATGGTATTATCAAAAATGGCTTTTATTTCATGAAATAATGCTGATAACACAATATCTTTAACACTTAAGTCAAATATTGCTTAATTCTCAAGAAGAAGGTCACTCTTTTTGACATATGCAAAATGAAGGAAACTGTTTTACTAACGCGTGGTATGTTTTTTGCCATATTAGATAACATTTTTTGAAGAGAAATGTTAAAAAACGGTTGTGCCTCCATATGCGGTTATGCCCCCACTTCCCCTACTGGTATTCTTAAATGCCATATTAGATAAAGACACTTGTGTGAGATAAAGCAATGTATTTATCTTTTTCAATTTGCCCTTTTACATCCTTAATAAAAACAACTGTTAAACTAATTAATTTTTTCTATTAAGAGTCAATGGTAATTAAAGCAATTATTATTGACAAAAAAATATTACATTTATTCAAGAGTTGAATGACTTATGACACCCAAAATCTAACCGATTTTAATTATTGTAAATAAATAAGTGCTACAAATCCCACAACACAAATTTCCCTAAAGAACAAAAAAAAAAAAAAAGGTTATCAAAACTAAAACTCATCTGACTGAAATGTGTAACTGAAATTTATCATAAAAACAGCTAACTATTTATAATTTATAACCAATTCAAAAAGTATTGTTAAAAGTAGCAGATTTATAAAATTTACAAACAGTAATTGTTTTAAAATATAAATAATTTAAAAAAATTAATAATGAAAATGCTATTCAAAATCAAAACAGGTACTTTTACTATCAATTTTGCGAGACTCATAAAGTTAGAGGTTTTGAAACATCATAAGAAAGATATATAAAGTTTATAAAGGTTTCGTAAAACTTTGCAATGAACCAAAATAAATATTTGCAGATCAATTTTTTGTTCATATTATTTTTTACTTGCTATATTTATAATTCGCATCGTAAGTATCTATTTACTATCTTCTATCTTAGTTGAATACCTTGAAATTTTTATTTTAAATTAACATTTACTGCATCTTAAAGGATTTAATTAAGTTCATAAATATGGGTGTCTCAAAAAAATATCATGTATTGAACTTTAATGGGCGGAATACTGCATTCTGCATCATTTTAACCATGAAGACGAACAAAAAAAAAGTCTCTAGCTCTAGCGGAAGGTTATTTAGGTCAATATCCTTTTTTTTTAATATATATATTTGAGGTTTTTTTTTAATTAAATAAAAGCAAGGCGAACAATAGAAATTAACGATGCATGCCTAATAACTCGAGCTAATTTATTATTAAGGTGATAGCCCTATAAAAAAATAATGATATAATGACTTTTTTGGAATTTTTTTTTTATTAAATTTTAAAAAACAGCACATTGTATACCACTACTTTCATTCTCCCAAAAAATAAATCACCTAACATACCTTTTTTGTCAGTTTTGATAACTTTTTAGGCAATCCATTTTTGAAAATTTACATAGCATCGTCCTTAGTTATCGTTCAAAATGATGATGGTCTAATATAATTCCTTCAAGTAGTTTATTTAACTCATTTTTTTGTCAGATAGTTTGCAGTTTTAAAGTATACTTTAAAACTACAAATAAATATTTTTCAAAATATACTTTTCATGTTTAAATATAAACTAAATCTGGTTCCAGAACACTTTACAGCACACTTTTTTAAAAACAATATAAATAAATACAATGCAAAAGCAACAGGCAAATTTAAAATACCGTTTGAAACAACAAGACTTTCAAAATTCTCAATTACATATCGTGGCCCCTAATTATTTAATAAATTAGTTTCCAGAAACAAATCATTATTAAACCTAAACAACGAACACTCTCTGAAAATAAAGTTAAAATCTACAATTATCAAATTAAACAACTATATTGAAAACACAAAAATATTGAAAAAGATACAATTGCGAAAAAGGTGAATCTAAAAATGACGATAGAATTGCTATTGCACCTTTTTCGCAATAAAAAATTTTTTAAAATATTAATAAAAAAAGTTAAAAAAAAATGTAGCTTAACTTTTAATACACATCGTTAAAAATATATATATATTAATAACAAGGTATATATGTACAACAGGGTGTGTCGATTTTCACTTTTTTTCAAAATTTGATGATGGCTAGTATTTTTTTTTTTGTAAATCCTTATGCAAAACATGAAAAAAATATTTTTTTGAAAAAAAAAGTATTTTAAGCTACTTTTTATCACTCTCAAACTTTAATTTTTTTGGACTTTAAGTTTTTTATTCTAAAATTTAACTCTAAAATTTAACTCTGTCCGAAAAATACTCCATTTCAAAATTTAGTTTAATAAACAACGTGTAAACAACAATTATATTTTAAAAATACACTCTCCTTTTTGCAGTGTTTACACTTTTTTGGATGTAATTTAACGGTTAATAATAAAAATTTTTTATTATTAACCGTTTGTTTTACAAGTTGAAGAATCTACAATTTATAATGCTTTGTTATTAAATTCTAATGCCTTTCAAAAACCTTATCTATATAAATGTATGCATGGATGTATATATATATATATATATATATATATATATATATATATATATATATATATATATATATATATATATATATATATATATATATAATATATATATATACTATATTAGTAATACGCATCTGACTTATTCTTATATTAGTCGTTGAAGTAAAATAAAATAAAGAGCATAAACAATTTTTGGAATCCTTTTTTTTTTAAATTGATATAAAGATGTCGTATACCACTAAAACAAGAAGTAAATCAGCTTGTCAGCTTAGTAACTTAATTGGAAAAAGTTCAGAGTTTCTTCCATCAGAACTCCCAACTTCCAGAGATATTCTCAAATATGGCTTATATTTAAGAGAGATTAGTGAAAAAGATTACAGAAACTATACTGTTGATCAGCTTATATAGGATATTCTTCCAAAAATTTTGTTACAGTGGAAAAAAGCCAATTCTCAATTTGTAAATCCAGTTATTAATTCTGAAAGAAGAATTAAAAGTAAAGTAAAAGACTTGTGGTTATTGGCCATTAAAGTTAGTAATGGCAATGTAGCCACACCAATTAGAAATAAATTTATGGAAAAACTTGATAAACTTTTTGATTTGTTTACATGCAATTGTAAAATATATTTTTTTGCTTAGAAAATAAGTGTGGAGAAAATTGTGACAGAAAAGCTCACATTGTATGTACTTGAAAAAAAGAACTAAAAATTCCTCTTCTTGAGTTGAACTTTGTAAGACATCAAAGAGAAAAAGTTGGAACCAAAGCTATCCTTCAAATAGCTGGCATTGATCGTATTGAAACTCAGAAACAAAGTAAAAAAATTAAACGACATACAATACAAAATCAGGTTTCACAAATAAAAAAATCAAAACTAGTTCAGGAGATTGTAAATCAAGAAAATGATTTTTTCTTTCCCGAGAGTGACTCAGATGAAGTCTGTGAAGAGACAAATGATAAAATAAAAATGAATATTTCAAAAAAAGTAAAAGAAAAAAATTAATTGTATAACACCATGAATATAAAAAATATAGCATTAGCAAGCTTAAGGCATCATGCAGGTTTAAGAGAAACTGCGGAAATAGCAACTGCTGCCCTTATTGATGCTAAAATTATCACTGAAGGAAACACTTGCTTAATTATCGACCATAACAAAGTTAAACGAGCTCAAGAAAAAATTGGAAAAGAACTGACCTCAAAATTCCATAAGGAACTAAACAATAATGGTTTGAGTTGTATTTTTTTTGATGGTAGAAAAGATGACACTAAAATTTTTTTTGATGTTGAAGGCAGAAAATTCCCAGGTCTAATAAAAGAAGAACATTATACTGTGTGCAGTGAACCTGGTGGAAATTATCTATTCTATTTTGTTCCTGAAGAATCTGATTTTAAAATACCTGCTGAGATAATTGCCGATCATTTAATTGAATGGCTTAAAGAAAGATGTTTACATTTGACATTGGAAGCCATAGGTTGTGATAGTACTAATGTAAATACTGGATGGGCAGGAGGAGTAATACAATGGGTTGAAAAAAAACTTAATAAAAAACTTGTATGGATTGTATGTGACCTGCACACTGGGGAACTAGGGTTAAGAAGTCTTATTAAGTTTCTTGATGGTCCTACTAAAGCCAGCAATCATTGGTCAGGACCTCTCGGTAAGATGTTGAACGATGCTACCAACCTTGAAATTAACCCAGAATTTTCAAAAGTGTGTGAAGGCTCTCCACTTATCTACCTCAGTCCTGACATTATCAAAGATCTAAGCACCGATCAGAGCTATGCATACCAAATTGTGACATCTCTTAAAACTGGAGTTCTGTCTAAGAGACTGGCATTACTAGAAATTGGTCCTGTTTGTCATAGTAGATGGGTAACTACTGCTTTAAGATTTTGCAGAATCTGGGTGTCAAAACATGGATTAACAGGTGACCTTTTAAATAGGTTGAGAATGATTGTTGAGTACATAGTAGGTGTGTATGTTCCTAACTGGTTTAACATCAAAGTAAATTCATGCTGGGTGGAAGGACCAATAAACTTACTTAAACAGATGCAATTATTAAAAAATCAAACTCAGGAGGTAATTGACATTGTTTTACCCACTTTCAAACGATCAGCATGGTATGCTCACCCTGAATCAGTTTTGCAAAGTATGCTCTGTAGTCAAATTGAAGATGAGAGAAAAGAAGCAGTAAATAAAATAGTTGAATTAAGAGGAGCTGGGAATGATGCACTTCAATTTGGAGATCTTTCAGGATTCGAAAGACTCCTTCTATCATCATGAAAGCAACTTGTTTGTCTGAACTTATAGACTGGAGTGATATTACTGAACCACCTTTAACATGTAATCTATCAACTGAAGCAGTGAAGGAATTTATTAACACTCCAATGAAAGTAAAAAAGTGGCCCTCTCATACACAATCTGTTAAAAGATGTGTAAAAATGACAACTGAAAGTGCTTGTCATGTCTTTGGAGAGGCCAGAAGAAATACTTACATTCAAGGTCAAATAGCTAGCAGAGAACTTATGTCAAATAATTCTAGTAAAAAAGATATGGTAAACCTCATTGAAAAGAATTAGTTGCAAACTAGTATTTAATTGTGCTTAGTTAGATAACTATGACTTGGACTTGTTGTTTTATGAAGTAAATATAAACATGAGTGTTCAAAAAGTTTAAAGTTTTACATTTTACTCCAAACTCTTTTCAACTAAAGTAATGATCTGATGTATATTTAGTTTTGGTATTACAAATCTGTGTATAATAGCACTATAGTATATAGTATATATATATATATATATATATATATAGATATATATATATATATATATATATAATATATATATATATATATATATATATATATATATATAATATGTATATATATGTATATATATATATATATATATATATATATAATATGTATATATATGTATATATATATATATATATATATATATATATATATATATATATATATATATACATATATATACATATATATACATATATATATATATATATATATATATATATATATATATATATATATATATATATATATATATATTATATATATATATATATATATATATATATATATATATATATATATATATATATATATATATATATATATATATATAAAGCACGCAGTTAATGATAAACGTAGTTCCTTATTTATCCAAAAAAAAATAAACATTGCGAAAAGGAGAGCGCATATTTAAAATATAATTGTTGTTTACACGTTGTTTGTTAAACTAAATTTTGAAATGGACAATTTTGCTGACAAAGTTAACTGGCAAAATTTTGCGAGTTAAATTTTAGTTTGCTATATGGTTTGGTAAATGAGTGCGATCTTCTTCGGAGATTACGGCAAACTTCAGTTTTTAGAATAAAAAACTAAGTCCAAAAAATAATAGTTTGAAGGTGAAAAAAAGTAGCTTAGAATATTTTTTTTTTTCAAAAAAAAATTATTTTTATGTTTTTCATACTGATTTACAAAAAAAAAATACTAGCCATCATTAAATTTTTAAAAAAATTGAAAATCGACACACCCTAATGTACAACATACATATATACTGGATGTTGTATCCGAACGCTATCCAATAATCTGATCAGACATCTCATAGTATTCAAGCATAGCTTGAATGGCAGTAGCTTAATCACTTCCCTTAGAACTTTTGATTTCTAAGATGCCCAGAAGGAAGTCTAGCGGCCCAGATTCTGGTGAAGACGCGCTTATAACAATTCTATCCTCATTTTTAGATTCACCTTTTTCGCAACTGTATCTTTTCTCAAAAATTTTATTTCTTTACTCTTAGCCTTGTCACCCCTATTTTCATCAATTTTAATTATATGTTTGGTTTTTGAAAAAAAAAGCGCACAACTCTATTTTAAAAAACTGTCGACCTTCTTTTTTTAGCTACCCTCGGGCAAATATAGTGTTTTAAGCATTTTAAAAGTGTGATACTCATTAATTTTCTTGGAAATTCTGTTCTTCATAGTTTGTTCGGTCACTGTAAAAATATCATTAAACCCAGCTTATTCCCACACAATTGACAAACTCCCACAGAATATAGACGTTTGTATTTAACTGCTTAGTGTTCTTTCCGCAAACTCCGTCAACAAATCTGGAGCATCTCAAATAAGTCTTAGCAGAAGCAACTGGGCAGCCAATTTTGACGTTGATCTGTGTGGTACTAAAACGCTGCAAAAATTATTTATTTACTAATTTAACTTGTGTTTTTGTCGAGATTAAACCAGTAGTACCTTCTGAGCATTTATTCATTTGTGGGAAGTCTATTGTGGGCAAACCTCTGCAAAAGAAACCCAAGCAAATAAAATTGTCTTCGCTTCCTTGTAACGATGCGTTAACACTATCTGATTTAAGCGAGTTAACTATCTAATTGTCGCGCTCTTTGTCTCGAGGCATTTTCTAAAATCAACTATTTTTACATTTAAAATAAAATCAAAATAGTTAGATACACATTATATTGGACAATTTTATTATTATTATTATTTTATTGCCATCGTTTAATTAAAATATTTATTATAAATAAATTTATTATTTTGATAATAAAATTTTAAATTTATTTTAATTTAATATTAAATGATCGCACTTTATTATTTAATAATGATTATTATCCATGAAAAAATAATTACTAAATTTTAAAATCAAGTTTTATACCTCAGTTCTAGTAAGCCAACAGTTTTGGTAAGTAAAGAGTTTAGTTTTTGTTGAAATCAACTATTAAATGTGATTTAAGGTGGTTGCCCAATAAAAAAGGTGATTTTGAGAAATAAAAAGAAATCTAACATATATAAGTGTTTATAATGTTTATTAGAGATAACTAGTATGATTTAGAAAAAAAAATTACTTTTGGTTGATCCATAATGGGGGAAAATGAAGCATAGTTGATCACATTTCAAAATGCTTTAAGTCAGTTTGTTTTTACCGGTTTTCAATTAAACTTTAGAACATTTTTCAGAACACCCAGATACTCCATTTAACAGTCAGATTTTTTCTAAATCAAAATATTAAAAAAGTTATCAACTTTTTTGTATGAACCTATTGATTTTCAATAGTTTTGTGGTATATTTCAAAACGTTTAGGTCTATAAATCAATATTTAGAGTGATTCATAAAAATTCTGACGGTTTGCATATATGTTGTGAACTTATCTTGAAAATTTGAAAGCAAATACTCTATCCAATATCAAGTTATGATGTTTTAAGTTTTGAAAAAACGCCCAAAATGAAAAGCTGAGAAAAATACAAAAGAAAGTTTAAAAATTAGAAATCTCAACAAATAAATTTTTTAAATCTTAATAATTTCCTGTAGCGTAAGAGTCTATGCGTTCTTTTTCTTTAAAATGTCGCAGTAACCAATTTGCTTTGCTCTGATGGATTTTCTTCGCCTTTTTACATTGTCAGTAGCTTTTTTGTTCATGCGTTTTAGGCGTGATATATCGAGTTTGTTTGCAATTTGGTGCAAAAATATTCCCGTCAATCCAAAATATTCTAATATGCCAAGGATTCCTTTTCTGCCTTTGTTAAAATATATTACAGCTGAATAGGTACCCATTTTTATGGTTTCTCTTCCAAAAAATATAGACTTTGGTACACAAGACCATATGATTGCATTCAAAGCCTCGTTTGCATTTTGTGTTTTGCCATGCATACACTTTTCCAATAGTTCATCTTTCATTAAAGCTTTAAAAGTTGGAAAGATGAGATTTTTTATCCACAGAGGAATTTTGTGACCTATATGTCTTATTTGCTTTCGACCATTACTTGCACCAACTTCCAGAATCTCTTGGGGAAAATTTATGACAATCAAAAGGATCAGGTTGGTCAGTGAAATGAAAAAGTATTGATAATATTGCTTTCTTCATGGCATACAAATTTCCAATAATATTACGAATAGGCAGGCCATAATAATTTTACATAGAGTCAATGTACTTTTTGGTAAGTTTTTCCTTACCATATAATACATTTAGGATGGAACAAACAAAATAGTAAACATATATATGAAGCTATATATGTGACTTTCAATGTAACTTCCCCACGCGTGTTTGTAGTTTTAAAGTATACTTTAAAGTATACTTTAAAACTACAAACAAGCAAATAAGACATATAGGTCACAAAATTCCTCTGTGGATAAAAAATCTCATCTTTCCAACTTTTAAAGCTTTAATGAAAGATGAACTATTGGAAAAGTGTATGCATGGCAAAACACAAAATGCAAACGAGGCTTTGAATGCAATCATATGGTCTTGTGTACCAAAGTCTATATTTTTTGGAAGAGAAACCATAAAAATGGGTACCTATTCAGCTGTAATATATTTTAACAAAGGCAGAAAAGGAATCCTTGGCATATTAGAATATTTTGGATTGACGGGAATATTTTTGCACCAAATTGCAAACAAACTCGATATATCACGCCTAAAACGCATGAACAAAAAAGCTACTGACAATGTAAAAAGGCGAAGAAAATCCATCAGAGCAAAGCAAATTGGTTACTGCGACATTTTAAAGAAAAAGAACGCATAGACTCTTACGCTACAGGAAATTATTAAGATTTAAAAAATTTATTTGTTGAGATTTCTAATTTTTAAACTTTCTTTTGTATTTTTCTCAGCTTTTCATTTTGGGCGTTTTTTCAAAACTTAAAACATCATAACTTGATATTGGATAGAGTATTTGCTTTCAAATTTTCAAGATAAGTTCACAACATATATGCAAACCGTCAGAATTTTTATGAATCACTCTAAATATTGATTTATAGACCTAAACGTTTTGAAATATACCACAAAACTATTGAAAATCAATAGGTTCATACAAAAAAGTTGATAACTTTTTTAATATTTTGATTTAGAAAAAATCTGACTGTTAAATGGAGTATCTGGGTGTTCTGAAAAATGTTCTAAAGTTTAATTGAAAACCGGTAAAAACAAACTGACTTAAAGCATTTTGAAATGTGATCAACTATGCTTCATTTTCCCCCATTATGGATCAACCAAAAGTAATTTTTTTTTCTAAATCATACTAGTTATCTCTAATAAACATTATAAACACTTATATATGTTAGATTTCTTTTTATTTCTCAAAATCACCTTTTTTATTGGGCAACCACCTTAAATCACATTTAATAGTTGATTTCAACAAAAACTAAACTCTTTACTTACCAAAACTGTTGGCTTACTAGAACTGAGGTATAAACTTGATTTTAAAATTTAGTAATTATTTTTTCATGGATAATAATCATTATTAAATAATAAAGTGCGATCATTTAATATTAAATTAAAATAAATTTAAAATTTTATTATCAAAATAATAAATTTATTTATAATAAATATTTTAATTAAACGATGGCAATAAAATAATAATAATAATAAAATTGTCCAATATAATGTGTATCTAACTATTTTGATTTTATTTTAAATGAAAAATAGTTGATTTTAGAAAATGCCTCGAGACAAAGAGCGCGACAATTAGATAGTTAACTCGCTTAAATCAGATAGTGTTAACGCATCGTTACAAGGAAGCGAAGACAATTTTATTTGCTTGGGTTTCTTTTGCAGAGGTTTGCCCACAATAGACTTCCCACAAATGAATAAATGCTCAGAAGGTACTACTGGTTTAATCTCGACAAAAACACAAGTTAAATTAGTAAATAAATAATTTTTGCAGCGTTTTAGTACCACACAGATCAACGTCAAAATTGGCTGCCCAGTTGCTTCTGCTAAGACTTATTTGAGATGCTCCAGATTTGTTGACGGAGTTTGCGGAAAGAACACTAAGCAGTTAAATACAAACGTCTATATTCTGTGGGAGTTTGTCAATTTGTGGGAATAAGCTGGGTTTAATGATATTTTTACAGTGACCGAACAAACTATGAAGAACAGAATTTCCAAGAAAATTAATGAGTATCACACTTTTAAAATGCTTAAAACACTATATTTGCCCGAGGGTAGCTAAAAAAAGAAGGTCGACAGTTTTTTAAAATAGAGTTGTGCGCTTTTTTTTTCAAAAACCAAACATATAATTAAAATTGATGAAAATAGGGGTGACAAGGCTAAGAGTAAAGAAATAAAATTTTTGAGAAAAGATACAGTTGCGAAAAAGGTGAATCTAAAAATGAGGATAGAATTGTTATAAGCGCGTCTTCACCAGAATCTGGGCCGCTAGACTTCCTTCTGGGCATCTTAGAAATCAAAAGTTCTAAGGGAAGTGATTAAGCTACTGCCATTCAAGCTATGCTTGAATACTATGAGATGTCTGATCAGATTATTGGATAGCGTTCGGATACAACATCCAGTATATATGTATGTTGTACATATATACCTTGTTATTAATATATATATATTTTTAACGATGTGTATTAAAAGTTAAGCTACATTTTTTTTTAACTTTTTTTATTAATATTTTAAAAATTTTTTTATTGCGAAAAAGGTGCAATAGCAATTCTATCGTCATTTTTAGATTCACCTTTTTCGCAATTGTATCTTTTTCAATATTTTTGTGTTTTCAATATAGTTGTTTAATTTAATAATTGTAGATTTTAACTTTATTTTCAGAGAGTGTTCCCTGTTTAGGTTTAATAGTGGTTTGTTTCTGGAAACTAATTTATTAAATAATTAGGGGCCACGATATGTAATTGAGAATTTTGAAAGTCTTGTTGTTTCAAACGGTATTTTAAATTTGCCTGTTGCTTTTGTATTGTATTATTTATATTGTTTTTAAAAAAGTGTGCTGTAAAGTGTTCTGGAACCAGATTTAGTTTATATTTAAACATGAAAAGTATATTTTGAAAAACATTTATTTGAAAAACATGTCATTATAAAGAGTTATAGTTATTAACAATATATTTTATTTTTATGTTAAATTATGTTTAAGAACTTTTGAAATGGAATACAGGAGTATTATTTTAGTCCTTGACATAACAAACAGCGAACGTTTATTTAACGGTTAATGAAAACGTTCTTTTGATAGCTCTTGAACGTTCACCTTATACACACAATAACGAAAACAAAAGTTTAACCAATATATTTTTTTTTAATTTAAACAAAAAAAATTATAAGTTTATTGGTTTAAGCGGACTTTCTGTTTAAACCTACATTGGCTAGTGTAATGTAATGCTTTTTTGAACTTTTTATTTTAACCCCTATTTGTTTAAAACTCGCTAAATAAGTACTTAAGTAAAAGTTTATTTGTACTTAAGTATAACTAAAGTTACAACTGAATTGTATCATTGAGAGGCTTACTTGAGAGCTCATGATTTAATTATTACATTTTAAACATAAGACACTAAATTGGCTTATTTTTTGCACTACACCAAGGCAAATTCTTTGGTAATAAATTTAAACAAGGAGCTAATCGGCAATATAATAATAATTATAATTATTATCTGGGATAATAACTTTGTTTTATTTAAATATTGGCAAAAACGTTTCCAAAATATGTCAAATTAGACATATATTGGAAACGTTTATTTTAATTACTTTTTTTTAATCTAAAGTAAATGGTGATGAAACGTATTTAATAAACTTTCAAAAAACGGCTTTGAGACGAGTATTGAATGCATTTATTTAAGGAGCTTTTTCCGCGCATATGTAACGGTTTGACACCAAAAAACAATTTATTTTTGACCCATTTTTTCATATTTATTTTTTACAACTCGTTATTTTAAGTTGTAAAAAAGCAAATAAGAAACACAGGTTTGAAAGTAAATGTTTGGAAAATAATATTTTGCTGCAAAATTGATATACTAAACTTAAAAAGAAAAAAACTCAATCAATTTTAGATTGTAGGGGGTCTCTAGATTACATTTATAAAAAAAAATATATCCTATTATAAAAGTTGGTTTTAAGGAGATTTGTTCACTCTACTATGCGCAGTAATAAGATAATTATGTCAATATTTTAGCAAAAACTATGGGCTTTTTCATTTTCTTTACAAAATTACCTTAAGCTTGCTTCAAACTGTTATTGTTACAACTAAGAATTTAATTGTTTTGAATTGTTTTAGAGATGGTTCTAGTGAGCGAACCAACAGACATAATAAAAGGCAATTATCTATCAACCTTAACAATACCTAAAGTGTATGAAATATCCTTCGAAGTTTACCTAACTTCTGTTTCAACCACACCAACAAACTTAATTCATTTTACGACTGGAAATAATTGTTGTGGTTACGGAACAAGAATCGCGTCTGTGTTTGTTTCTAGTCAAAGCACGCTTGCAGAATTTACTGCACCGGTGAACGGAAATGGCAATTATCATTTCTTTGCAAAGTTACCGTTAATGAAATGGACAAAAATTACTTCAAAACAGTATTTAAGTCATGGAATGTACTTTTATGCTGTCGAAATTGATGGGCAGACCGTTCATATAGTGCAAAATAATGACACAAGAATATTTGAAAACGTTAAACTATATATCAGCAATGTATGGTTTAATGCAACAAAAGGATTCATAAGAAACTTAGCCGTACCAAGTGAAGTCTTTTTAATTATAATTTTTTCATTATATATATATATATATATATATATATATATATATATATATATATATATATATATATATATATATATATATATATATATTCTTTTAAAATCATTTTCTTGTTATACGCCTCCCCTCCCCCCCTCCCCCCATCTAATCTGTCAATAGGTCTTAAAATCTTAAAAAACCTTTTATTATTAGGTGTATTACTAAAATCCTTAAGTTTGGAAAATGACCCTAAAATTTATAAAAAACCCCCCCCCAAATTCGCAGGTCCTGCGAATTCTTCTGCGTGGTTAGCCTCAATGCTTACAAACTACGCATAAAAATATGTGTAACCTGGGGGTAATGATATTGTATGAAGAGTTATAAACTTTTAGTTACAAAACTTTGAAAACTGCGTCATAGAAGTCAGTATAGTTCAAACACTAAATTATTTGCTGCAATTACACACATAGGCAGATCAAAGTTTATTAGAGTCTCTCAGAAATTTGGCTTCTAAGTTAATAAAGCTTCTTTGAAGAAATAAATTAACACAAATAAAGTTTTCCATTAGAAATTGATTACACAAATAAAGTATGCGAAAAGCCGCTTGCATTTGCAAGCGGCTTTTCGCATACTTCATTTGTGTAATCAATTTCTAATGGAAAATCATTTGAAATATCACAGTGTTCTTTTAAACACCCAAGGCAATTACAGGTAAATGCTAATTTTAACTATGTTGTATTGTTCAACATTTTTTCAGAAAGAGAATATTGGCTCGGCCCAGTGTTCTACAATAAAATTGTCTGCCTCTGTTATTGATATATATTTTTTCTGAGTCAAACTTATATGATTCAAGCAACAGGTAACTCTAGAGTTCCATGGTGTATTTGAAATAGGTCCTGGTAGAAAAAAATGAATCGTGGTTAAATTCATTGAGTCTTGGTAAGACTTGTATCCTTTACATTTACATAACAAATCCAGCTCCTTACAATCATTCCTGACATATTTTTTGCTATTAATTACTGGCCCGTTAGGCTTGTTTTTTCCAATTAAGTTATAGTAATTACAGATCAACTAATTAATGAACCAGCAACTAATATTAGGTGATGTTGATACGGAATCAAATTTTGAGTTTATAAAATGCATAAGAATCAGGACGAGAACATAAAGTCAATGATGATACATGATGATTATATTATTTAATGTTATAAATAGAAACAATGTTGCCTTTCTCTAATTTTTTTAAAGGAATAACCAAAGATTTAGACTGGCTCAAAATGCAAGAGCTGCAATAATGTTGTTTGTCTATGGTCTTACGATCAATAAGCACCATATTTCATCAGAAGAGCCAATATAAGACCGAATCAAGCTTAATTCATGCATAAGTGTTGTAAATGCTATTTGGATTGCAGATCTGCAAATGATGTCTCACCAACTGCATTGAGTATAGCTTCTGCAATCTCTGCTGTACAGATTATTGGGTACTCTTCATTTTCAGATATCTTAGCTACCATTTTACCGGTGAATTTTGCACATTTTAATGCAATTGTGTATTCATCACGGGTACAATTATCTTCTTAACTTTCACTACTAGAATTATCTGCATCATCAAACAATTGACTATAATTTGTTTCAAGTTCTTTTCTTTTAGGTGACAGGTTTCGCACCTGTGTTGTAATAGGCTCTGTCACTGCCCTTTGGACCCATTGGAAGATTTCTGAAGTTTATAAAAGAGTTTGTCTTCCAGATTTTTAACTTTAGCAATTTTAGCAACTTTAGCAACTTTTAATCAATAAGTCAAATAATTTATCCCAGCTATTTATAATAATTGTCTTTTTATTTGTACTTTGTGTTAATTTAATAACAAATTTATAGATTTATATGGCAGACAACTTTTCATTGCACGGATTTCTCCATAAAATATGGTATCGTCTCTTTATTTTATAATTGACAAGCTTCAATTGAGATTTATTTAATAACATCACTTAATTTAGGAATATTACTCAATTCAAAAGGCATTGATACCTTCCAAATATTTGCTTTGCCTTAATAATAATTTTGATGTCCGCTCATAAAGAAAACCAACTTTTTTTTTTGACCCTGTTTTACTGTCATTAGGACTTTCTTTTATTTATTAATGAAAATACAAAAATCACAATTTCTCGAAAAATTCCCACAAAAAAATATATTTTTCATCAAAAGTAAATAAAAAAATTAAAATATTAACCAAAACTTGACTAACTATGCTTTTTTCTTTCTGTATTTTTGTTTAATGTATATAAGATGCATGCTACCACGTTACCTATGAAAACAAATATGTAGCTTTAAGTTAAAACTAAATGTCATTATGAAAATTTCATTTTATTAACGTTATAGATCTATGGTATGTAAATGTCAAACATCATCTATTTACTGTTAAAATGCAATCAAGTATTACCCGCAATTTGTTTTGCTTCTTTGAAAGACTTGCGATAAATTAAGAAGTAACGGCTACAGAAGATAATAAAATGCTCATTTTGGAGAGAGATAAACTTAGCCAGGCTAATTTCTTCTAGAAGGTTTTTTAAATGAGATTTTAGGGGAGATTTTAAACTGAGGATATTTTTTATCTTTTCTTAATGTGTTAGGCTCGAATAGATATCTACCTGATGATATCTACCTGATGAGCGGACAGTTTACAAACGTCATTATTTTTTAATAAATTACAAAAGAAAACAATAGATAGTATGATCTAAATAAATCAGTATTTTTGTAAAACTTTTTCAGTCACTTTCTGGTTTTAATACTTATTTATTTAAATCCAAAACCGAAGTCATTACGTTTCAGCTTACCAATTTTTCCCAATCGCATTTGTAAAGCTTTTTATATAGTTTCATAAACAATTTTAATAGTTGTAATAAAAAAATTTGTAAGAGGGGTACATTTAGCATGTAAAGGCTCACGCATATTCCTACTTCCAGAAATATATTCTTGTCAAAGTGTCGAAATGCTGGCAACTTAATTTTAAAAAATTATAACAAAATATAGAAAAATATGGAATATATTTGGCAAAAAAACTTTACAAAAACATAATATTTATCTGAAAAAAGACTAAATAGACTAACATTATAAGTGTAAATTTTTAGACTTTTGTTGACAACAATTTAAAATGTGTTATTCAGAAAAAAAGTTTTTATTCCTCTTGATTTTTTTCTTGATTGGGTCCCAGCCGGCACAATGACGTTGAAATAACGTTTAAACAACGTCGCAAACCGACCATATGCCACGTTGAAACAACGTTGAAATTTGGTTGAATTGGAAATAAAATCCGACGTCGAAAACTACGACGTTGAAACAACGTCGATGATTACGTCGTTTCAACGTTGATCTAACGTCTTATCGACTACATATCAACCATATTTCAACTTTGAATAGGTGATAAATTCGATTGATACGTAGTTGATAAGACGTTAAAACAACGTTGAAACAACGTAAATTCAACGTTGTGTTGTTTTTTATTTTGGTTAAATCCAATTAACTAAAAAATTTTCTCAACTTTAATTGCAATAAATTAACACAATAAAAAAGCAATAATTTGCGCAGAGGATATTATATTTCACGTAAATTAATCAGCTACAACTAAATTGCTTCAACGGACTTTATATACAATGCAAATAAAATAAAATGTTTGAAAAAAAAAAGTTTTATTTATCAGTATTATATTTATCAATTTATCAATAATAACTATTATCAATAGTTCCAGAACAACTAGGAAAAAGTATGAATGTTATACATCGGGTTAATCGCCTTTTCCGCGCCGACCACCACCATTTGATCTGTCGAGTGCGTATTTTGATAAATTCATTATTCCTTTTCTTATTTCGGCAACTGTAGCAGTCACTTTAATTTACAAAACTCTCTCTATAAAAAAGGTATTGCCTGAGTAATTTTTATCAAATACATCAAAAAGTTAAAAATAAAATAGCATTAAAAAAACGAACTGTGATTTTTAAAAATATATAATTTTACACTTAACTTACAAGTAAATACCTAATGTTTGTTCCTTTAAATTTCTCTTTACCTTTACCGTCAGCCATATTAAACTTTGATTATAAACCATTGGTCAACAACCTACATTATACATTGTTTTAATATCATAGTAACAAAAATTGATATACATGTCTTTTACAAAATACAAATTATTCTTAATGAAAAATAGCACAAAGGTTTCTTACCAAAGGTTTCTCACCCAACGCAAAAGGTTTCTTACCAAACCGTAATGCAAGTAAGAAAAAGAATTCATACAGGGGAAGAGTTTGGTCCAAGCAGACCACCTTCTAAACGCTAGAAAACACCAAGAGCGGACAGTATAATCAGAAATATCTGCCTGGAAAACAGAAAAAAAGCCACTAAGCTTATCCATGAAGCTGTAATTGTTGTGTCAGACCAGACCATTTGTAGAAGGCTAAAAGAAGAGGGATTGATGTCCAGCCGAAAATGTCAAAAATTGACAAAAAAATTTAAAAATAATGTCAAAAATCTTATATTTATGCAAGATGGTGCAACTTGCCATGCAATAAAAACTGTTATGGCTTAGTTGATGTATTGCTATAGCCAGACAACTCGCATGATCTTAACCCCATAGAAAATATTTGGGAAATAGTAAAGCAAGAGATTGGAAAAAAAAAATCTTACTAATAAGCAAGATCTTATGGAAGAGATTATCAAGATCTAGCATAATAACCCAGAGTTGACAGAAACTATAAAAAATAAATTGCAAGCATGTCACAATGCAATGAAGCAGTTATTGCAAATAAAAGTGTTTTTGCAAAATATTTATACTTTATATATACAGTTGTGTGACAATTTATTATGGCCACCTATGAGTTTTGATAATTTTGAAATTTAATCTCATTTTTTTCATATGAAGAGTAAAAACTCATTATTGAAAGGTAATCTTCTGTTTAAAATAAAGTTTTAACTTATAAAATCAATGCTTTTATTTTGCTACTGGCAACACTGTTACTTTTGACAGCCATTTTGTATGATGTCATCTTAATTATAATCTTTTTGCTGTACACTTGTTAAGTTTTATTACCAGAGTTTTGAATTCTTTTATTAGGTTATCTTCATATTACTTATTTAAATCAGTAAAAATTTCTTGAATTTTTCTTTTTATTTTAAATTAAAAATAGTTGTATTTAGTTTGATATTTTTAAAGTTATAAGTACCAAAGCAAATTCTTAACTGTTATGTGATACTGATATGTGATATCTTATTTTAGTTATGAGGGAAAAAAAAAACTTGTCACAAAAAATTGCTGAAATCAGGGCACTTTTAATAAATACTGATCATTCTCAATGAAAAATAGCCAGAAAATATGGTATTTCGCGGGTATCTGTACAAAATATACACAAAAAAATGCTAATATGGAGAACTTGATGCCAAAGAGGGTTGGTAAATGTGGAAAGAAGAGAATCCTAACACCATGCAGGAAATGAATACTTACCAAGATTGTTCTAGAAAATAGACGGGCCACCAACAACAAAATAACTAATAAGCTGGGCCAATCTGGAGTCAAAATGTTGAAGAGAACGGTCCAACATTGCCTACACAATCTTGGTTACATTTCACGACGTCCAGCTAAGAAGCCTAAACTGACACCAAAAATTGTACATAAAATGCTTTAGTGGACAAAAAAGTATAGGAATTTAACATATGATTGGTAATTAATAAAATTAATTTAGATGAATTTAAAATACCCACTTTCTTACACCAAACTTTAAATATTCATTCAATATTTACTTAACAATCCTTGTATAATATTTGAAGGTATGCTTTAGCGGCGAGAGTACTTTTAAGTTTTAAAAAGAAAAAAAGGGAGAAAAATACTTATTGGACTGCATCATGCAAACTGTTAAACACTCCACCTCTGTGATGATCTGATCAATGAAATGTGTAAAAGAAATAGGAAGGTTCTATATTGCAGAATGAAAAATGTTACAGTTACAATATAAAAATGCTGGAACAAAGATTGTTGTCACAATTAGCAGAATAGTTTAGTCCAGGTGAAAAAAAGCCTTCATGCAGGACAGGGCATGACCATGTCGCACAGCTAAATCAGTTGAAAAATATCTATCAGAACAAAATATTCCATTACTTGATTGGCCAGGAAACTCTTCTGACCTAAATCCTATAGAAAATGTTTGGGCGCTCCTAAAGAAGCAAATATCTGAAAAAATTATTACAAATAAAGTGTATTTAATAGAAAGAATTATTCAACATTGGAACTATAATAAAAATTAAAGGAAATGGCTCAAAAATGCATGAAAAGTATGCCAAAAAGGGCTCCTGCAAATATTGAGGCAAAGGAGGAATATATTGATCACAAATATTGATCTTGAATATATTTGCAGTAATATTTGAATAATAAAATTTATTTAATTTGAATAATAAAATTTATTTAATAATATTTTAATAATAAAATAATAAACAATATGTTAAATGTTTTTATTTGTCAAAAAAATACCCATTTCTTAAATAAAAGTTACTTTGAGTACATAAATCACCAAAAAATACTAAAATAATAGACTTTGAAACTTGATAATTTTGAAAAATTGTGGGTGGCCATAATAAATTGTCACATGACTGTATTTTATATAATTTATCATAATAATCAATAAACATACAAAATGTTCATCTTTATTTATTTGTTTTTATCAAGTACAACTTTATAAATACAAGAAAAAACTTTAAATTGCACTATTAATATTATATATATATATATATATATATATATATATAAATATATATATATTTATATATATATATATATATATATATATATATAAATACTGTATGTATAAATATATATATATAAATATATATACATATATATATATATATATATATATATATATATTATATATATATATATACATATATATATAGTATATATATATATATATATATATACTATATATATATATATATATATATATATATATATATATATATATATACATATATATATACATATATATATATATATATATATATATATATATATATATATATATATATATATATATATATATATATATTCATATAAGCACATGTATGTATATATTCATACATATATATGTATGTTTATTTATGTACATATATATGTATGTATATATAGAGTAAAAAAAAAGGTTAAGTATGCGTTACAAATCAACCTTTGTACTTTAAGGTTGTTCTTTAGCTCAAGGAAATACAAAAGTAAGAGAAAACAGTTACAAAAAAAATTATAATCGGACATAAAAAAAAAAGATTCATTTTATATCTGATTAGAATTCGTCAAACTTTTAAAAATATATGCTACACAGATTTTTAACACAAGTTTAAAACAAACTATAAAAAAGATTCAAAAGATTTTTTATTTAAAACTCCTTTTAACAAACCTTTGCATCACATGTATTTGTATTTGTCGTAATGGTTTTACCTCCAATTTCAGAAAGTTTGTTAACCTAAAGGTTTAAGAAAATAATTACACCACATTACTTTTATAGTACATTTATAAAAAGTTACAAGTAGATTAACTTAGGCTAAGTTATTAATAAATACTTAATCAAAAAACAATAAAAACTGCAAAAAGTCATGGTTTGAAACAACCTACCAGTTCTGACCTCACCCAAGAATCATTTAAACTGTTATCCATAAGAATTTCAGAACTATTTGTCATGATATTACTTTAATTACTGGAAAGAGTATTTACTAACATCTCTTTCTAACAATAAAGATATATCAGCAAGACAAAAGAACCAAACATTAATTAATTTCAAAAAGCGTTGAAACGCAAGAACAAAAAATTTATAAAATAAAACATTATTCATAAATTAAACAAAATGTATTAATTTAGCAACCAAAGAAATGTGTAAATCACTGAAGCATAGAAAAAAATGTTCAGAATCTTTTCTTCCTAAATCAACTTGCAGACAGACAATTAATACCTTGAGCTACAGTATGGGGAAAATGCATAAAAAATGTTTTCTGTTTCTTTTTTTGCGTTACAGGAGTAGGTATTTGCTTACTATTCTGTTGGTTATTATGTTTTCTCTTGCATAAGCATGGTAGTGGCTCCTATAATAATTAATATCAAAATATAACTAATAATACTTGAATTAAGTATCTTTTGAAATATTTACTGTTTTCTGAACCTGATTCTATCTGAGTATCACTTATAGAGGCAAATTCAAATTTACTACATAACTCATGATCTAAGAATATTCATTCAATTTAAAAATGTTTTAAATAAAGAATATATAATAAAGAATATATCTAAACA
This sequence comes from Hydra vulgaris, assembly GCF_022113875.1. Classification (NCBI taxonomy): domain Eukaryota; kingdom Metazoa; phylum Cnidaria; class Hydrozoa; order Anthoathecata; family Hydridae; genus Hydra; species Hydra vulgaris. The sequence goes on from NC_061164.1 coordinate 44,161,353, forward strand.
CTGAAAACAACATATACAGAATGAAAGCATGTTAAAAAAACAAGAAAAAAAAGTAATGACTTAAGATTTATATTTAAAAAAAATTACCTTATCTCCATGACATTAAATTTTGAGCAGCTTAAATCTGTATTAGTTAGATGCGGTTTATGCATTTCATTGAAACAATTTATTACATTTAAAGATGACGAGCAGCACAAAAAATTATCAATCGAATTTTCTCTCTTTATTTTTCTGTATTTTCTATCCAACAGCTTGAATGAACATTTTGCATGCCCTACTATACTTTTTCAACTGTAAAAGTATAGTAGAAATTATAATAGAAAAAATACTTATATATTAAAAATTTGTTCATGTAAAATAGCTAACAGAAAAATACAACTATAAACTGTACGTTATGATACATTATACAGTTGCTAAAGTTTGCTAAATTTTTATGTTGATCTTTCTACCAATATAATGGACTAAAGAAGCATTCACAAATTCTTTTTTATACAACTTTACAAGAAAAATCTTTAAAAATTTAATAAAAATTTTTTAATATAAAAAATATTTAAACTCTTTAAATCACATGGATTAGTAAAAAAGCTTGATAAATCATTATTTTGTAAAACATCATTCATTATATATATTTATATTATGTATGTATATATACATATATAATGTATGTATATATTAAATATGCATATTATATATATGTATATATATATATATATATATATATATATATATATATATATATATATATATATATATATATATATATATATATATATATATACATATATATAATATGCATATATAATATATATATATATATATATATATATATATATATATATATATATATATATATATATATATATATATATATATATATATATATATATATATACATATATATAGTATGCATATATAATATAATAAACATATATAATATATATATATATATATATATATATATATATATATATATATATATATACATATATACATATATATAGTATGCATATATAATATATACATATACTATATATGTATATACACATATATAATATAAGTATATATAATATAAGTATATATACTATATATATATATATATATATATATGTATATATATATATATATATATATATATATATATACATATATATAGTATGCATATATAATATATACATATACTATATATGAATATACACATATATAATATAAGTATATATAATATAAGTATATATACTTTATATATATATATATATATATATATATATATATATATATATATATATATATATATATATATATATATATATATATATATATATATTTATATATATATATATATATATATATATATATATATATATATATATATATATGTGTTATATAAATAAGAAAAACATATATAATATATATTTTATATTTATATAATATATCAAGTAGTCTCTACTTGTAATCTACACTCATGAAATAATACGGTCATAAAGAAATATCCATTTAATATTTACCTAACTAACTGCATTACAAGTAAAGCCATGTATCATTGTTAAATTGTCAAATTCAAAACCTTATAAAAAGGCAACAGATGACCTAATTTATTAGCATGTGTGACTTTACTTGTTTTTATTGGGCTAATAAGTAACTTGTTAAGTCTTTACTTGTTATTTGTTATGTTGATAAAAAAATTTTAAGTCACGCATGCGTATTTTAGTTATCATATTGCAATTACGAACGATCGAACTCGTAATATAGACGTTGAATTAACGTGGAATCAACGTCGATTTTATTTGATAGTTTTAAACAAATTTTTCAACGTTGATACAACGTTGATTTTTGGTTATACGACGTCGCGACTAAAAATCAACTGTAAATCAACGTCGAAATAACGTCGTGTGCCCACTGGGGTAGTCCTTGTTTTATTTTTGTTTTATTAGTATTTTTTTTGTTATAAAAGTTATTATAGCAGTATTGTTTGTAATAAAAAATCTTTTAGTGCTGGAAACTAACAGTAACTCGTTTACTAGAGACGTAATGAGTGAAGCTACGATAGCTATGTCGGATGTTATTAAAGTTCCTTTAACAGTTATATTTGGAGGTATTTTTTAAGTTATAATTAGAATTTAAGCTTTATAAGCCGGCATTCTTACGTTCAAAAAACTTTTTAAAGACGTCTAATTGGAACGTTCAGACGTGGTTCTTTTTAGGTACCCAGATAAAATTCTCGAAAACGTTCTGGGGAGACGTTCAAAAGACGTCCAATTCGGACATTTAAAAGATGTCTGATTTGTAAGTTTTTAAATAGTTCAGTTTTGTTTACGAGGTGAACTTACCAAAGACGTTTTTAAGGACGTACAAAAAACGTTCGGAATGAAAGTTTACAAGACGTATGCACTGGACATTCAAAAGTACATTTACAGGTCACGGCTGCTTCAGAGTGAGCTTTACGGCTTCTTGTTTTTTTTGAAAATTTGACTTAGGGGGTGTTACTAAAACATTTATAACTTTTGAAATATTAGAGATAATTTTGTATTGTAAAAGGAATAAAAACAACAATAAAATATTTTATCATACGACATTTAATACAATAGTAAAAAACTTCTTACAGTTTACAAAAATCGCGACAAATGATGAACTTATTTAAATTTTAGTAATTTGTTGTTACTTTTTATACAAAAAAAAAATTAGAAAAATATATTTCTGATAGCTATTATCAAATAAATTCATTGTTTAACTATTATAAAAAATAAAAAAATCTTGCTTAATTGTTAAAGGTAAACTGAAACAGTCTTTAATTTTAAGCGTAGAAATTTTTAAATTTTAACTTTTTCAGATAGATGAACTGTTGATCTTTCTTAGAATGTTACTGATATAATGAATGTACTGATATTAGTATTCAATTTTTTTTCAAGACTAAAAGATATTTTTTTTAACATTAACTTTTAGTAAGCTGTTGCTAGGCTACCCTATAATCACAATACATAATTACATTGATGTGAGTATATATATATATATATATATATATATATATATATATATATATATATATATATACATATATATATATATACATATATATATATATATACATACATATATATATATATATATATATATATATATATATATATATACATATTTATGTATACATATATATATATATATATATATATATATATATATATATATATATATATATATATATATATATATATATATATATATATATATATATATATATGTAAAAGTTGATTATAATAAAAAGATAGCGTATAACCATTTTAAAATATATTTAGATGTAAAAATAGATTAACAATAGTATATTTTAACTTTATATATATATATATATATATATCTATATATATATATATATATATATATATATATATATATATGTATATATATATATATATGTTTATATTATATATATATATATATATATATCTATATATTGTATAACAAGAAATGACTTTTAAGGATATATGTATATATATATATATATTTATATATATATAAATATATATATATCGTATAACAAGAAATGACTTTTAAAGATATATGCGTGTATATATATATAGATATATATATATGTATATATATATGTATATATATATATATATATATATATATATATATATATATAATATATATATATACATATATACATATATATTTATAATTTCAATACGTATGTATGTTAGTGTATTTTAAAAATAGAGTGCTATAACAGAGACAAAATTAGATGTATTTTTGCTAATTTATTAAAATTAACAAAAACACATCTAATTTTGTCTTTGACAGGCAGGCAGGATTGTTTTTATTAATACATACATACATAATAGATGTATGTATATTTTATCAATTATTAAAGCATATATTACGTACATATTTAAATATGTATGTAATATATGCATGGATGCAATATAGGTATTTGCAGTTATTGTGGTTAAAAAGTCAAGGGAGAGATAAACAAATAAAAAACAAAACAAAGTTCTACATTCTATAAATAAATAGTTTAAACGCTCCTAGTCATAACTAAAGAATATATATATATATATATATATATATATATATATATATATATATATATATATATATATCTATCTATATACTATATAGATATATATATATATATCTATGTATATATATATATATATATATATATATCTACATATACATATAGATATATATATATATTCTATATATATATATATGTACGTATATGTATATATATATATATATATATATATATATATATATATATATATATCTATATACATATATATATTATGAATTTCAATACGTATGTATGTTAGACCCATGGAAGTCGGCCTAACATACAATTTTTAATATATTTACTATTTGTTTTTGTTAAAATCATTTCATATTTAAATACATTCGAATTTTAAAAGTTTTTTCCATTTCTAACTATTTATCTGCTAAAATAATTAATAAAATACCTTATAATATTTTTTTAGTATTTAAATGAGCAAAGTTTGATCAAATCGAGGGGGCTGTTAATTTTATATGGTCATAACTTTTAGGCACAATAATACAAATAAATTAAATTGAAAAACTGAAGGTTTATTTAGTATTAGATAGAGAAACTAAGCATTTTATCAAGTCATTGTCATCATGTTTTGGCAGAGGCAGTTAGCTTGTAGGGGAAATTTTGTTAACAATTCATGAAATTTTTTGCAAAACATTTAGAATTGACCAAAGCATGACCATAATTAAATTTTAGTTAAAAAAAAAAAATTTTTAATGTATCTTGAAATTTCCAAGACAACTTCGTGTTATTAGAGTAATAACATTCTAATAATGTTATTACTCAAGATCGTGAAAATTTATAATGATATGACCTTGAGCTAATTTCATTATAAACTATTAATAAAAGCAGGTTGATTTGATTCAAATAAATAGAGATTTTTTGAGTCAAGTCTTGAATCACTTATTTGATTTGATTCAAAATATTTAGGCTTAGCAGGGGCCTAATATATATATATATATATATATATATATATATATATATATATATATATATATATATATATATATATATATATATATATATATATATATATATATATATATATATATATATATATATATATATATATATATATATATATCCACAACATGATATTAAATTAGTTTTTTGAGGTAGGTAAGATTTTTTAGGC